>VZRN01006271.1:3955843-4023364 GCA_013397935.1 Dasyornis broadbenti | reverse complement strand
AGCGGCGGCCGGAGCGGCACGGCTGCACCTACCACAGCTTTTACAGCTACCGCAGGTGAGGCGCAGGATCCCCCCGCGGGGAGGCCATGCCCAGGCCTCGGCCATTCCCAGCTCCCTGAATTCCCTTTATTTATTTTTTCCCCCCCTCTCTCCCCAGTGAGATTCTTTCCTTCCCATAATGCACTGATTCCCTGCTCCTGCTTTTAGTCGCCCTCGGGCCGTGCCTTTTCCCTGCTGCAGTCCCTGCTCCCTTTTCCGTGTCACGGCTGTAAACTCACTCCCGGGAATCACTTGGGTTCCAGGTCCGCGCAGCCGGGAGCCGCTGGCGGGGATGGCAGTGCCGGCGGCGCCGTGGCACACACACCTTCCACCGAAGATTTCAGGTAAAGCCGACCTGCAGAACAGCACAACCACGGGATTTGAAGTCTTTGCCGTATTGCTGACAGATCATTGTTAGGTCCTCTGCAGTCCCTTCAAAACAGCCCCCTGTGAAAACATTCTGGAGTCCCCAGCGTGCTTCTTCTTGAATACCTGGGGAATGGATACATATACAGAGCTCAAATAATGTATTAAACAGAAACTCTCATCCTTGAGTTTGAACTCTCTTTTCTTTGCAACTAGTACTTGATACTGCAGTATTGACTTAGCTCTTCACGTAGGTAGCAGATAACAAAAATTTATTAACCTTCAGTGGACATCTTTCCATAAGCTCTGTATTACAGTTGGGGAAAAAATATAGGAACAAAGAGGATAATGTCTTGTCCATAGCTGCTGGGAAGGTCAGCATGAGCTGACACCACAACTCCAGACTCCTGCTGAGTGGGCAAACCACTGTCTGCTCTTAACAGGCCAGAAGTGACAGAGTTGCCTAGCTGTCACCGGAGAGAGATCGCAGGGACCCCCCTGCTAGAGGCAGGTTCTGCACATGTTGGGAGACACAAAATAACAATATTTGCTTTTTGGTAATGATTTCTTCTGGTTTTTAAAGCCTCTCCTTGCTGGACACCAACTTACCAGCTGAAGCGGAGACGGAATTGCGCAGTTTCATTGCCAAGCGTCTTACTAAAGGAGCCCTGTTTGAAGGAATGGGGAATGTAGCATCAGTGGGGCTGAGGTAAATTTTTGAAATTATTGGTGAATGAGAAGCTGTAAGGAACATTGGCAGCACTGCACATCTTGCCTGCCTGGTGCTGCACTTAGGTTTAATCCTGATTCCATGTTCTCAGGCTACTGCTGCTAGCCTAACAGCCTTATACAATGGCACTTTCCTTTTTTAGGTAACTTCGAGAAAAATATTGTAGTAAATAATTTGCTGTTAGAGTACTTTAAAAATAATACCTGGATTTATGATTATTTCCTTTTAAACTACTCTGATCACACAAAAGAAAAAAGAGGTCTAAGAGCTCTACACATGGCCATAGGACCCACCAGTGCTAGCGGTTAAAATTACCTCAGAAATCATGTATTTCTGCTTTTTGCACTTTTTTATTGTGATATATCTGGAACAAAATAATTTTTTTTAATTTTTCTTTTTTATTTTTTTTCATAGTATACCAGAAGGTAAAGTTGGTTGTTACTACTGTCGCTTCCAACAAGAAAGTCTTGAAATGGCAACACTGGAATCAGACATCAATGCTCCAGAATATGTGGTTTGTTTCTTAGGTGGCTCAGAGAAAGGTCTGGAACTATATCCTTACCTATAACTTTCTTTACCTGTGTGGAGAGGGAGATGATGTAAAAATTACCTTGTAATTTTCTCTGTTTCTACTTGAAATCAGCTCATTTGTGCACACTTTCCAGTAACTGAAAATGTCAGTAACAGCCATAGACTCAAAGGAAAAAATGCAGGTCTTAACTGATGCATCTTATTTTCCTTAAGAAGATACTTTCAGACTTGAGCTGGACAAATACATTCAAAATCTGAAGATAAACCTTGAATTGGAGGTAAAGCCTAACTTATTTTTTTTAAATTGTGAAAATTAGCATTTATTCAGATTAATTGCTAAAACAATCTGGAACATCTAATCTATAGAGACAAAATAGGTGTTTTAAGTACCAGTATGAAAGACTGGGAGAGATACTTTATTCATTATAGTACAATGAATGACTAAGGTGCTGTCAGCCACACAAGTCAAAATGAAAAAAAAAAGGAACGGGGGACTTCTTTGTGTCAGTAATAAATCTTTTAAAGATTACTCACAGTTAATTTTGGAGAGAAGAATAACTAGTAAAAGGTAATGGTCTAAAAGGAAGTTATCAATGTCCACCTCAATTCTTAAAATTTCTGAATGTTACCTAAAGGACGTTTGTGGGTTTTTTGTAACATTTTCCTAGTGGGAGTTCTTCTCCACTAGGAAAGAGAGTCTCTTTATCATCCCATCTGCTGTTGCTTGGTCTTCACTCAATATAAACCATAATATTACAGTTCTGGCTGTTTCTTAGAATGCATAGCCTTTCACTGCCGATAAAGTGAGGCTTTAAATGTCAAACTCATTATTTTAGTTCACTGTGGTTTGAGATTAAGAAGGCTCCAACATCCAAAGATCTTAGGTTGAGCAGATTATTATTAGACTTCTATTTGTGTAGAAATGTAATTTTTAGTTTAAGTTTTAATGTTTCAACTTGTTACAGCAAAAAAACGTGGAGACCTGTGTTAGCCCCTACCTGAGGAGCTGGTTTGAAGATGCCATCTGCCCTATCCAGAGAGTCGTGCAGCTCTTCCAGGACAAACTCGCCTCTCTATTACATGCTGTAAGCGTATTTAAAACTGGGTAGCTATAAAAACTTCCAGGAGGCATCTCAGTGGGTCCAGCATGGTTAAAATGTTTCTTACATTTGCTTTCCCAGCAGGAGGAAATGAAAACTAATTTTTTTCTTCTTTGTTTTTAATTTAGAGCAAGTACTTTTCCCCTGCTTATTGCTAAGGAACCATATAATGATTTTTTCTATCATTAAAAAAAACCAAACATTGCCTAGTAGCATCCATGCTGAAATTAGAATAAGAAAATTAGAACTAGTGTGAGCAGGCTGTCCCTGCTATAATTCCTCCGAATGAAAACGTTATATTGTGTATGTGCTTTGTGTAATCCACTGGAAACAGAAAATCCCTGAGTTTGAGGAGGCTTTGGACGGAATAGCTAACAGAGTATAACTGCTGAATTTCTTCTGAGCACAAAACCAGCTGCAATGACTATAATATGGAATACTGCCTTGACGAGAACAATTTTTGAAGTACCTCATTATATTTCTTAGAACTGCAGTATACTAACAAAAGTAATACTGAAGTTTTATCCAGCTTTTTCCTTTATTTTTTCCCTTTTTCTGTTTAAGGCTCTGAGCTACACTCCTGTAGAAGTCAAAAATGCAGATGAAAGAACAGAAAAGGACATCAGCAGGTAAAGATATTTTGAGATCAAGGAACTTGTGAGTAACTTGGCTTCTGTGTATGGCAGTCCCCTTGATGTCCAGGAGTTGTAAAGGAGCAAGCAGTTGACAAGAGCTTTCTGTGTCAGGTTCCTGGCAGCTGCCAGCCTCCAAGGACTTGTCCAGGAAGGCACAATGACCTCTCTGTGTATCGCCATGACAGAGGAACAGCACAAGTCCATGGTTATAGACTGTAGTGGACCTCAGCCCCAGCTGCATAATGCAGGTGAGATTACAGCTGTGAATACTTCATGTTGCTCCCTTGGATCCATCAGCTGCTGAGAGCTGTGACATTTGAGGCAGTTGAGGATATTCAGAAGCTCATAGGCTCCTGCCCAGAAAGTTTGGGTTCTGGCTGGAACCAAGAACATGTTTTCCTATGAGGTACTAGAGTAGTTTGTTACACCAGACACACTGGAACTCTGAGTTGAAAATGTTTGGTAATAAAATCCACAGTAATTTAGTTTGTGAACCATGAAAGTATGACTTGTAGAATTCAGGGAATCTGCAAAACTTTTTTTTCCTGCTGTGATTTTGACAAATACCTTGAAAAGGGATTCAGCAATCAGAGCACAGCCTTGTGTAATCATTGTAGCTGTGTTTTTCTTTTCTCTGTGTATTGTTTTTACTTAAGACACATTTCCTGGGCCAGTTATATTGCTGTCAGTTGTTATGTGACAGTGATAAAGCCAGGTGGATGCAGCTGTATATTTATGTTGAGCTCATTTGCTTTTTCTCATCTCTTCTCCATGTTTGTGAACATTTAACAGGAAGCAACAGATTCTGTGAGGACTGGATGCAGGCTTTTGTGAATGGTGCTGAAGGTGGAAATCCATTTCTGTTCCGGCAGATTTTGGAAAACTTTAAATTGAAGGTACCTGTACATATGTGTCAAAGACTTGAAGAAGACATCAGGGTTACTGAGGGAGCAAATACTATATACAAAATATTATTTTGCAGTGAATAAAAGTTTTAGGTTATTTACTATGTCTACATGTTATTAACTGATTAATTCTGAAGCTTAATTTGAGGGCTAGCTTACTGCAGTTGACAAGACCAGCTGTAAAGTAGTGTGAAAGTTTCTTCAGTGAATGCTCCAAAGGTGTTTTCTCAAATTTAAAGTAAGACCCACTTTTCTTTTTTCATGTTGTTTGTTTTCTTAAAATACTGTTAATCTGAGCCTTGTACACACAATATCACGTAACTGCTAACATGGATTCAGTAGTTAACACTACTTAAGTGAGCTGCCGTAATACAATTCTTGCTACAAATTGGACACATCAAGTTGTGTCCACACATTTTGCATCATTGCAGTAAAAGCTGTAATAGGCATCAAAGACAATATTCAATTCTTACCTTACTCCTGAGGAGTAATACAAAATTTCTATTGGAAATGCTTTTGCCTCTCCTGCTATTTATCCTTTATTTTCCATGATAGTTTTCTTTCCATGTAGAAGGATAAGAAAATGCTCTGTTACTCTTTCCCCAGACTATACAGGACATCAACAACCTGAAGAGGTTTATCCGCCAGGCTGAAATGAACCACTACGCCTTGTTCAAGTGCTACCTGTTCCTAAAGAACTGTGGCAGTGGAGACATCCTGCTGAAGATTGTGAAAGTAGAACATGCAGAAATGCCAGAAGCCAGGAATGTAGTGACCGTCCTGGAGGAATTTATGAGAGAAACATCAGTGGCTTAGAAGTATCTTACAGATAAATCATTAATTTCTTCTGTGCAGCTATTGCAGGATTTTAATTTATATTTAAAAGTATTGCCCAAGTCAAACCTTAGTTGCAGTTTCATCTGCCTTTTCTTGTTTTTAGAAGAAGCAGTATGAGCTTTTTTAATATGTAAATATCAGATAATACAAACTCCTGCAGATTTTTCAGATTCTCTAGCTGACTTGCTCCTGTTCAGAGAAAATTACGACTTTAATTTTTACAGTCATTGTAAAATCAAATCCCTTACCTGGCAAGCATTTCACTGTTTTAAATATTTTCAATATCTTTAAAATTATCATGTTTAATCATTTAGATCTGGTGACTTTGCTTTAATAAAAAAGCACAAACATCTGGATAGATCATAATAAATGAATTAATCAGTTTACATAAGAGAACATAGATAACAAATCTGTAGCTGGTTTTGCACTCTGCTTTCAAACAGGTGGTTTGTTCTGCTGCCCCTGGACAAACAAGTCAGTAATTGGTATGAAACAGAGCTGCCTTAAGACTGAACAGTGTCAGTGGTCAGTTTGTATGTGCCTGTATGTGTGCATACATACACACAACAGGTATCTGAAATTCCCAGGCTATTTGATGAATTCCCTTCTTCCTTAACCTGAGGTGTGATCAAGACCTTCTTTTTATGTTCTCACACCCATTTTGCATAGTAAATAATCATATGTTTTTCAATCATGAAGAAACTAAAAAGTTTGCACTTCAGAATTTGAAGTAAATTAACTTCCCAAATTCACTATTCAGACTTGAAAACATTTTGCTGTATTTCAGCAGTGAATTCTTACCCACATCATAGGACACGTAGGCAGCAGAATACCTGAAGGAAATCTTTGGCTACAGCTGGAATCAAAACTCACGAAGTCTCTGAGTAACCTCATAAAGGAGGATGATTTTTGCAAACCTGATACCAGCAAAATTCCCTGTTGGTTCCCTTTGCAGCGGAGGGTGTTGAACAACTCCCCCCAAAACAATTACTGTAACTAAAATGGTTCCGTGTGAGTTGTGCTGGTGCTCTGTACTGTGATGACAGAAGTTGCTGCTTTCCTGTAACACCACCATGTTGAACCTATAATAAGGCTGACAATAAAACATATTCAAATCCTTAATCGTGTGCCCATACATTCTCAATGAGCGTGGTCCTTGATGTCTCCTCTTTAAAACCCTTTACCACTCAACGCAGAGGAGCTGCAAGTGTAGTATTAACAGCTGAGGTGACACATAATGTATTTGGGTAGATCAGAGAAGAAAATAAAAGTAGTCTGAAAGAAAACAAACCCCTCATTCACTCATCTGTGGGAGCTCTGAGAAGTAATAAGTATTTTCCTTCATGAGTGAGTACAGCAGCACCACTCAATAAAACATTACCCTTTGTTGCTCTTGTACATTTCTAACAAAGCTGGTGCTAGTAGGCAGTAACACTTTTTGTATTCATTAACGAAAACTGACAAAACCCACTTTACCTTGCTGAAAGTCCTCAACTAATGAATAGAGAGATTTAAGTGGCTCGGAAAGCTCAGTTCAGTGCAGACAACTGACAGCAAGTGCCAAGTCCCACACACGGTAGCAGTGATCTCCCTCCCTTAGGGGGCGCACATCTGACAGGAACTGCTCCTACATCTTCATTCCTGTACGTTACACTTTAACCCAGTGTTTCCCAACAAAAACACAATTTATTTTTCAAAATAATCCTCCCCCTTCCATATTGGTAGAAGGATTTTTATTTCAATCAGCTGGAGGTTTACCGTAGAACTTTCTGGGTATGTTGTTTCCATTCTTGATTCAAGAGATGAGTCTTGGCCCTGAGATTTGAAAACATTCAGTAGAGACTGATGTTAAAAGAGCACAACCCTCCTCCCCGATAAAATAATGTGCTCAAATGTACTTGGTTGTGAACTTCTCTGCAGTTCTGAGGTCACTACAGCATGGAAGGACAGCTGCCAAAAGGTGGGACAACACCTGAATTTCCATGCAAGTCTCAAGCCAGTTCTGCATCCTCATTTGATCTCATGGAGAAATGAAGCTGCAGTTCACTCTCCCCTTTATCTGTTAGACATAAAAACGAGTTACCAATGTCAGTATTAGAAGATTGCATGGCAGAGGTCCAAATCAATGGCTCTTCTGTTAAATACTGTGTTAACTGTGGACAAACTTACAAAACTGTCCTTGAAAGTTCTTTCTTGGTTGGTTTTTTGGTATGTGATACAGAACAGCTCAATTTTATAAAAAAAAAGAAAGAAAAATGAATCAGGAAACAAACAAAAAAAAAAATCACAAAAAAAAATTTAATGGATTCTGCACTCAAATAATATTGTTACAACAAAAATATACAGAATGTACACAATACAAAAATATCTGGAAACATACCATAGCATCTTACCTTGCAAATATCATTTTGTTTTACTAGCCCTTCACAGGGAAAGTACCATTTGTTCTATTTTTTAAGGCAGAAAATTACATAGTTTAGTGCTTTGTGTTTAACACTTGAATGTGTTGTTAGCATTCGCCATGTAAGCAAAAGAAAAGCTGCATAAATCTGGCTTTATTTGCAAACTAAACAGACATTGTGGGAGTCAGGAGAGAGTCAGTGACAATGTGTTTGTCAAGCTCACTGAAAATAAGGTACTTCAGCTACTTAAATCAGTCCTAGGGAATATTTTGTGCTCCTTGTTGTAAAGTACCCTGAAACGTAAATTTTCTGTACTTCTACTGGCATTTCTGACATACATCATTAGAAAGCTTTTTCCAATTAAAAGCCAATGATTAATGGTGACATTAAAATACATTTACCTTTAAATAAGCTTGGTTTCTATCTTCGGTGTGATTCTTTTTTACAGAGCTGCAAAATGCACTGTTCTCCTTCATAACCAGCTCTTGGCATCAGTGATTAGAGAAGGAATCTTCGAGTTCTACCACACAGAACACTGCAGAGCAGCTACCACTGTAAGAGGAGCAGGGGAGCAGCAATATTCAGAGGTGCTGGCCTGGATTCTCTAGTCCCAGCTTGCCCCCAGAGGTGGCTAGTGTTAAACTGTGTCTACATTCTCCAGTTCCACTTTGGGCAAAGCCAGTGAGTGGGGGTTCCAAAGCAATTGAGCTGAGCTTGAATCTGTGTGAACAGACTTGGAGCTCTTTATTCACTGAAGAATGTGTGAAAGTCCTACCCACGATCCTGTGAGACTAAATATTGGCAGAGAATAGCAGCTGCCTTCCGAGGTCAGCAGTCAGCTGTCTTGTGAGTACCAGCTCTGAACATGTCAGATTCCATCCTTCACAGCCCAGTTCAAACTGAGATGGCCCAATCTAATCTAAAACGCATGGGCAGTACAATCCATCAGAATGAGCAAGGTGTAGGGATACAGAATCCCTGAGCTTTATTTCTAGTAACGATTTCTCTAGCCTCCCCTTCCCTGTTGATAACATACATCCCACCGCCAAAGGAGCAAGTAGTGAAAAATCACAATATGCCACGTAAGTGCTAGGATTCCTCATCAACTGACAGGAAAACAGTGACACAAGATGTTGTCTTAACAACTCAGCCAAAGTAAATTAATCAGCATTTTTATGACTATCCTACACTTCACTCAGAGATTGTTTCTGGTGACCTCCCCTCCCATCGCTGCATTACAACTCTTTCCCTCCTCCTTCCTATGTTATTGTGTGTGTAAAACTAATCTTTCCCTGTCTCCAAGCATCTAGAAATAAAAGGTGCCATTTGCAGCCTCTGCGGACTTTGATCTACCTGGTTCTCCTCTTTCCTGCTCCTCCCCACGGCTGTCTGAGCCACTTCTCCGCCTGTCCCCGGCAGGCGGCTGGAGCCGGAGCCGGAGCCGGCCCCGTGCTGCTGCCGCGCCGCCAGCAGGTGTCCCTGGCAGCTTCGCATCTCGCCTCGCCGGCTCCTCATCCTCGCCTGCCGCACTGCTCCTCATCCTCACCGACCACTGCTGCAATGAACTCACTGCAAGGCAAATCCACCACACAAACGGCTGTTTTGTTTTGTTTTTTTTTTCCTCCCCCAGGTGCTGTGTCCTCACTCAAGGACTTCCTCCGAGGTGCACTGTTCAAACCTGTGCACTGGTGACAGTCCTTGCCTTCTGCTCTAGCACTGCACAGCCCTAAGGTTCAATAGACTCATGTTTTATCTGACTGATAGAAAATTCTGGCAGTAGCTGAAATAAAACCACAGTAAATCACCAAAACCAGTCCCTCAGTGGATACTCCTTCAGAAACACGCTGCTGACTGGGACAGGTTGGAACCACAAATGAGCAGGATGGAGAATATTACATCTCCAACATGAGCCAGCAGCTTCAAGGACATCTGGAGGTAACAGAAAAGCCTGGTTGCTGTTAGTTCTGTGGCGCTGCAGCACTGTGGCACTCTTGGATGTGTTAGAAAATAATATCACTAGAAGTCATGATACTCTGTAAAAACTTAGCAAGTTTTTAC
Source organism: Dasyornis broadbenti (assembly GCA_013397935.1). Classification (NCBI taxonomy): domain Eukaryota; kingdom Metazoa; phylum Chordata; class Aves; order Passeriformes; family Dasyornithidae; genus Dasyornis; species Dasyornis broadbenti. The sequence goes on along the minus strand of VZRN01006271.1, from coordinate 4,013,761 downwards.
ACTGTAATTTTAATGAATAAAAAAAAATTAAATAGCTTAAGCACTTTGTGCTGCTTCTGGCCCCATGAACTGATGGATTCTTAGCAGACAACAGGCTTTGGGCACAAACTGCTCCATGTCTAGGGGGAGATTTCAGCTCTGATGAGCAGGAATGTGTGAGGGTTTCATTCCTTCACTTACAATAAATCTCACACTGCCTTAAATCTGGCCTTTCTGATCCCCAGGGTTGTTTGTAGACTTGCTCAGGCAGGGTGTGGGAACACAGAATGGAAGTAAGAAAGATGAACAATGATTTAAAAGAACAAGGCATGAGATGAACTTCAGAGCTGTTTTCAACCAGTTACTGTAAACTACATTCATCTATGGAAAAAGGACCAAGGAAGGCTGTCTGGATGACTCTGTTCAGCTCCCTCCCACTCCTGAGCTGAGCAAAAACATGTTGGCCATGATCAAGTTGATGAAGAAACTGGTGGCTCTTCAACTTGTACCTTGCTGCTTCACCTCAGAGCACACACTGGCAGGCACAGAAACCTTTATTGGGGAGAAACTCGTGGGCATTAAGTAGCTTTCAGCTGAGAAAGCAAAAATAAAAGTAAATTAGTGCACTCCGGTAAATTATAGGCAAAATAATCTGGGGGGGTTTTGCAACTGAAATTTTCTACCAAAATTTTAAAAGCTTTCCTAAAACTTTGGGGGAACTCCCATTCCTGGTCACCTCTGTTTTCAAGGCATCTGTAATGAGAAAGGCTTAGCAATAGATGAGGGAAAGAATGTCCTCCTTATTTGTCGACCATATCAGAACTCTCCTAGCTCCTGCTCCCCTTCGTGCCTGCTGCTCCCAGGGGGATCCATGGCTATGGCACTCACTGGGCCAGCACCTGCAACAATCTGTGGGAACTCTTGTGACTGCTGTGATCTGGACACAAACTGCAGAGGTAAAATGGCACAGTCAATCCCTTCTCTAAAATGAACAGAGCTCTGGCCCTTATCCCTTCCTCCTGGTCCTCGATGAAGGCCCATGAGCAATATACTGGCCATGCAGAACAACAAAAGTGCAGTCGCCCTCAGAAATCCCATTTCTGTGCACAAAGGTGGCAAAATTTATTTCTTCTGCAGGTAAAGCTTATTCCAGGCTGTTTTTCTCCCCCCTCCTGAGGCAACAGAAGTTTTACTAGTGCATCCTGTGGGAGCAGAACTTCACCCCTCAACCCAGAGTTGTTTTTCCATAAGAGGCAAAGAAGGGGACAGTCCTTCCCCTCTGGAAGGATAGGCTCCTACTAGCTTGTGGTATCATCTGGCAGCATGGACAGCACAGCTGAGAGAATAAAGTCCACAACACAGAGATATTTTCCTACAGAGCAAACACAACTGCTATGGTGCCCTTGGGATGTGCTGTGAAAGACTCTGGTGCATGGCACCTGCAGGAAATAGAAAAATGGAAGAGAGGAGCTTGTCTGGAGAGACTCTTATGGCTGCTTTATCCAGACCATTGAATGGGTGGGTAAAGGGAGAGAAAACGAGGACACCCACATTCCTGGACTTTAATTTGGCAGGTCTCTAAAGTGACAAGCAAAATAAGCACCTTACAGAGAAGAGTACCTATAAGCACTGCTTGTGCTACAGATGTCTCCATGTGGTCCCCAGCTCCGTGCAGGCAACTGTATGGACTCTGCCACAGCCCAGTCACAGACTGCCTGAACCTGGGCTTGACAAATGTTAAAGCAAAAGGCATCATTGCACCTAACTGTTGTTTGGAGCTCCTGAACATCCATTGCCTCAGGAAGAGGCACATTCAGAATTTCACAGCCATCTGAAAATCAGTTTTATCCATTTCACAATGATCACTGTAGCAAGTAACACTCTTTCCACTTCAGCGGGAAACTAATGCTACATACAGACTGATTGAACTCCACTGCCTTCAGTGGACTTGGCCCCAAATGGATTGTATGGCTGTAAAGATTGTATGGATAGTTCCCACCCAGAGCTGCTAGAGGTGAGCATGGTCCCACTTTTCTAGTAAGAACCTGCTGGAAGAGTTGAGACCCTTATTAGGAGCTCACTGCAGGCCAGGTGTTAGGTCAGTGTGGCCAGAAAAAAGTGAGAAGAAAACAGCACCTGATTGTCATCTGATAAAACCACAAATGAACATTTGCCCTCCTTTTCTTCATTCCTCAAAAGAACCCAACCAACCAAACAAACAAACCCAAAAAACCAAAAAAACCCCAAAAAACCACCAACCCAGCCACACTCTCTAGCCACAGTAAGCTGGGGAGGGGGACAATAATTAATTAAAATCAAGTTAAACATGCACAGTAAAAGTCACCTCTGGCTGGGTGTCCACAACACTCTAAGATTCCCAATGTTTATAGTGCAATTTCATTTGACTTGTAGTTGAAGACCAGTCTCCATCACGTTGTGTGATCAAGTTCTGCTGATTCCTTTGAAAGTTGTGCAAGACAAGTTTCACTGTAGGCTAAAATATCTTAGGAACCATTCAAGTAATTAGACAGTGGCACTGGTATGGCTGAACAGTCAGATGTGTCCAAAGAAACCAGACTCAAGCTGCCCTGTGAGTACCATGTGAGTCTCTAATTAGTAAATGTCCTCTCTTTTTCCCTTTTAGTGTTCATAATGTTGAGGAAATTCACTCAACAATTGGATGTAAATCCAGCACTGACTTGGAAAATACAAACATTTCATACAAAATATTGATGTGTGCTAACAACCCAAGCAGTCAGTGCCCAGGTGCAGGGTGGAAACTGCAGGGCATGGCCAGCCAGAGTTACAGAACCTGCTGGATTTGGGAACAAACTGATCAGCCCATTTTTTCATGAGATCTTTAAGCATCTCCTCCAGCACACTTGTGTGTTCAGAAGAATCATCCTCCCCGAAGTTAAATACAAAAATAAATCCTCCATCTTCATTCATTTAACACAGCTGACAGATGACTTCCACTCTCCATTTTCTGTCCCATGTTTTCAAGGAGGGGGAGGTAGCTTTAGATCCAACAGACTGTAGGCAAAAATGTTCCAGAAGATGGCAAACAAGACAAAAATGATGTAAATAGAAAGGAAGATCCACCATAAAGTCTGATCTTGGAGTCTCTGCTCATAGTTCCTCAGGATGATGACCCCAAGGGTGATTCCAACCATCACCCCTCCCAGGTGAGCCATGAAGCTGGGGTGGGGGCACGGGGGGTAAGCGGAGGGGTGGAACCGCAGCCACACGGCTCTTCCAAATTCAAAGCTCACTGGAACAAAGATGAAAAATAAATTAATTGTCTAGATTTATCCTTTCTTAAATCCATGTTGCAGGCAGCACTGCATCCCTGAGGAGACAGAGAGGGAGAAATTGCCTTGTATGGTGAGCATAGGGAAGCTGTGGCTGTGCCAGGCCTGTGGCACACACACATGACATCTCTCCAGTGGCTGGAAAGTGGTTTGGGTTTGTGGGAGTATAGATAGGTCAGGAAATATCTGCCTTCTAATTTTATACTAAAACTGTAACAAAAATGAGTTAGAATTTGAAGAGAGTTGTCTGTGATGAACACATGGCTTAGTTTCTGTTACTGTGCCCCCTGGAATATGGTGGGAAGATAATTCATCAGTGTGTGTACAATGCTGCTGCCATCCCAGATAGGAAGTGCTCTAGGAAATTTAAGTATTATCATTATGAAAGCATTGCCTGTTTGAGACTGCAAAGAGAAGACACTTACATCCCACTCCTTCACAAACACCACAAGCTACAGATGCTGGCTTCCTTATTTACAAATGCTTGTGTTGAAAGCCAAAATCTGCAGTGGAGAGCAGTGTGGTTCCTGCTGCCAGAAGGTCCAGCTGCAAGTTCCTACCAAAACTCCTGCAAAGTCAAAACTCTCTGAATCAGCATGAACTATTATGACAAGGACAACCAAAACAGGATGGGTTGCACACGTGCCATGCATTGTATGGTACTTACTACAGATCAAGGCAACAGCCATGCGCAGCAGTTTGAATTGGCACTTCATTCCTGACCAGTTCTGGAAAAGAGACAAGGAAAACAAAGTAATGCTGCACACAAACCTGAAGGGATATTACATTTAGATTTGTCACTTGTCAGGCAACTTCTCAGTGTATTCAAGCCCTACTGTGCTTTTCCAGTGCTGCTTTCTGCACCTCAGGCTCCCCGAAATTCTACAGCTCAGATCTTTGGCAGAGCATAGAGAAATAATAAAGACCTCAATAAATGCATATCAAGGAAATAGTGCCAGAAGAAATCTGGACTTGGCCTCCTTTGTCTTCAGGCTTGGTCATTACTCAACAGAGTAGAATAAGAATCTCTGAATGGTAATCAGAAATCATGGGAGAAATATTAAAATTCTTCCTTTTCCACTTGCACAAAATTTTAAAGGAAGAAAAGACGTAATGTTTTGAGAAACTCAGGTATATGATAACATTATTATTATTGTTATTCTTATTTTTATTTATTCAGTGCCTAAATGAAAATTGTCGTATTGAAGGCGGTCTGAGATACCAAGATAATTAGGTTTCTTGTGAAAAGCTCCCTATTTGTCACACTGAAGGAATAAAAAGAATGCTTGTAAACTCCTCAGACTCTCTTTAATGGCACCTGGGATTGCAAAATGCATCATCTACAAAATAAGTAACTCATTTTCTCTCTCCACAGAGAAACCTAACCCAGTCAGAAAGCTCTGAGCTCATGCTGATTAATACTGTGCTGCCTCCTTCACTTTTCATTTCCATGTAGCTGCTTTGAATCCCTCCCCTCACTCTTTTCCTTGGGGTGACATGCTTTATTGCTTCCCTCTGTTGGTTATTTTATGTATTTAATTCTAATAATATTTATTTTTCCAAGCAAGAATGTTTCCATTTCCATTAGTTACCAGGAGGCATGAGGAACAGAAGATTCCGGAGCCCCTCCCTTCCACAGTCCCTGCTCTCCCCAGCTGTGCCAGGCTGAGCCTTGCCAGCAAACAGGAGCATCACATCCGGATAACAAGTGAGCATAGAGAGAAAAGAAGGAGGAAAGAAAAGCAAAAGAAAAAACCCTCCACCAGAACTGGAAAGGCAGCAAAAGTAATTTCAGATGAGAAGAGAGGCAGTGGATAATGGAGAAATAAAGGTGTTAAGGTAGCAATTGCTAAATAGATTTGGAGGAGGCCAATGAGCAGTGAAGTGACAGAACACTGTGATGTTTTAAGAAGTCTGGGAAGGTAACTGGTGAAGACTGTCCACACATGTCTGGCAGAGCCTCTTCCTCTAAAGTAAACCAACAAGTGAATCATGGTGTTAAAACCCCCTGTGTCTGCATTTCTACCCTGTGAGACAGAGGAAGCTCCCTCCTTCTTCTCTTGGCACAGTGGCAGGGAACACAAACCACACTGAAAATAATTATGTGCAAGAATGCAATTCCCCATCAGAAACCCTGTGGTATAGGGGTAGCCCCTCTCCTCCACTCCCTACCTCTCTGCCAGCCACTCAACTGTCTAATTTGGACAACAGCCTCAGCTCATTCATGCTCTGAAAAGCTTGAAGAGGGTGACGGAGACCAATTCTGCACAGGAAATCTCTCACTTCCCAGCTCCCAGCTGTTACAAAGCTGTCTGGAGCAGCACCACTGTGGGTCGCAGCTGGAGCCTGCTGACTTCACTGCAGACAAGCATAAAGTACAAGGTTTTCTTTCAGGCTTGACTCCCAACACCACCACACAAATGTCTTCCAGCACCCACATAACAGATCTTCTGTCTCTACTGAATCCAACCCACATTATCTTCCCACTCAGACCCAGGGGAGGAGCATTATCCTAATTTTTATGGTTGCTCTGCTCTGATGTTGCTGGTACAGGACAGACATACCACCACACATGAATCTTCTAACAGCAAAACCTTTTTTTCCCAGTGTAAGCTGAGGAGTCCCTGGGCAAATGTGCTGGGCTTTGCCACCACCTAGCTGAGAGCTGGGGATGAGCTCATGTTTCCAGCCTCAGAGGAAAGACATAGCTGGCATTTACTGACCTTTGTAAAGTACTCTATTATGTGAAACAGCAAAAAGATGCATCACTAGATCACCCAGGGTTCAGCTTCCATCTGGGTTTTACAAATGGAGATAAGGGATATTCTGCACACAAATCCACCAAATCCTAAATTTCCTTAGATACCCACTGAAATTACATGACACATGCAAACAGAAACAGATCTGCCACTTCTGCAGAGCCAGTCAGCTTTTCAAACATTTGTCAGCCATTGCATGGAGAGCTATAGCCTGGAGAACACTGATAAGTCTTGAATTACCAACATCTTTATTTCTCCTGGCAAACTGCCAGTCATCAAGTACCAAGCCACCACATGCAGGGTGATATTTCCATTTCAGGACTACACCACTGAGACAAGGCTCAAGTGCGGCAAGCTCTGAAGGACCAATAGTTGGGTCAGGCCTTACTTCCAACCCTTCTGGGCCACCAGACCAGGCTCACTCCAAGAGGTCAAGTGGTCACTCTGGTACTCACCATCACAATATTGGCCAGGTGAGCGGAGACAAGAGCATACACACCTCCAGAGGAGCCCACCACCGGCGCCCTCATGTCAGCCACTGACACTGCCAGGGACCCTGGGGGAAACAACAAGGCTTTGTGACAATTGCCAGCCAAATAAACACATTCTCTCCTACCCTACCCCCCTGCTACTGCCTGTTTGTGCTAATTGCTGCAGGTCAGGAATACAGGAAGAGAAGGAGAGGGGAATCGATTGACTCATGAAGCCAATTCAGTCCTGTCAAGGTAGTGACTGATTGATTCCTCCGCACCTACTTTAAAAGCAGCCAAGCAAGGCAGCAACGTGTCTTTAAACTTGTGCTGCAAAAAGGCATTTATTTCCTGATTGAAGAAGAAGGAAGCAGGAGACAGACACAAGTATCTCTGTTTTGCTTTTCACCTGAAGATAAAATAGAAGTAGCTCCAATGTTGAAAAGAAAAGTATTTGCACAGGGAGAAAGAACTGGGGACTTGTAACTTTGCACAGATCTCTGATCAAAGCACAGCCTGTTACTGGTAATACTTCAGAGTAAAACTAGTTAAAAATAACCTGGATGGAGGCAGTAGGCACATGACAGTGAAATAACATGTCAAGTACATAAAGGCACCACTAATAACAATACAGCCAAACACAGACATTGCTGCTTCTTATCTCAGTTGGAGGCTTGTATCTGCTCAAAGCTCCTTTCATTGCCGACTTTAAGAACTATTTAAGTGATAGAAAGGCAGATTTGGTGTCACAAGGAAAGGATAATGAAGATTTTTGTTATGAGCGGGGAATGGGAAAAAGACACATTGGCAAATCTTGAGAGAGTCCTTGTAGTATAGAATCTAATGAATTTCTTTGCTAATTGTCCAGCTGATTCCAGGTCAAGAAAGTGCTGAGATTCCACCAGCCAACTCTGCTGATAGCTCCCTTCTTCCTTGTATGGCCTTGAGACTTCTCAGCTCTTAAACACTGCCATTAAGGAAACTTTAATGAGAAACAAAGGAAGAAGTAATGAAAACTTGCAGTTTAGTCTTCAGACACTGCACCGAGTGCCTCAATTTCCAGTCTCAACACGTCTTCTTAGTAAAGCCAGCCAAATGAGAAAGAACCATAAAAACTGTGGCCTAACTACATTTTACTGTCTATTCCTGATTATTTAGGAGCTGAGTTATCTTTATGTTGCCAGATCCTCAGCATGAATGGAAATAGGAATACCTATTTCTCTCTCTCCTGGCACATGTCAAAGAATAAAGGATGTTCCATAACTGGCTAACGTATCAGTGAAGCCCTGGGTGTTGGTAGGTGTATTTACATAGAAAAGCTATGCCAGGAAAGCTGCAAATTGGGCACCAGTTTTGTTAGTGCTTGTTAAAATAACTGTCAGGGGACAGCGGCGCTGGCTCTGCTAACTCCTTTCTCTGCATTAAATAGTGTTGGTGGTTGTATCATGCCTAGTCCTGTGTCCTAGTCCAATTATTCTTTCCACAGTCTCTCTCCTGGAATGTAGGATTTATTAGTACCCAATGCAGCCCATTTTACAAAGGATTTATCTACTTATTATAGAAAAAAATAATTATGTGCCTGGAAAAAACCAAACAAACACTATAAATCTTGAACTAAGGCAGTCAATCACTGAGTTCCCCTGTAAAGCTCTTCGTTGTTCTCACACTCTCCTCCTGTTTTAATTAGATGTTGATCTATTGTCAGCTAAGTTCCATCACCTCCAAACTGCTGGAAATTCCAAACATAAATAAAAGCAATTCAGCACGAACTAAAAATCAATCAGACCCCTTAGCTTCATGATTAAATGAATTTTCCAGATTCCTGTGCAGTGCTCACAATCTACAACCAAATACTTCTTGCTTACTTAGGCTGTAGAAAGGTGAGAGGCAGGACAAATGAATGAAGAACTGCCACAGGACCAGCATGACTTCACATTCAAGATGATCATCTAAAACAAGGCTATTTTAAAGTAACAGGTAGTCGGTGCATTCTTAGCAGGTCTCCTAAACACAGAATCTATGGCTACATAGAAAATAGATGTCAAGTTGTACCATATTTCCTACTTCCGGTCCCCAAAAGGATTTCAATGCAAGGAATTCAATGAAGATCAGTGAATGCTCCTCTCCTAATCCCAAATATCCCAAAACATTTGTCCTACACAAAAGTCAGCACAGACCATTTTCACTGCTTCTCCATCTGGGGCATGCAGAGGTGTCACCTACCTGCCACAACTCCTGCAACGTACACAAAACTGATCCTCGCAGCTCCATGCACCATTTCCAGGGGAACCCCAACCAAGAGCTGAAGGACAACATTGAGCCCAAGGTGTTCTATCCTGCAGCAAGGAAAAACAACAGTTGTCCTCTTTTCCAACTCTTCACCTCCCTTCTCTACCACTGAGACAGAGATATCTTGGAAAGAAAATCAAATAGCACCTGCTCCACGTAAGTAGACTAATGCCGGGAAAAACAGTGATTCTAGAAAAAATCAGACCTAGAGCTGCAATGATTCTTTCCTCCTTGCTGCTTTTATCCTTTTCATATCCACCCAGGTCCTTTCAGTCAATGACCTCATACAATGTTTGGTTCTTAGTCAGACATTTTTTTCTTTCTTCTTTGTATAAAGAAGTAAAATGACTTGTCAAAAAAAAAAAAGCAGCAAGATGGCAGCAGAGCCTGGAACAGGAGCCAGAAATCTGACCTGCTCCTCTCTTCTCCCTCCTAATGATTCAGCCTTTCCCTGCACACATCACACTGCCATGATGGGAAGTGGTCGTTAAGTCAAGAACGAGGTGAGCATAGAAGTTCCAAGAGAGCTGCAATTTCCTGGTGCCACAGTGCTGCTGTACAGTATGGGCTGTCTGACCCTCATCCTTTCCGCTGTACCTACTTCAATGGTCAGAATGGGAAGCAGAGGGCATTTTGATCTCTGCTCAGGTGCCCAGGTGTACTCACTGAAGCTCTCTCTTCACCTACTCTTGTTCCTATTACAGTCAATAGCAAAATTCCTGTTGAACACAAAAGGAAAAGCTGGGCTGACGGAACTCTTGCAGAAAACACACTGTCACACTGTGCAGGACCACATGCAGCCTGCAGGCAGACTGTGACAGCTCAGATGTGCATATTGGGTAAAGACTCCAGTGCAGCAAACTTCCCCTGAATCAATGGTTTCGAAGCAAGTTCTCTGTTGCTCTAATCAATACTACTTAACAAAACTGTCCTGCCACTTTTCAAAGCTCTATATAGATATTTATCTGTGTCTTTACCATCTGCAGGATCTTCCAGTGAGGTAACAACAGCACCGGGCCCTGAACAGGGTCCTCAACACTCTGCTAGTGTCTGAAATTTACCCTGGGCTTGCAGGGCTGTGACCTCACTGAATGGTGACATCCCACTGGAGCCAAGGGTATCCTGTTTTTTGTATGAAGAGTGTCCAAGCCCAGTTACAAAACAGCCGGATCTAAATGACACAGTGATACCCTTAACACAGAAGGCCAGCATCTTTTGGGGGAAAGAGAGCAAAGTACCTAATGCCTTGAAAATACACATCCCATTTTATACAAGAAAAGGGTTGCTCACAGGCAGGCACTGGCAAACTTTGGTTTAAGTTATACACATTTCCACTGTTTTGATCTTTTTCATGTTACCATAGCAATTTCCCATGTACAGCAGAGAAAAACACTGATGATGAGATGCAGTAATGACAGAACAGTCTTATAAATGAGAATTTAAAGTTGGACTGGAAAAAGGTGTTAGACATGATACTGCAGGAAACAGTTCTCTCCTGGTATCTTAATAAGTTTGGTTCCATTGAATTTCTCTCCTAAGATAAATTTCCCTCCTGCACAATACATTCAGTACTGCAATTTCTCATCACGGGAAACTGCTGCATGTAACAGTTCTTTTACTACCTTCCTCAAGCCTTTTGGAGCCACTGAGCATGGTCAGCACTCGTCCTGATCCCACATGCTCACAGAACATAGGGAATTAAATTAGGAACAACCAGCAAAGGTCAAACTGAGATCACAGAGACGAGTCAAAACATCCAAGTGCCCTTTCACAGAGGGGAGGGAAGCTTTGGCTGGCACACACTCAACATCATGAGGTGGCACCTGACATTTCCACACAAAGCACTAGGTCTTATTTTTCAAAGGAAGCTTTTGTAAGAGCTCAGCAAAGTTTATCCTGGACTCTGAAGTGACTGCTCTGATTCACAGCTGTTCTTAAAAGACTTCCCAGGAGCAATCCTATTCACTTCTCTTCCCCATCATACTAAGAGCTTTGAAGGCTCCGCAGTCAATAAGAACCCATAAAATATAATTACCCTTTGCCAGTGCTGAATGTGTCATTCTTGAAATGACAATTTCATTGATTTATTGAAGACTTTCTCCTTCCCTGGGACCAAACAAATGGGACTGAGCATCAATGCAAGTCATTAGTTATGGCAGTGATACAAATGTGTGGGTTTCAGATATCAACGTCTGCTTTCCATGAAAACAGAAGAGCAGAATTTACAACTTTGCCTTTTCAGCCCTCAACAAAGGTCCCTCCATCAGGATCAACACACAGCCTGTACATTTTTGGAATCTTTCTAGAGGCACAGCCAGCCAAGCCTTAGCAACTGCTGCTTTCTCAAACACCTTCCGGCTGCCACTTGCTCTTCCAAAAAAGGCCGAGTGCACTAAATTAAGGAGCAGTCCACATTACCATTTAAAAGTCTCAGCTGGAAGCAGGATAACAATAGACCCATGGCATTGTGTCCCATTTGAAAATGAGAAGAGAATGATGGGCATCCACTAAAAAACATTATTACCTTTCCAAGATTTATCTGTTTTCCTCACCAGAAAGGAGCTTAACTCAGAGAAGTCAGAAATAAAGGAACATTTAGTTTAACTCCAGATACTGCAGATAAATTACTGGGCTTATTGTTCCAGTGGGACTCTCCATTGTTTAGAAGGCTGTGTGGCTAAAGGACTTGGAATCCATCACAAGTCCCCTGCTCACCACCTTCCATTGTTCCACTCTGAGCCAGCCAGAGGTGAAATAAACCTGAGAGGTTTTTCAGACAGTGAGTGTGAAGAATGCCAGAGAACTGCATGCTATAAGGGTGACCCAGCACAGGTTAGGAAAGCATGCCACAGGAAGGCATTTAAATGCTGGAAAACTGTCCTTGTGCAGGTGTTTCTCCTCCAATGTATCCTAAAGCAATCTGTAGTTATAGAAGTGATATAGTAAAACACCACCACCACCACCAAAAGAAAGCCCAAACACAAATTAACTAACATTAGTTACAATCAAGTGTTTCTTCCTTTTACAAGTCCAGTTTTCCCCACATCCTCAGTGATGGAAATTTCCATTTCTTGTTTTTCATAACCAGCCCAGCAGTCTCCACTTGCAGAATCAAACCTATATAAAATGGGCTCTTTGGAGGGTTCAGCATGCAGAGTACAGATGTTGCCACATTCAGAAGTTTCTTCTAAAAACATTTTCCTACTCTTCCCTTGAGTGGAGTCTGTTTTTATCCGGAGATCTGGGGCACATCTTGTGTTCCAGGGTAATTACACACCAAGGTAGTTATTCTATGGCAGGGAAGAGACATCAGCATGTCTTCCATCAGAGGCATGGAAAAAGGAGAAGATCAACTTGATCTTTCTGGCCTTTCATAGAAGAACATTGACTGATGGAAATACAGGCTTTCTATTTAAGAACAAAGGGTCCTTATGCAATTTCAAACTCTATACTACTGCTAAAAGGCTTGTTGCTGTCATTTTTCAATGACAGAATTAAAGAAAATTGCAATTATCTGCCAGGAATGTGTGAAGATAATGATCTGAGAAACTGCTCAGAGGGGGTAGAGTGTCTTGTACAGGGATGAACTTTCCAGTGACACTTACTCATCACCATGGCATCACAAACATCACACAATTAAGTCTATTTGAATTTTGTGAGGACTAGCACAGCTCAGAAGAACAGAGCTAGAACCCCCACACCTCGTATATTCTTCCCAAGTCTGCTACATACCTCCCATGGGATGAAGGGGGATTCATTTTACTGGGCACCTTCACTTTGCATTTTGCACGAGATGGACCAGTCTCTGTCCATCTGGTCAGTTGAGATTGCCAACTCTTCAGGAACACTGGTGTTTGCACAGTGTGTACAAAATGGGAGCTCAAGCTTGAGTCAGGCTTCTATGCATTATCTCAGTCCCTACAGAAGGGACAACATTACTAAGTGATGACATGTCACAGGCACAGGGAGTTTAACTGACTTTTCCAACCTCAGCTAGGAAGTCTAGCACAAACACATCCTGTAGTTTTAAAATACCAGTCCAGCATCTTTTCAGATTTGTTCTACCACCTGCACAGCTCCTTTAGTGGAACACTGGGCTTTGACCTGGTTTTAGGAAGTGCACAGTAAGAGGAAAGTGTGGTCCCAACACTGCTGGGGAGAAGAGTAGCAGCTGTTAAGCTCCTTATGTTGCCTTGTCCCTTCAGAGAGCTGCAAAGGTTTGTGCCTCATGGCCCAACACTCCACAACATCTTCAGAATTTTACACGCAATTTATAATTGAATTTTAAGAATTTATTTCTGAGCTGATTCTGTCACTTCCTCTCTCTCTCTGGGGAACCGGAACAGTGGGGAATCTCCAGTTTGTAAGTACTCACCCTGCATGCATGAATATGTAGGTTAGGTACCTCCAAGCCTGGGCACGAAGCTGGGGATGATACAGTAAAGCATTCTTCAGGTACAAAGGGTGACTGACTTGCAGCACAAATCTGTCTAAGACCACTCCATTGTAAAGAAAAAAGGCAACCTAGAAGACCAGGGAGATTCATTGGTTAGCAAATGTCTTTTCTTACCAAAAAGTACCTTGAAACTCAAAATCATGGAGAAAAAAGTCATATATACAGTAATTTTTCTCTCATTTGACAGCTTCACACAGCATGAAAATTCCTTGTTTTGAGGAACCTGCAACACATTAATATTAGTGTATATATGGCTTTCTGTAACACACCAGCCCCTGAGTCAGAGGAACCTGCTCCCAGGCAGCACCCTACCATCAGTGCTGTATCAAATCCTCCTCTGTTCAAGCACATTACTCAGCAACTGTGCAAAGATCTCATTTGGGCAACACATGATCAGGTCAGACTATTTAACCCAGTTTCTCTTCCCACCTTTTTCTTTCCACTCACAGAATAGAGGTAGCTGTATAGGAATTTCTCTTCTAGTTCCATTGACTTAGCAGTTTCTGTAAGACTGTCCAGTTTTTACTCCTCAAAAAGTTTTGTTCTAGTTTCCCCAATTGTGTAGTCTTATTTACAAATTGTTCCACTGACAGCATCACAGTCTCCACTTGCACACACCCCAACAGGCAACGGAAACGGCCATCAGCTTCACATCTGTCCTCGTCCAGGTCTGAACCCTCTCTAACCTCTGCTGGTGTCCCAGCAGAGCCTTTGGCAGTGTGGGGAGGTTCCCAGGGAGGTCTTGAGGGCACTTGCCTCTACAATAGTGATGGTGATCATGAACCAGGGCGGGGGGCAGCAGGTGTAGCTGTCGTAGTACCACTTGCGGTCGATCTCCCGTGGCAGGGTCTCGTAGGCCACGTGCCGGATCAGCCTCTGTGAGAGGCTCAGCCCGGTCTCCTCCAGCAGGGCCTTGCTGCACAGCCTCCTGTTCCCTTGCAGGATGGCTTGGCGGAAACTGTTCGACCTTTTGTTGCTCATCTGAGTAAAGGCAAAAGGAAGAAACCATGAGGACAAAGAAAGGCCTGGCACAATCATCAGGAAGAATAGTGCCAGTTTGGCAGCACCAGATCCAGGCAGGCAGGAGAGCCACCACCAGGCTGAGCTTTAGGAACCAAGTCTCAGGACAGTCACAGGATAACCTACTTGGGGTGCAAGGAAAACCAGTACTAGGGTCTGCTATTATGATGCCGATAAATGAGGTCAGGGTAGAACTCTGGCAAGGCAGAGCAGAGGCTGCTGATGCACCTGGCTGAGCTCTATGCCCATTCTCCAGCCTTCCATGCACTGTCTTTACAGTAAGTTATCACGATCCTTATTCCTGTGTCCTCCTTCCCTCAGCTCTCCCTCCTCCATCACACTTCCCTACATTCTTGGGGCAGAAAATTTCTCAGATGTAGCAGCAGGTACATTCATAGCACATCTAACCCTTGTGGCAGGAGTTAGCTCTGGGCAAAGAAAATTATCGCTTTATGTAAAACAAAACTGCCTGAGCAAAAGCAACAAACAACAAATGAATTGGCTGTACAGGCTGTTTTAGCTCCTGTAAACTTGCAAGTCTTTACAAGGCTTCTTTTATAAGTTATCCTCAGAGGGGGCAGGTTCTGAGATGGCACAGGCTTACAGCTAATTTGTATATGCATTATCATCTTACATGCATAGATTTAGCTGTCTATCTTTTTGAGCATACACTTTCCCAGTTTGGATGCGTAATTAAAACAATTGCATTTGCAAATTAGGCAGATGGAATTTTATGTTTAGCCTGCTGGGGGTGGGGGAACAAACCAGGTCTGAAAGAGCTTGCTCCAGGATTCAGATAATTGTTAATTAGCCCTGATGTCAAACAAAACTGCTGCTTTAGAACCACTGTCTGTACTGGCTGAATCTTTGGCAGGAAGCTCCAAAGGCTCACTGTGTACACAGGCTGCTGCAGGGGGACCTTCTACTGTAACAGGCAGCAAAGCAAACATGTCAGCCTGGTCCTTCTTCTGAGAGAACTGCTAACTGTTCTCAAACCACCAGCACCTCCAGCCTCCCAGAACCAAACAAGAGATGACACTCAACAGCATCGGCTTCCAATTATCTTGGACCACACTGGTTTCAGCTGATATCCCAAAGCCAGCAATGCCCAGAGCTTGTGCTCTCAGTGCCCAGGCAGACGCGGAATTGCTCCAAGCTGGACCAAGCTGCTTAAACACAGTAATCACTGCAGGGAGCCACCTCCTGTTAATCACTGTAGGAAGGCAAGGGGCCATCTGAGGTGACGGCACTGCACCCACTCTGTCCATTCCTCCTTAGCCTTCATTTGCAGCCTGTCCCTCCATCACAGAGGAACACTGACAGGCAATTGGTGTTCTTATATTTTTTTTAAACTGGGGAAAAAATTGTTGTCGTTCTCTTTGAGTTGTTTTAGTGAGGAGACATTTTACCATAACAACTTTCTCAATTTTAGTATTTCTCCTTTGCTTTCTCTTTCCTGACATGATGAAAGCCCCCACAATCCAACAAGATGTGGATGAGTGGATGTACTGAGCCCTTGTTAAAATTAAGCCTCTTAGGAAGGAGGCATCCTGCTGGTCCCCACCTGCACTCATTGCCCATGGCACCAAAGAGGAGATGATCTCCAAAGGGACAGCACAGGTGACTGCCTGGGCTCAAGCATGCACAGCAGCCCTGGCCCTACTTACATAAACCCACAGGCCTTTGGACCAAGCTAGGAGGAGATCGGCATGAGGAGAGACAGAGGATTAAATTACTATTGTTGCTCTCACCAGCTATTGATGAGGAGTCTATTTTGTTCCTCAGACTGACTTTGGAAGACTCAAATCTTCCCAAATAGAGCCTCGCATATGGTCACAATTTGCTGACTTGATTTTGGAATTACATAATATTGGTATTTATGAGCCAAGTATTTAATCATCAGCTGAAAAGAACACTAGGCTCATTGTTGGCCTGCACATTATTATGGCTCCAGAATCTCAGGGCAGCCCATCCCACTTCTCTTCATGCAATCGATCTGGGACTTCTTTAATGAGCATGATATTAAAGCTGTAAGCAGATGGGTACTGCAAACAGTATGTGGCAAGAGAAGGTAGCAGTGGGGAACAACACATTCCCTTAGTCCTTCATGCCTGAAAAATGTTATTAGGCACAGGAAAGACACTTTCCTTGCAAAATAGCCAAGCTGAGCTGACTGGTACCCAGGTGCTGTCACCTCTGCCCTTTGGTACCACCATGCCAAAGCAAACCAAGGTTTGGTGCTACAGCTCTGCCAAAGGCTGGGTTTGATACCTCTGTGCAAAAGGAAAATGTTTTCCGACTTAAATCTGAACCTGTCTTCAACACTGAAAAGTCAACATTTAGGATGAGTCCTTATTGTCTAGTGCAGGACAGTGACAAACTTTGATGAAGTACAAACCCTGCTGTTGTTTAGCACACATGGCACTCTAGTACCACTCTGGGATAATCTGCAACTTGCCAGGGAAGTTGTCCATTCCCACTGGCAGACCAATTTCTCTGTGTTCTTTGGCTACCTCTACTATTCTGGCTACCTCAGATAATCAATAGCCAAGTCACACAATATTTCATCCATCTCCAGTTTCATGGCTTGTGTGGGGCACAGTACCCTTTTTATGATTTTATTCAGCCTCACTCAGGTTTTGAAGAACATGGATTTCTGCCCATTATGTATTGGCATCTTTGAAACTGGTCTCGAGCTATTTTTAAACACATACAGCTCTGTGACAGGCAATGCATTCAGCTCTCCAGCTCTGATCCCCCAAGACACAGAACACTAAATCAGAAGTTAGCACAAGCTTTTTAAAAGCCTCTGCCAGCTCCAGTTTTATAACCCACTTTACTTACAAATGCAACCTCTCCAATCAATTTTGCTTTCAAGATTCACATTTATTTCCTTCCCTCTGCCCACTCTTCTACAAAATGCTAATGTGGGTAGAGACAGCTTTTCCCAAAATGCGTATCTCAGCATCAACTTCATCTGTCACAGATGTTCACATCCTCTGAGCCAACCTGGTAGCGCTTTCCCAAACAGTATCAAAGGGAAAAAAGAACAAATACTAACATTTTGATTTGGTCTGACCAAGCAGTGGTTTACTCTGCGGATTCAAAGAAAGAGACAGGGAGACAAAATAAATTATCCCTGCTCAAGGTTTTACCTGACTCCTGTTAAATGTGCCAGGCTTACGCCTTTCAGCACTTCCAATAGAAAAGGTAAACCACTTTCAAATTTCAAGGTTACTTGCAAGAACATTGCTTGCAGGACAAGACTGAAATTGTGGTTCAAATAACATTGTGTCAAAACACAGCAAGTTGGAAACTTCAACCCCCCCCCCAATACTTGTTCTATTTTCCATTGAAGCAAGTAAGGATTCCACTAATTAAATTAATCCAGATCCAATATTCTGAAGCAATTAAAAAAACCCAAACAAACGTTATAACATTTCTTACTCATGTGTGTATTTTAGATATGTACACAATTAAAACAACCATTTAAATTGATTGCACTCCTCAAGTTTCAACTGTATGTGATGGAAAACAGTTGAGGTTAGGGATGGGAATTTCTGTGCTAAGTTCCACTTTAATTGGCATAATGATTATTTGTCAGACTAGTTACTTGGAAGGAAGTTCTCTCTTCTGCTGCTACTTGCAACCAATATCTAATTAGACTAGGTTTAATTGTCCTTGAATGGAGTGTATCTTAATGGATCTTTCTATCCTGCATTACAAACTCCTACAAGTCTAGGCAAGTGTTAAAACTAGAGTGGGATACATTGTTTTTCTGTATTTTACCTCTAGGATGAGACAGACAGTAAGTTCCTATAGGCCCATGAAGCTGTAAAGTGCAAGCCAAACCCCCCATTTAAACAGCTCATTTCCCACTTTTAACATTCAGGATCCACTTTGGACTTGTAGTGTTTGTTTGTGGACTGTAACATAATCCCAAAGTATTTTATCCCTTTAGCTAGTCCCACTCTCTCTCCCAACACCTACAGAGATCCCATGCCCACGAGAGAAGAGCTAGCATTTAAATCTTAACCTTTGTATTTCTACAGCATCCACTGGCACAGACACAGTAAGACTCTGGGTAGGCACTTTATCTGCTTCACCCCCCATATTTTATCTTATTTTTAAGACTCCAGCAATATTTTGACACAGTAACTGCTCCTCTGAACATTCTTCCCAACAGTACATAGCACAAGACACCTTTCATTAACACCTAATCATGTTCCAGCCTCTTGCATGAAGTAAGAAACTCCTCCAAAAATCTTCCTCTCACCTCTGGTGGTCAACAGACCTGTGTATCTGGCCCTCCTGATGGGAAAGAGCAGAGGCTGCAGATTTCTCATCCTGCCTCTCCAGTTTTATTTCTTTACTTGAAGAGGCAGGATTTGCAGACTGGCAGCACACTGATCAAATCAGAGAGGGAATCACAAAAACTGAAGGGAATTCTTCCCTGGAGGGTAAAGTGTGCTGGCACCAGAAATGTATGGATTAGGGTGACCAGATTATTGTTACACAGTGCTTCCAAAATGTGTGTTGGTCATTGAAAATGAGGTAGAATTAGCCTGTCCCTGGAAGCCAGCACGGCCAGGGAAAGCAAAGCAGGTGGTAATTCTTGATCTGGAAAACAAAGGATGTTTTCCAAAACAAAGCATTTAATTAGCTAATATATTTTGTTCATTGCTGAGATGCTGCATCAGCTTCAAGTTACTACAAAGCTACAGCTAAACATTTCTGTTGGAAGCAGCAGTGTTTTGTTTTTCCCAAGTCACATGAACTCTGTCTTAGAGCTTACTACGTACTGCAAGCTCTATTACAGTTCACAGGATATTGTGTGAAGCAACCCAGGACTGCCAACAACAACTGCTGATCAGCAAGAACCCCAGCAAATAACATCTCAAGTATAATTACCTCCTGGCTTGTCTCTTCTCTAAAAGTAGCAAAGTTAGTTAAACACCTTGGTTCATTATCGCCTCCTGTGGCCCATGCTGTTTATAGCTAGAATTTTCACTGTGCATCTCTTTTCACAACACTGCAAAGCAACTAGACATCAGAGATGCACGAGATGTCTCCACTTGTACAGGAAACACTTTTGTTACTCTGCACTGTCTCAGACACAGCGTAACAAACCCCATCTGAAACTGCTTTCTGCTGTTATTGCAAACCACAGTGCAGAAACAGAAATGGATATGATCGCGGCATTATGTTTTACAACTACATGAGATGAATATCATACACACAGAGGAGAAGAAATTTCCAATGAGTTGTCTATCTGATGTTTTTTTCCCAGCCTTTTCTGTTTGCAGATCACACAAGGAGTTTTCATCTTCCATGAATTTATTCATTACTCAATTTATTTCCTGACTGATTTTTGGAGTATATTCTCATATTGTAAAACTTTCAATTTCATAAATTTAAGTTGCTTTGCTGACTTGTATGAATGTCATTATTAAGGTGAGAAGTCCTATAATTACATTTTTGGTGCATCTAGAAGTTCACAAAATGTTTTGGACATCAGTGGATAACACAGCTTTGCTCAAGAGCAGTCCGTTAACTGGCAATCACAGTGTTTGACAGCAGGCAGACTTCTTGGTGCTCATCATGATGCTGGAGAAAAGGAAAGCCATGCATACAGAGAGCCATGCTAGTAAAACCTCTGGTTTAGTAAAAGGTCAGCCTTTCCAACCCCACACCCAGCACCATCAGTTTTGGCAGCAGGCTGATTCTTCCTAAGCTACTGAAACAGACAAATTAACCAGAGCATAAAGCAGAGAGGGCTAATGATCATCAAGCACAAACATGCACTTCAACATCACCACACGGAGGATTGACAGCTATGAAGTGAAGGAAATCCCTAATTTCACAGCGATTCTGTATCAACTGTGCTGTTTCTTTCCACTAGGAAGTTCAAAAGAAAGTTCAAAAGACAGGGAAAAGAGAAGGAGCCCTAAAAAAAGTTTGGACGTTGGAAATCAATAGAAACTAGAGGAGAGGTGGGAAGAGAGATGTCATTTGTAAGTAGTTTAATGTTCTGGCGTTTGCATTGCCTATTGATTAGAAAGTGCAAAAAATGCAGACAAGGATAGGGGGGCTGATGACAGGAAAATCAATGGCTTATTTACAGGAGTCATTCAGTAGTAGTGAAGGAAATTTGCCATTTTGCAGAAATCACATCAGGTGGGAGTGAGCTGGCATGATCTCCTATTACCAAAGGAGGAGAATGTCCAAGCATTTCAGCTCCCACCTACCTCTCATTAGCTTGTGCTGCTCCCGAGCCCTGTGGAGCGAGGAGAGAGGAAAAAGTCCAGTTCTATTCCTGAGCCTGTTGCCAATGTGTTGGCTGGCCCTGGGCCATCATTTCCGTAAAAGAAATTCGATGATACCTCTTCCTGCTACCTAAGTGTGGTGTAGCCCAATTAGTGAATGCTGGCACTGTACTTTGAATACCCCCAACTGTGGAACTAGCAGCTGTTACTATAAATACTCTGATGAGCACTGAGGACCACAGTGTTTGTCATGCTGAAGCTGAGGAAAACCTCACACTATGTGATCAGTTTAAGAGTTGCTGCAGTTATTTCACTGTGTACCTAGACACAGGCAAGGGGCCAACAAGACAGCCTGGTTAGATACAGCAGGTTTTGTCATTCCATCACAGTAACTTCACCTTGACACCACCCACATCCTGATAGAGGTCTTGACCTTGGTCCTTGACAGCTGGGCCATGTTATCATACTTTTCTGATTAATGTGAAAACAGGACACATGGAAGACACTTTCTTTCTAAACCAAGAACACATGCACGAGTGACCACGACAACCAGAGGGATCAAATCCACACGTTGTCTGCAGGAACACACACAGATGCAAATTACTATACTCTGCATCAAGGACACATCCAGCTTTACAGAGAAACCTCAGACATGTCATCAACTTCCATTGCTCTTTGACTTTGTCACCCAGGCTTCTCTTAAAATCGCACTAAACCTGCTGGGATTCAGGTGTGCAATGACAAAGAAAGAACGAGACAAAGCCTCTGAAGAGCCACTGTCTGAGATACCTTGCAAACAACATTTCTAAGCCATCCTGGGCATCTGACAACACGTCTACAATTGTGTTGACTCAACAAACTGCCTTGACAAGAAACAGAGTGATCCCTGCACTAATTGACTCATTAGTAGAGATAGAGAGGCATCCAGATCATGACTCATGCACTCTGAGACACCTCACCTGGGATAAAAGGAACGTGACCTAGAAACACTTTACCCCTGTTGCTGTTGATGCCTACAGCAGTGCAGTATGACCCCACCCAGCATGTCAACACAACGTTATCTATATATTTTTGTCTGGAAATGGTGAAATCTCTAGATAAAACAGGAGACATCCAGACTGATAGCCCTCTGCTTGCAAACAAATGGCTCCTTATGGCAGCTAGCAACTGATATTGAGAACAAAAACCTATAAACTAGCAGCAGCATTGCTTCATGATGTAACTACAGCTCCCACAGTTCCCTCCCATGCAAATTTGATTCCCTGGAGAAATCAGAAGTTCCACTCTTGCTGAAGCATTCAGCCACCACTGAATGCTTCAGTAAGTCCAAGCACAATGTGATGCAGGGACACAGCAAACACTGATGTTTATAGAGGAAGGGAAAGAGAGAGAGAGTGTGACTGTCCCTCGACAGCCTCTGTTTTAAGCAGAGCCAAGGACTGACAGGCCCTGCCAGCCAGAGCACTCACCAGGTTGACGAAGTCCTGGTAGCAGATCCTCCCCTCAGAGTTGCTATCTGCCAGGGCTAGCAGGACCTCCAGCTTGTGGGGGTCCAGCTCCGAGCCGTGTCTCTGGAGAAGGGAGCGAAACTTCTCAGTGCTGATGTAGCCAGTGTTGTCAGGATCAAACTGGGATAGGAGGGGAAAGTGCCACAATTAACCATTCCACATTACACATGACTCTACCCTCCTATGCATTCATAACCCGCTGCAGACCCACAGGGACCCAGGGGCTGCTCTAGGTTTTGGTGACACTGCCCTGCTGCACAGACAGGTGAGTCCAGGCACCATCATCCACACCACCATCCCATCTCCACCCAAGCTTCAGCTACGTCAGCTCCCTTCACCTTCCTTCCCTCTGCATTATCATTTCTCTTGTCTATATTTTATGTCTCTCTCTATCTGGAACATCAAGCAGAACAGCGATGTATTTTGTGAGATAAAATGCGCTGAAAACAGTTTTACTCCTCTATTTCCTAACACAATTGCACCACAGGAATATGGCATCCCTCCTCAAGCCTTTCCACACTCAGTGTTTCTGACAGTCACCTTTCCAGATCATCTCTACAGATGCCTTCACTATGGTAAGTGTTTTCACTGCTGAAGAGCTATTTTAAGACGGCTGGGAAAGAAAGTCTTTGGACAGGGAGCAACGGATGAACACTGTGTCAAACTAAAAGTGACAAGGCAGCCAAATGCCATTTTGAGGACGTAAACAAGAGTTATTAGAAGGAAAGCCCCAGGTGAGACCTGGAGTGAATCCCACTCTGACCAAAACCAGCGCGGCTTTCTCTCAGCCTAAGTGGCTAATTTCCTAAAAATGCCACTGATGGAAAGAGACACCTTTACAAGGCTGTCCAAACTTATGACTGTTCCAGTAGCCTCTAGCCTGTGTTGGGGTCCCCAGGGCACAGAGAGGGGCTGCCAGCTCACTTGGCACAGCCCCAGCCCTGACAAAGCCAGTGCCGGCACCACGCTGAGCACATTTCTTATGTGCTTGGAAAATTAGTGGCTGCAAGATGCCAGACCAGCCTGCACTAGCCTTGGTGCAGTCTGATCTCCACCAGTTCTCTGTTGCTGGGAGATTTTGCCTTTGATTTCCCAGACTTGGCTGTGAGGACTCTGGCGCTTGCTGGCCTCCTTTTGCAGATAATGATATCAAGCTTGTTGGCTGGACTGAATGGCTGTCAGGGGGCAGGGTGGTCAGGAGGGAGTCTTTTCATGGAAACATTTGGGACATAATAGGGCCTTGGCAGAGCCAAAAAGGTGCTGACAATCCTCGCTCTTTCCTAATGGAGAACAAAAGTTGAACAGGCGCTGGGCCTTCCATCAGACACTGTGGAGTAAAGGCTGCCTTGGCAAGGGAGGAGGTGGGAAGGAGGATGTGGCAGAAGATAAAGCCTGCCAGCAGCAGGACTGGCACGGCTCTGCAGTGAGCAGAACAGCTACAAAACAGACCAGCCTCAGGCATGGGCAGCTTGTTTAGAGGCTGCAGTGCCCATGCTTGAGGACCTGGCTCCATCTCCTTCTGGCCCGAGCACCTTCGTCCTGCTGCTCCTGAGGACTCTGCTCTCCCCAGCCGCGTGGCTGAGGGGAAGCTGTCTAACCTGAGGAGGGGAGGTCACAGCTCCTTGCTGGAGTAGGGCTGTCTGCCTTTTGTCAAAGCAGCAGCCCCTCTGTGAGGAAGCTGCTGCAGCAAGTGGATTACACAAAACTAGATAAACCAAGTGATCTGTGGACAGTCAGAGCTGGGCACTCTGCTGCTCTCTGCCAAAGGTTGTCCTGCCCTTGTGGGGTGGCCTGGATGTACTGCCCTGACAGCTGGCACTCAGAGCCAAAGGTGGATTTCATCAGCTGTTTACTGTTAAACAAAGGCTTAATATTAATCCCTGGAGAAGTTTAGCTCCCCTACTCCGGCCCACTCTGATGCTTTGAGTTAACAGATCAAACTCTAAAAACAAATCCAAAAGTCAGGACTTCTGCACCCAGGCTCAGCTCTGATGCATTTTGGCTCTTGCTGTGACTCTCAGACCAGCCCGTTTGTGGTGCCCAATCCCAGACACACATACCCTAGGAAATAAAGTATTATTAGCACAATACCTGAGATGACCTTTCTCAAGGGGAATTTGCAGGAGCTGGCAGATGAGTCATTCAGTGAATAGATCTAAGACCTGCAACCCCATAGATACGGCTCTGTGCATCCTTGTTTCTCAAAAACATTTGACCTAACCAACATCTTACTTAACTGCACCACTTTTACTGTATCTTTATATTTAAGATCTCAGAACCTAGCTTGTCTAGAACAAAACCATTTGCTTCTTGAAGGCTTAAGTACCTCTCTACTTTGAGGGCCAGGGTCAGCACCCAAAGTATGCGACTCTCCCCATGCCGTGTGCTTATTGTTTGACTTTGTAGGAAAGACCAATGGCCACAGCCCCAGGGAACACGTCTATTCCTTCAAAGGGCAGACTAGATACAGAGCTGAAGCACACAGGCTCCCAGAGCACAAAAGAGTTGCTGAGATCACAAACCACTTTTCCCAGACTTTGTTCTGCTTTAAAGCATTCCAAAAAGAAACATTTTGTAACCAAGAACAGAAAATTACACAACAGCTTCAGAGCTTCAAACCAGTCCACAAGGACACACAAATGACTTCAAGCTCACTGGTGCTACAGCTGACACATCCTGTCACTCAGGATGTTGCTGTTACTGGCTCATGGCTTTCCAAAGGCACAGCTAAAGTTGTAGCTGTCTGGTGGCTACGAGTCAATCTGCTCCAAGGATGCTTCTTTCTCACACCAATAAATAGGCACCAGCATTCCTCCTTCAGCTCACTGTCTTGCTGCTTACTCCACAAAAATCAAAGCAGTGGCAGAAGGTAGCTGGTGTTTTCTGTAGTATAATTGGGCTATGGAGTCTCTTCTTCTCCTCCACATTATTATATATAATTATTTTTTAGCATTATGTTAATGATACTGATTATAAATAGGTTTGAAGTAAAACAGCAGATCTGAACAACATGAGTGCAAGAGGTGAGCAATGAACAACTGCCACCTGAACTAAAATACCTTAGAGCAGGGCCAGAGCGCAGCTTCCACAGCCTGGAGCAGAAAATGTTTTACTGTCAGCCCCAAGTGTAAGGAAGTCCTCTTATTTAAGTTGAAACAATTTTTAATTGTATAACAATTCTTCTATACAAAAAACACATAAAAATCTCATGTGTCACCACTCAAAATCCACACCAATACTTCAAACCCTGTTTCCGATATCACAGCTATCCACAAAAATCAAGGGGTTTAGCAGGTCCTGCATACCCTGTACCCCTACACATGGCGAATTATAGAATCACAGCATGTGCCGAGCTGGAACGGATCCATCAAGATCGACAACTCCTGGCTCGATGCAGGACACCTGAAGAATCCCATCATGTGCCCAAGAGCATTTTCCAAATACTTCTTGAACTCAGACAGGCGTGGTGCTGTGACCACTTCCCTGGGGAGCCTGTTCCAGTGCACAACCACCCTTTGATATCCAGCCTAAACCTCTCCCTGACTCAGCTCCAGCTGTTTCCTAGAGTCCTGTCACTGGTCATAAGTGCAAAGAGATCAGTACCTGCCCCTTCACTGCCACTCAGAAGGATGTGAAAGACCACAGGTCTCCCCTCAGTCTCTTCTTCTCCAGGCTGAATAAACCAAGTGACCTCAGTCACTCCTCATACAGCTTCCCCTCCAGACCCTGCACCATTCTCACAGCCTCCTTTGAACACTCTCAAATAGTTCCATGTCTTTTTCATAATGTGATGCCCAAAACTGCACACAGCACTCAAGGTGAGGCCGCAGCAGTGCACAACATGTGACAGCAGACTCAAAACACTCGGGCCCATCAATTATAAAAGAGGCAACTGACCTTTGCTAGCCGCTTCAAGCATTTATCCATGACAGTCTCTTCCAGGGCCAATTGTCCCACGAACCCAGCCGAGCACCAGGGTCTCACCCGAGGACAGACAGTGCCTGGAGGCAGCAGCAGGGCTGTGCTGAGTCTGGGTCCAGTCCCACTGGGAGCAAAGCTCCCACAGCACAGGCACCACGGAGCCTTCCCTCAGCGCGGTTCCTTCTGCCTGCCCACGCACTTGGGCAGACAAGTGCTCAGGGATGAGGAAGCCATTTGCCCCCCCTCATCCCCCCAGACAATAGGACACTAACGGCAATTTCATGCAAGGTTTCCTCCGCATTTCAATGACAATCACCCTTAACTCCCTTGATCCTCAAACAGGCTCTTAAGCAAAAATGTAAATATGTTAATGACCGTAGCAGCCATCTGACCCAGGATCTTAATTCCCTGGCCCAAAACAAGCTGTTTTTCTCCTGTTTCCTGCTTATATTAGAGAAGACATGCCACAAACTAAAGGTCCCACAGCAACACTACAACACAAAAGTAAGGTGAGGCCTCATAAATAGTGATGAAAGTAGGAAATTTGGTTGAGGAAAGAAAATGAAATCTCAAATTGTTCCTCGTCTTTAATTAAAGACACATCAGCCACGGTTGAGTGAGCAAGTAGGGTGGAGGCTGGTGCTGCAGACAGACAATGGGTATCTTGGGAAAACTCAGACATTTCAGAGTGCGGCCAGCTGCTCCTCTCCCCATGGCAAACAGGGGCATCAGAGCAGCTGGAGAGTCAACAGCTGAACAGGGCACAACAGGAGGATCCTTGGCTGGCTTTAGGATTGCAGGAATACAGTTTGCTACCACCCATAATTTCCTCATTGAAAGGCTTTGTCTCAGCATTACCCAAGCCACAAGTTGTCTTTGCAAGTGTGCAAGGCTCCAAGCAACTTCATCTAACTTGGAAATTGGCCTTGTGTTGGACCAGTTCCTTAAAATCTGAATCATTCTAAGGTCTGGTGGTGTCTTCACTTCTGGGAGAGACTGGCCTGGCAGTGTCAGGCCTCCTGACACTGACCCCAGCTCTGCTCCAGACTAGGAGACAGTGGAAAGAAACTGCCCTGAGCTTTAGGATCCTCTCCTATTACACAGAAATGAGAACTCCTGACTCATTTCCCACCAAAAAGGAATCTCAATAGTTGGCCTGCTTCTTATTTACGTGTAGACCCTTTTCCACTGGAAAGGCGGAGCCAAATGCATGCAACATCTTTTCATCTCCAAGGATTTCAGAAACCACTCTGAGCTTTGCTGGATGGAACTCAGACTGTTAGGCAGCACAGTCTGTGCAATCTAGGGATGCTTAGTGATCCTGCTCTCTCTGCACATGAGAGGAGAAACCCTGATCTAGCAGAAAGGAGGGCCAGTCAAAGGTAAATGCATAACCCTCCACCTTCAAACCCAGCTTCTGACCATTTAAAGTCACCTCATCTGAGCTGCCTGAACACGTGTGGTAAAACATTAGTGCTGGCTCCAGTGACGCACACTTGCCTCCCCTGTAAATAATGAATTTACTCACCACTGCCCAGACAATATAAAGTGATTAAGGGCTGTCCAGCAGTACTTTTAGGACATGTTAGATTGCTTTGACCTGAGATGAACCCGAGGGCTGGAAACATCACCCAGCTCTCAAAAGCCAGATTGCTTTTAAACACAGAGGATATTCCCTCACCAAACAGAGTGCGCCCAGACGGACCTGCTCCCAGGAAAGCTGCAGTGAGACCACGGAGCTGCCTAGCTCAGCACTCACCTAGACCAGGAGGCATTCCAGAGCAGAGGGCCTGTCACCTGCCTTTGGGTGTGTCTCTGCATGCAGCACATGACAAACTGGAGATGGACGGAGCTGGTATAAGATTCCCGTTGCCCTGAAGAGCAGAGTAGCCTGAAACACCAGATTCATGAGCTAGTTGTCTAATCCATAGAGGCACTTCTGTTCTAATTTATTTCTCCTACTGTCTTAGGCATAAGGACAAGGAAGGGACCTACATTCCTACCATCTGTTGTTACCTTCTGCAGAAGCATTTAATCTAGATAGTGGAAGCACACATTCAACAAGAATGGGAGAATCAAAAGATTCACAAGTGTGCCACTGCTCCGTTCTGAGGCAGAGAGTAAAGAGGACTTGGGACCAGATTTGATTCTTGGTATTGCCGAGATTCCTGGAGTGAGCCCAGGTGACTTGTGTGGTGCTGTGGCCTCCCCATCTACAGGGCACAAGCACCACAGCTATGTTCGTGTGATGCAGCACAGTGAGAGCTGTGCAGCACTCAGAGTGTGGCTGGATGATGGCTGCAATGGCAAAGGGCAATTGCCAAGCCACCAGACCAAGCAGCACAGAGACACTCTGAACAGAGCTGGCCTTCTGAGGAGGTTTCAGGTACAAAAACCTACCAAACTCTCCAGAGACAATAACAGCTGATCACCACACCAAACTCCTTGACTCTACAGAGGTCACACCCCTGGTCCACAATGAGAATAGGCCAAGCAAATCCTACATTCAGAGACCTCAGGAATTTCTGACCCACAGCTTGCTGGGGAAGTATATCATTCTCAGCCAGGTACCCAAATTCATGTTGCTGTCTCCATGCTCATTTTCAATGCAACCCTCTTTCTTATCCTTCCTCTGCCCATGAGTTTCTTGCTGTGAGCTCTTGCTAAGACACTGAGAGGACAGAGCTGAGATTCACTCATCCGCTGAGCAGGCTTTCAGTCCTCAGTCACCTCAACATCCCACCACTCTGACCGATCCCACTGCCTCTCTCCAAATCAGCCTCCTGGCAGAACACTTCTCAAAATCAGCCTCCAGTCTCAGCTAGGGAATTACACACAGTGTTCAAGCCAGCCAGAACTAAATTATTCAAAATATACCACTGTGCTTGCTTTGAAACCAAAGCTGCTCCTCAGAAAGAAGCCAGGGTAAATAAAAGCTCCATTACCAGCAGCACTGACAGGGAAGGAGATGCAGCACTGAAAGTGAGGGAGATAATTACATGATTAACGAGACAGCATGGGTGGCAGGAGATGCCCTCCATTTCGCCACAAGGCTTAATGCAAAGAGACATGTTTATAGACTGAGCCTTCTCCAGCTCTGCTTCTTCCTGTTCTATTATTTATGTCAGTGCATTAAGACTAATGGAAAGAAGCTGAGGCACTCTAAAAAGTCACAGGTGGGTTTTTATAGGTGAAAATATTATTTTTAATCTTGACCCAGCATTGGCCACGTTGCACATTTCTCCAGGGGTAGCTGTCCTCAGCTGCAGTAACAGGCTGGGCAGGCTATGACCCAGACTGGCGAGTCACGTATCTGACAGCACGAGCCCAGCTCTGGCGCTTTCTCTCATTTCTGAGATTGTGAAACCAACAAGACACTACCTAGCGATTGTTGTGACCAAACTCACCTGAACAGTTAAAATGTTTCCTTAAATCCTGAGGCAAGAGGTTTAACACTTTTCAGAACTGCTAGTCAGCACTGGCCCCAACATTAAGAATGTATGAATGCCCAATCTCTTGCTCTCGCTTTTGAATTCCTCTGGTTTTCAGGCCTCCACAATCTCCTGAAGCAATGAGTTCTGCAGTCTAGATAAAATAAACCCCACGTTTCATCTCAATGGTGTAAGGCATTAAATATCAAAAGCTGAAAACAGCAATATCTATAGTATCGTAAGACACATGATATTCTCATTTACCACCACATAATTATTGTTTATATGGTTTTAGACATGTCTGACTGGAAAATCTCAAAATTCTATATTGATATTAATTATGTCTCTCAGGGCTTCTACATCATGAGGGGACATAATATGTAAGTTTCTTCATTCAGATCCAAAACGCAACACACTCTGGGTGAGATGCTGCATTGATTTGGACTACATAACTCAACAGAAGATACAAGCATGCACAGTCAATTTCACAGATGACGGATACCCAGGTCCTAACCACTATTGCTACAAAGAAAATAATAATAAAAACCAAAGCAAACCAGAAACTGACACACAACAGTGAGAAGAGCTGTTCAGGGGGGCTGTATTTCAGGCCAAGTTCCTGCAGTCAGTTCCCTGCTTACCCCCAGGTCAACTAATCATACATAAGATTTCTGTAAAATTCACTGCTATGGATAATGTCTCCGGTCACAGCTGCATCTGTGCTGGTACAGATGAGGTAGATGAGTCTTCTCCTTCAAAACAGGTTTTCGGCCTGATATTATATGGAAAAAATTGCATAGGTGATACCAGTGTGAAAGAGTCAGGGGAGTTGAAATGTTTCTGTTCTGTATGTGGACAAACACCCAATGAATTATCTCTATCACACGATGATGATGATGCACTTTCTGTCCCAGCAGTAACTCTGGAGAATGTTGCACAGCAGCTGCTGAAGTTAGTTTTGAATCAGCAGGTCAAGGTAACTTTCATCCAAAAGATTTTAAAAAGTCATTACAAACACTGATTTTTTTGCAAGTCTGGGAACACTGGAAGAACATCAAGATCCGCTTATTACCTTCCAATTTTGAATCAGCAATGCAGCCCTTGCAACCATGGCTCCAAAACTCCTGCGCAATCACAGTGACAGGCACCCACCCTGCTCCCTAAACTGCCAGGCAAGAATTTAATGGGATACAGAAGGTCTTGTTGGTCTAACAGCAACCCACAGCAAAGGAACAGATGACTGATATTGAGTACTTCAAGGAGGACTGGTCTAATATCGGTCAGAATAGGCCACAGAAAACAGATTATGTCCAGCTGAGATTATCTGGATGAGAACACAAACTTGGTGCAGGTCATAAGACAAGGTCGCTGGTATGACTGATTTCTGCAGGGCATCTGACATCACCAGAGAACCCTGAGTCTGAAGATTTACTGTGACACAACCTCAGGCTGTCACACATTCAACCTGATGAAATCTGGCTATTTGACAGGCCTCAAAAATAAATCAGAGCCAGAGAGCCACCATCACATGGCAATGCCACTAATGGGGTCCCATGAGAATTCATTCTTCCTCCTACAGAATTCTCATTAGTGACTTTGGAGTGAACTTAGACTTTTCAGTCTGCATCGTGCTTACAGACGAGTTAAAGCAGCAACTTATTAAGCATAAGCTGGTTCTTTAGGTAAATCTGGGTGCTTGCAAATAATACATCTTACATTAAAAATAAACAAAAATCCATCTGGACAGGAGCCAAGAATGCCAGCCAGGGTGGGGAATGTCATCTTCAGCAACAGCCACTCCCTGGGGAAAAAAACCCTTGCTTGTTATAGTGAGTGCTCTCAAGGTAACACCGCCTGCAAAAAAAGGAAACATGACCTGCAGGTGTGTAAATGAGGTGACATTACCTCTTTGGCACTTTTTACTGGTACAGTCTGACTGGCTGCACTGACAGGCTCAATTCATTATCTTATGAAAGGGAAGGTTAAGCAACGACTTTATCGCTGTCCAGAGGAACAGAAATTTGGCAGTACAGGATTCTCCACCAAGATAAAGGTATAGTCACATCTAGGGGCTGGAAGTCAAACTGGATAGCTATAGATTAGAGTACGTTGATTACTTTTACAATTAACAAGTGAAACGCCTCACTAACTTCACCAGAAACCCCACTTTGAGACAGCAGGGGAAAGGATCCTTCTCACAGAAGTGACAAGTCCCCCCAGAGCCTGGCCCTGCCAGGCTCTATCAGGGGCTCCTTTTACCCTCATGAGGCAGCAGTGAATGGTCCTTTCACAGCCTCCCACACAACAGAGAGCTCATCCTGTCAGTTGAACCTGCATGCACTCACAGAGCCCCTCTCCTTGCCTGTCTCCACCTCATGTCTACCTCCTTTTCTGAGCTGATCGGATTTCCCGCATGCATAGGGCTTACACAAGCTTTCATAGCACCTGCTTCCCCCGACTAGACTTTCCACTCTTCCCAAGCTCTAATACTCCTCTTTTACTTGACCAGACTGGCTTGAATGCAGTTTAACCATCCAAAGCTGAAGCCCCCATGCACAGGCCAGCAGACCTCCCACTTTGTTTTCCTGCCACAGTGCAGCAGAGACCTGCTCCTTCAATAGCATGGGGTGATGCCTACTGGAGGCACTGTGGGAGCTGCAGGGGACCAGGTGCTCAGCAAGCTGGGGAATCTTTGGCAGAGGCTGTGGTCCATGCTTCCTGTGTCTGCATCACAAGCACAAGGTCACGGCTGCATTGAGACCCAGAAACAACAAACCCTGGCTAATGCAATTCACAAGCTCTATTTCCTGGGTAACGTTTAAGCAGAGATAGCTTGACAAAACTGATACAGCCTCCATGCAGACGATTTAAAAGAAGGAAGCAGAGAAGACACACGCAACAACAATAATTACAGAGCCAGATAATTAAGAGAATTCATGCTATGTTCCTCAGGAATGAGAAAGAGTCATCTGAGAGCTGCAACTGCTGCAAACAAAGGGGAAAACAAGCCAGGAGGGAGAGACAGAAAGACCAGACTGAACAGGAAGGTTAGGAAATCGCAATACGCTTCCTGTTCATGTGTTGTGCTGCATCTCCAGGAGGTGGGGTAAAAAAAAATCTTCTCACCTGCAGGGTCACTAGAGAGACAAATCCACCCAAAACTGTCCCACTACGCTTCCACTGAGGATTAATTAGCTCATCAGCTGGGGCCAACTTCTAGTAGAGTATCCTCCCAGAGCATACTGCAGACTGCTGAGGTTTGGATGGTCACAGAGATGGGAGTGCAAAGACACAAAAGGAGGACTGTGGAAGGGGCAGGAGGAGAGAGCAGCCCAGGCTGGCTGAGGGAAAGCCCGGATGAATGGAGGAAGGGAAGCAGGAAGGTGAATGAGCAAGAGGTGATGAATGGTAGGGAGGGCACGGAAGTTTTACACAGGGCAGAGAGCAAAGAGAGACCTTGAATGGCGAAGACTGAAAGATGCCGCTTGAATGGAAGGGGAAAGAGGGAGGAGAAATGAGGCAGGGAGAGAGCTGAGCAACACAAAGTGAAATAGCGTAGACAGAACAGCTTCCCACATGGACTTGACAAGGCCTTAAAGAGACATACAAGTAACACAGCATGAACTTTAATCCAGGAGCAGAAAAGCTGCCTCGAGCAGACAGTGCTACCATCGTCTGTCCCTGTATAATCCCTCCACCACTGGGCACCTCCTTTGCTGCCAGCCAACAAATTCTCATGAACCCAGAGCAAATCAAACAGCAGCCACCAAAGGTCAGACAAAGGGAGTTGTAGCAAAACTGAACCAGTGACATGGAAACGGCCGATAGGATAAAGCACCAGGATAATTACAAGCAGCAGCCCAAGAAATGCAAGTGTAACACTGCTCCAAGGGCGGGACAAGATGCAGTTTATATGCGTGGTATTGTTTATCAGCAGTGTTATTTGCAGAGCTTTTCTTCAATTTATAAAGACAGGATAATTTTTTTCAAAACAAAACTTTTCCAAGCAAAAAGATTTCTTCAGATTTCAGTCATGCCAAGACTTTCCTGAAAATTTGCTTTTATTGTTCAGAAGTTCCTTCAGATTCTACAAGGTCAAAGCATTGGACTTTGCCATTTTCAAAATGTTTCCTTAAAAATTGTCATTTATATTCCTATTCAGAGTGGCCAGATGGTTCAGCTCAAATCAAATTAAATATTGTGCTTGAAAGGAAACAAACTGTTTTCCCCAGCCTTTTGGTGAAATTCAAACAAAACTCTGTATCATTATTCATCCACCTCCCTTTGCACAGCTGGGGAAAACAAAGCATTTTAAAAGGGCACATCTTATTACTTGAACCTCACTGGCAGAGCTGAAAACTAGATGCACTCCCATCCTTTTTGGGCGGCCAATGTCTCTGTTTTCCTCCTAGGTCTATCAGTCACCCCTGCATGAACCTGTGCCAAAGCTGTTTTCCCAGTGCAAAACAAAAGACACAGTGACTCAGCTTAAAAGGGATAGCATGAGACCTTAAATCATACTATTTCATTTCATATTTGTTAGAAACAAGCATTTAAAATCTAATTCAGTGTCCAGAGCACATATTTTGCTTGCTCATAAATAGACTCCATTAACACATAAGCTAAAATGAGAGGTCATAGAAATGCAGTAGAAGGTAGAACACTCTCTGCAAAAACAAACACAATGGAAAGAAACCAAATTTAAATCTAAGACTTGACCCTACTTTGCCTTTTCAACACATCAGGGAAGTCAAACATACAAACTGGATTTTAAAGGTTGCTAGAGGAACCATGAGGGGCCCATCTGTGCCTCAACTTGAGACTCTGTTCTGCCGCTTTCTTTTTTGATGTTCCTTGCACCAAGCAAACATAACAATACCAATGTAGGCAATTTCAGGCAAAAAAATATGAGTATTCTGGAGTCAGAGCATAAGTAGCATCGCATCTGAGAAAACACAGAGATTTCTTTCTCTCCTCCACGTTCTGCCAAAGAAAGAACAAAGGAATTCCTGAGAAATCTGGGCTGGATCATCAATCCCTCTCAGAGAGGTCCAAAAATACAAGGACAGAGATTTGGGATCTGGCTGTTAGCAATCAGGTCTCTAGGACATAGTGCATTTTGAAATGGTAATTTGTGCTCTTTATGATTTACAGTGGTACCACCTCATAAAGAATTCCACTTTTGAACTGGGAGACAGGCAAAGTAATTCATCCAAGTAATTACCAAATTACGAATTACCACATAATTTGCAGAGAGATATGGTAACTCACCCAAGGATGCAAGAGACTTAAAATACTACTGTAGCTGAGATGAGCTGCCTGTGCTCCAGTCACTTCCATGACACATTCCTGTATTGCCACCTAATAACTAACTAATAAAAATTAAAAATTGCCAAATACTAGAGGGGAGATTTTGAAGGAGGGGATCAGATGGAGTAAAGGTCAAAGCACCTCCTGGAAGCACACTAAGCTTGGTGATATCCACAAGCAACAAGGAAAGATGTCCAAGAGTGAGAGTCTCTCCTGGAGGCAGCAGGGAGATGAAGACATGGATGTGGGTCTGTGCAGGCACACACACAGCAGGGGCAGGGGGACAGAAAGGCTGCTCTGCCAAAGCTCACAAGCTTGAACATTGCAGCTTCACAGCTCAGTTGAGCCCATGAAGAACCATTACTGCAAACAGAAGAGTGTTTTGAGTTTCCATCTGCCAGCCTGGGCACAGGGAGATTATGTTACATGTGGCATTGGGGGGAAGGGAGAGAAAATATGAATCATTCTCAATCCAGTGAAAGGAGTGAGAGCTGTGCAGCTGCTGCAGTGCAAGCAAGTCCTACCAGCACTAGCTATTGCTTTGGGTCAAGAGATCATACCATTTCAGCCTGCTTCCTGACTTCTGCTCCATCCCAGCTGCTTTCCTCTTGCTTTAGTGCCTGCCTGCAGGAACAGCTAGCTTTCTGGAAAAAATTCAGACACAGGGAGGAGAGGTTACAGGTGCCTGAGGGAAGCAACAACACAAGGCAGGTCACTGCTTAGTCTAGAAGCATTCAAGCAGGGCCAACACCTACTGACAAAACAATAGATAAATACACACATACACACTATGCAGAGGAAGGATTTACTCATATGGCGAGCCAGAAGCTCAGGTGTGGTCGTGGTTCCTGGAATCTGCATCTCCGGGAAGCTGGCAGCTACTTCATCTGAAGCAGACATGGTCAGGGACCTGCTGTACCTGAGATCTGACACGCTACTCTCCTCCCAGAAAAGGCTGCTGTAGCACCCCTGCTGGTAGGGACCAAAACAGGCCCTCTCTCCTCATGTCATATCCAGCCTGGGGACTCCAGTTGTT
This sequence comes from Dasyornis broadbenti, assembly GCA_013397935.1. Classification (NCBI taxonomy): domain Eukaryota; kingdom Metazoa; phylum Chordata; class Aves; order Passeriformes; family Dasyornithidae; genus Dasyornis; species Dasyornis broadbenti. Next base: position 3,978,005 of record VZRN01006271.1, on the reverse strand, counting down.
TCCTGCACCCCAAATCACAGTGTCCCATATCAGACAGCCAAGGCAATGCCACTGCCACAGGCTGGTCAATCTTCTTATGCAAATGAACTCAGGGTAATTGGGACAGTTACAATGAGTCCCTGACAATGTTTGCCTTTGTGCACACCAGTGGTAAATATAGACTGAGCTGCTTTCTAAGGATGGGGTGAGGGGAGAACTGCACTCAGGAACAGCAGCTCAGCATTTCACAGGGGTGGTGAGGAAGTAAGTGCTGTTTAAACACAAGAATGCTCTCAAAAATGTCGATCTGATAGCAAGGAAAGAGGCAAATGCTGCAAATGAAAGTCACTGGCTCTAAGTCTCAAAAATACTCAAATAGCCACTGTGGCAGATCTGTGGAGCTGTCCCTCTGCATCCCGACCCTCATTCCACAGACAGAACCCTTCCAGAGCATTCATCCCACTAAGGATCTCAGCCCACAAGAGTCAGAGCTCCCACCAGAGCCACGAGAGGACATGGCACAAACACCCCAGCCAGAGCAATTGCCGGCAGTCTCCAGGCTGCAAGAGCTCAGTGGCTGGCAGGCTCAGTCACTCCTGCACTGACAGTTTTGCTTCAGCCCTATGAGTCTCATATATAAGCACTACTTTTGTTGTAGCCCTCCAGCGTCCATTGCAGCAGCCGTGGAAGAAATCTAAACAAAAAGCAATCGCCCCCTGAAATCCTGTCATGCAAACAAGACTCTTCCCACCCATTGCCACAAGGCCTGAATAGAGAGGGACTGAACACCCCCCACCCACCCCTGCCTGGTGGTCTTTTTGTCTCATGACCTTCCCCACACAAACACAACCCCACAACAATCAGACAGGCAACATAATGAGCCAGCGCCGGCTTTCCCAGCCCTTCAAGGCAAGCTGGGGAGGGAAGGGGGGGGAGCTGGGGAAAGCTGAAAGGAGCTGGGGATGAAGAACAGATAGGATGGGCATGGAAATACCAAGCAGTGTTTTAATTTCTACTTGTACAGTCCCATGAGTGAGGATAAAAATAGTTTTAATGAAAGAAACAAAAGAAATGTCATCTCAAATGGCTTAAAAAGGACATGGGAATACCAGCCAGTGCGATTTTCACACCAAAATAAATAAATAAATCCAACAATGTTTCTAAATGCTGTGAACATCTCTTGACATTCCCTTCAAGAAGCCCACAAAATTGAGCTCTTTGGTGCAAACTCTGCTGGTTTTACTTGGCTATCTTTGAGATTTAAAGTCTGAGATGAATTAGATACTAAGGTTTCCCACTAGACTGGGAGAAGATTTTTTTGCAACTTCTGTTGCTGTAGAAAGCATCAACACACATGGAAACCCTCCCTGGTGTGATAGGTTCAAAGCACAGAAAGTTTCTGCCAGTCTGTCCTGAATATGGAAAAAGAGAGTCATCACCTGTGCTACTGCCAGCCAGGAGCAATTGTGCCTCCAGGCCCCAGATTGCTCTTGCAAGGTAACAAATACCTTTTGGTTACTACAGGACACATATCACCTTTGGGAAAGAGCATCAAGGGTTTCCCAAGACTTCTCAGGAGCAGACCAGGAGTCCAATGAGGTAAGGGGAAACTCCTAACCTTCTGAAATGCCATGGGATACTCCCACACTCTCTGTGCAGAGACAGGAAAAATACAGACTCCACAGGAAAGCAAACTCAATAAAACAAAATGAAATATAATCTCTCAGAGCCGAGATTCAGTGAGCTTAGCAGGGCCTTCAGCTATGTTTCAGTGCACTGGAAATACACACCAAGTACCTTTACAAAGAAAGGAGGCCACGCTTTTGCCACAAACTAAGATCTGTGTCCCATGAAATCCTGGCAGCTGGGGTAGTAGCAGAAAGCAAAGCCACGGGAAAGCATTTGTGTGGTTTACAGACACATTAGCCACTTGGGGAGCATGACACATGAAGAAATAACATCTCAACTCCTCCTGCCAGCACCCCCCCTACGCCGTTATCATTATCACAGCCTTGATTAAAGGCCTGTGACCACACAGTGGAAACCACCTGACCAGGTGTGAAATCACCTCCACGGGATGGTGCAGATGATGTAAACAGACAGAAAGTCTTCTCGAAGGCCATGTGCAGCAGCTGGGTGCAGGAGGCCTCTCCCAAACCCAGCACACAGTGCACCAGAGCACATCTGGCCTGATGTGCTGGTCAGGGGTCATGGAGCTGCAACTGACCCTTGCCCATGTCCTGACATGAACTGGAGTAACTGGGAAGAGCTGCAGCACCAAACGTGCACACAACTGGCAAACTTCCCACAGCAAGGATACTGTCACCTGTCAATCCACTCCAGCCTTAATCCTCCATGGAAAGATCCCATCAGCACTGTGCTAAGAGGCAATCTTTCAGGCCAGATGTTAACAATTAACGATAGCAAAGATGACGGAGGAAGGGACAGATGGAGAACAGATATAACCAGGCCCTGCTCATCACACTGAGTGACTTGGAGGAGCTGGACAGGAGGTATACAGATAGGAGTTTTAGTTTTGGTCAGCCCTCAGTAAAGTACTGCACATCAGGAGGCTTTGGACCGCTAGAAAGCAAGCCCATGCCATCACTCTCTTCTCTCAGCATTTCTATGCAAGAAAATCTCACTGCATAGAAAAATGTTCATTGTAGCAAACATGGAAGTACAACAGACTGGTTGCTTAGCTGAGATTAATTCCTGTCGTATTTTATTACATGAAAAAATTAATTATACTACACATTAGTCTTTATTATGTCAATTAAAATTATATAGCCATTTTAACTGACCAGTATTGCTTACTTCAATTCTCAACTGTACAGAGTTTGGAGGCAGTTAAAGCAAAAATTATTTCAGAAACTGCCAGCTGCTGTCACCAGAAGAAGCAAGTCCCAGTGAGTAGCTTCTCCACTCACTTTTCCCTTCCCAGGCCTTGTGGTCCTGGTCTCAGACAAGCTGAAGTGAGAATCCCTCCTACACCAAAGAAAACGGACATTCTAAACAACTTTGATCTGTGCTGGGGGGCTGATGGGGAAGGTGGGAAATTGCCTGAGGTAATTTTCTGTCCTCTACATTTCACCATTCCTTCCCTCTTAAGCCCTGTGAGCTGACTGCAGGGCTGTGAGCTCAGGCAGCCCAAACAATGCCAGCCAGAGCTCACTGACACCAGAGGAGCTCAGTGACACCAGAGGAGCTCAGTGACACCAAAGGAGCTCAGTGGCACAGAGCTGGTGGTTACAGTGGCCTGGCTGAACTGTCCACAGAGCAATGTTACCTTCTGCAGCCCCAAGGAGTGACTGGTACCCAAAGCTGCTAAATACTTTCAGCTGCCACTGAATTCGTGGACTTGAGAAAAGACTCACAAGAACCATATTTGGGACACCAAGCCTCCAGAAGAAAAGCAGCTGAAGCTTGTCTGCATATTCCCTGACGTCCTTCAAAGAAACACAGCAGGTTTTTCACAAGTTGAGTTATACTTTCAAGTATAACTAAGTATAACAAGTATACTAAGTTATACTTAGTTATACTAATCCAGAGCAGGCTGTAGATCCCTGCAACCACTAGCCAGCTTCAGAGCCAAGACATCGTAACCAGGCATCCCCTGTTTGCCTCTGGGGGAGTTTTTTCAAATGCCACAATGAGAGAAAGAAATGTCATGCAAGTGCCACCCACACGCTCAGCCACTCCCCACTGGTACTTCACCCTGGTTCTATTCTATGCCCACACAAGTCTGGCTCTTTCAATGGCCTTCTTAAAGGCCCCCAACCACGGATATTTCCTCAGGCTGCAAAACTGAGACACTGTTCAGTGTAACCCTGGCACACATCCCTGTGAGAACAGACCAGGCAGCGGTGGATGCAGTACCCACAGAGCGGCACAATATGACAGCAGTGATACACCTTCAATAGCCAAATTCTGCTGTGCTGAAACCACCCATATCTGGAGGGGTGGTGGCCAAGAAAGACACAAGATTTTTTGCCCGACATTAAAGACGCTGGCTGGTAGCAAGGCTTGGAAGCAGCACTTCACCTTAGAAAATATTAAAACAAATCATAAAAGCCTCAGGGGAAGGGATCATTTGAGCCTGGATATTCCTTTTACCTTGGCACAACTTTATGGTGCGTATCACAATATTCTCTCTGCATATTTGCTAGTGCCCCTCCAGCCCAGGCTTGTGGAAGTGATGAAAAGCTGAAGTATTTGTCTCACAGTGCTAAAGGGAAAAAAAAGAAGTACCAATGTTTTCAGAGTGTAGCCTCACAATATCTGAGGGATCATCACAACCTCATGGGCTTGTAAAATGCAATTTATCCAACAAATACTCTGCCACGGAAGGGGTGCACAACTTCCTTTAATGAGACCCTCAGCAAAAGAAATTGAATATTTCAATGTCTGCACGCTAACAGAAACACTGCAAAATTAAAATCAGTCGAGGTCCTTCCCCTTCTGAAACCAGCAATGAAATTAGCATGGGGCCCAAAGGAAGCAAGCGAGGCCCCTTTGGAGAGGCCAGGATTTCATTTTGTGTTTAAAACCCCACAGTGGCAGATCTGTACTTATTTTAATGACCCACCAAATCTTTTTAGTCCTCTGTATCCTTCAATGAAAGCCTAATAATGAAAAATTATCTACTAAAACTTGGCTTTTCCTGAAAAATAATATCTGAGCGGATCTCCAAAGACAGCTGTTTCTATGGACACCATGAATTTGACTGCAGTCTTTTGCTTTCAGATATCATTGCATTTCCCATTTTCACAGCTTCCTTGGAATAATATTTGATACAGAAAAAGTTTAAGTGATACAGACAACAGAACAGCCAACCCTCAGAAACCACAGGGCCTCTCAAGTTGTATTGCTTTTGAAACAAATAGAGCCTGAGCCACTGAATTCAAGTAAGAGATCCTCAGGAGGCTTAAAAATTCAAGCAATCCATTGCCATGCAACATTAAATGCATTCATTTTTATGAGCATCAAATTCCACCTATTAACAGATCAGTCATCCTCTGCAGCTACCAATTTACATATCCAGCCTGCGAGCTGCCGAGGGGCCAGTGGACACAAAATACATGAATACATTAAATCTGAAAAAGGAAACTAATGTCCATTATACCTCAACTTAATGATCATGTCTTCTTTAGGAGCAGCAGCAGAGCCCGTGCCTGACAACCACGCACCCTGCAAAGGCACCTCAGGTGCCAAGAAGTACTGAACCCTCTGCTTTGAGACTGCAATTGTGCTGCACACAGCATTCACAAATTAATTACATTCAAGCTTTGTACAAAGAGGGAATTCCTTGGAGCCACCTTCTTACCAAGTCACTAAACCCCTTGCTATTGTACATGGACTAAATTCAAAGGCCTGAGCCTCACTGTGGAAGATAGTTTATCTGAATATACATTAAAACCCTGAAACACTTTGTCAGGCTTTTGCCAAGCCAGGCAGTATTACCAGCTTTAATGTAACAGCACTTTTGATCTTGTAACAGCCAGAGTAGTGCTAGTACATTTGTTATTCCCCCTGGAACAGAACCGTGGCCTGATACCACACCTACAATTCACTCTTTGTGCACAGCTGTCTAAAAACAGATGTCAGAGAGAGCTTCTCAGCAGCCTCTGCCCCTTCCATCACCTCTCCAGTGCTCAAGCCAGCAGCAATTACAGCTATGGCAAGGGAAAAAGCTTCTGTTTTATGCTTCTTGAAAAGGAAACTGGGTGCCGCAAGCAGAAGGATGGACCCCTGTAAACTGGTTCTCCTTTCTTCAACTGGGCACCACACAAGTAGACAACACCTTGAGGAATTAGGGGCAATCCCACAATCAAATGAATTCAATTCCTTTTTCAGGTTTGTAGCAGACAGTTCCCCATCGTAACAGAATATGATTACTGATCTCCTTATTCCATTTTCCCATCTGGGAAACTAAATGAACTGATACTGGAGAATGAGCTTTGAAGTCCTGGAAGAGGAAAGGCTATTGCAGTGCTGAATAAGGCCTATTCCCCACAACCCACAGCTACTGCAGTGATACATGCAAAAACCCTGAGGAGCAGAAGAATCAGGCTCTGAAGGAAACTAAAAAGCTCAGACAAAAGATGAAAGAAACTGAACACGGCAAGCTAATACTGCTTAGAACATTTACTGAGCAGAAATCCTTCCCAAAAAATGACACAACTGCAGTTACCAATCAGGGACTCTGGGTCCAGGCTGTTAGGCAAAGCCCACATCTCCCAAGAGATCTGACTGCAGGGCTTACTCAAAGCCATCTCACAGGCATCAGCTACAGCAATATCTTAGGAATGAAGGGCAAGAGCTGTTAATTGAGCAGTGGGGAAGAAGCACACACTATTGTTTATTCACAGGTCTTGCTACTCGAACTTGTTGCCATCAGATGTCACAGTGTAAGCACCTGTTTAAGAAAAAATCAGGAACAAGAGCAAAACCACCCCCCTGCAGCTAATCCAATTAAGACACAGGATAAAGTTGTAGAGGTTAATCAGATCTGAACCACTGGGTCTCTCTCTGCAGCTGTTTAGTGACAGATCTGGTGAGCTACACCAGTGAGAGGAAGGCCAGGCAGAAACACCAACGACCTGGCCAGCCTCAGGAGACAAGTGCTGCTCCTCCCTTTTCTGCTCCATCAGGCAGAAAAGACAGCAGCACACTGCAGGGCAGCCCCGAGGGAGGACTGCTGGGCTCAGAGCTTGCCTGTCCCCTTAAGCCTTATCAGGTGCCAGGACTGTGTGACCGATGGGCTGTGTTAGACACCCCTTACAGCAGAGACCAAGGCTATGCCTAACAGGTGTTGCTGACTGGGCTTTGCACTGAAGCAGTTCCACCAGTGTCAGAGGGGCAGGGTTTAGTGCTGACATGGGAATGTTGCTCCTGTCGCACCCAAGGTGCTCCTGTCACACCTGAAGTCCCAACTTAAACCTACCTTGCAAAACTGGTAGGTCCCCAGCTGGTCCCCAGCTCAAGCTTTCCTGTACAGTCAGATCTGCTCTGCCTCTCTCCCTCTTCCTCCCTGTAGGGCAAAAAGAAGCCTGTGGCCTCAGTCCTTATTGCTGAGACCAGTATCTGCACCTTGGTGGTAAGAACTTGCTGTCCCCATCACCACACCCCTGGGTGCAGGACACTCAGCATGGAGGGATGGACCTGCTCTGGAGAGTGACCTCCCCTTTGGCCCATTGGACTGGGCTCAAGCACAGAAGAGCACATTCAGTGGGGAGAGGAAGAAGCTTTTTCCATATCCATTTCTTCTGGGCAGGGACTGCACTTGGACCGGAAATTCATCTTCTCTCCTGGACAATACATGTCAGCCTTTCAGGAGGACAGATGGAGCAGGCACTCCAGTGGCATGACAGAACTGTAGTCACAGCAAGAAGATGAGGAAAGGTCTGTAAGCACCATTCTTACAGTGATGCCAATCTCTCTGGTCAACAGAAATATTGTTTCAGGCAAATGATTCCTAATCCAGTGACCATCATCTTTCCCCCTGGAGGGGAGCTGGGTCTCTTGATACCACTCTACCACACTAGACTTTGCTAACCTCCTCTGATAAATTGTTTCTCTTTCTTGCTGTATTCTGTAATATGAGGACAGTGACTGCCACTGTTTTTCAGTTTCTCAAAGGAACTAAGATCTGTAACCCCAAAATCAGAACTTCTGCTCTTCCTGAAGGACGTTTTATCCTTTCTTTATAGATATGAAGCTTTACAGCAATAATCCATGAAACCTGTCAGAAGAAAAACTACATTTTCATACTCTGGACTTGAAACACAGAACATTTCAGATTAAAAATAGCTCCCTTTTTCACTGTCTGCCAGATCTGGGAGGGAGGTGAAAATCCCCAGGGACTTGATTCGATGCGTGAAAAACAGCATTCTATAGCAGCGACTATGCACACACACTTATTTTAGGTTAATAATAGCTCTGCAATAATACTTAGCTTTGTGGAGAAAACTAAAGCTGGGATAGACCCATGCTGGCTGGTGCTCTGGTACTGAGTACAATGACAACTCAAACACATCCATCAGAAAGAGAATAAATAAATAATTTTTTAAAATCTCATCACATCACAGGTTTCCTGCTTTTAGGATGATTTCTTGTTCAAGTTCCAAATACCTGCTCCCGTATCAGCAATCATGACAAGTATCTTGGCTAAACTGATACATCCTAGGAAAGAACAACAGGAATCAGCAGGCACAGCTTTGGCTCTAACAACACAGAGTTAAACATTCAGTGTTAGGGGCTACTGAGTAATGCAGGAATGATGGGACCGAAGGAGGGTTACCTTAGTAATTTGATTAAGGGAGAAGAACAGCCAGTCATTTCCTCCCTCCATATCGGTGTCGGATGACAGAGGCTGGATCATCTATACTGTGTTGATAAGTGCCTTGCCACGGACAAGGAATACAATACCAGGGCACTTGGAAACATCCCTGCTCTGATGTCAACATCACAGCTGGCACACACAGAGCATCCCCATCACAGGAGACAGGTCCTGAGCAGGGCAGACTCTTTGCCTGTTAATATCAGAAAAACACCTTGGTATTCCCACTGGGAAAGAGCTCATTCAGCTACCTCTGATGAGCAGAGAATGACCTCAGAAAGACTACAGCACTCACACTGCAGAGAGCATCTTTCCTCGAATGAACTGCCTCGGCTCAGCGTAATTCAGGCTGGTTTAGACTACAAGAAACCATCCAATGCAGCTTTGTGTCAAACCTCCACCCACACATCAGCTACATAATTAATAAGGATGAATGAGAACATTATCCTAAGCTGGTATTCAGAACCTCAGTGATCGGTAAAGCTTGTTATACTCTGTTCAGCTTTGGAAGCCAGCAAAAGGAACATACTTCACACATTGCACTACATGCTTGGTCATTAAACACAGGCTTATAAACCCATAAAGTCACTGTTGCTTGCAAGTGTGGAGCAATTTTTTTACATGATCTTGTTTGTTTTGCAGTAGGCACAAAAGTTAATTAGTTTTCACAGTTTTATTACTCCACATGGTCAAATAAGAGCCTGGAGCTTCCAGTCAGCTGGAACTGCATAAGGCCCAGAAAATTCTTACTGTGCTTTTCAGGACTGTTCACCAGGGTCACAAATCAGCAGCTGGCAAATGGCTTTCTGGCTCTTCTTGGCCACTAGTACCAACACTAAAAGACCCCATAAATCAATGCAGCAACGGCAGCTTTCAGTTCATGGCGCACAGAGGGAATAAAGATGGAAAACACTACTTCAGATACATTAAAACAATTCTTTGGAAGGAATTTTGGCTATCACCACCCTGGAAGAAGCCATCTAGAGCATGGGTCTTGTTGAAGGGGACTTTGGTTTACTGAGCCCTAGAGGAGACAACACCAGAATATTTAACATGTCAAAGACGCATCCTGCGCACAACTCATGTGCACAAGACCTGCCCAAACAGTTCTCAGGGCTGGTAAGTCCAAGTGGGGTAAAGCAAACTTACAGCTTAATAACAATTCTTCAGGCATTTTATTTAGGTTAGAAGGAAGTTATTCTTCCAACCATGGTCTCCAGGCACAGCTCAGAGACCAAGGACAGCAGCAGCAGCAGAACCATCTCCCATGCTCTTCACAGCAGTCTCTCCCAAAAGAGCTGCCTAAATGCACAAATCAATGCAAAAATAAACATTTCCCAAGACCCAAATACTATTGTCAGAAGATACACGGAAGAAAAATGTTTGTACCTTCCCTGTTGACAGGGAGGAGAACAACCCAGAGACATAAATCCAGTGATAAAAGGACTGTGTGCAAAAGCAACTCCTCTATCAGCAACCAAGAGGGAGTAGCTGAGGAAAGAGGCAGAAGTTCAAACGCAAGAAGGAACCACAGTAAACACTTTGATTTTCCTCCCCAGTGCAAATGACAAGGCTAAAAACCAACATCATTCCATGGAGGCCACTGCCTGCAGTGAGAAAAGATGCTCAAGTCCCAATTCCCATTATTTCTCAGTGTCAGGGTAAACTTGAGAGGAGTGGCAAGAAGACAAACATCTGGCTCTAGTTTAAAGCCAAGAGGCAGAACTAAAAACCCACTTTGCTCTCTAAATTCCTAAGGGCACACCCCATTCTGATACCAACCCCAGCAAAACACACAGTTTATGTCAGACACATAAAGGATCCAGGACAACTGGCACACTTGTTTTCAAGTGCTTTATTAGACCATGTCAGAGCACTAAGGATCAGGTACTCTAATAGTTGCTGTGACACTTCCAGTTTTCACCTTCCATAATATTGATCCTTTCTCTGCCAAAAGGCAAACAAGGCTACATCTCACTGGCAGCAGACTGTTATCTTCAAGCACTTCTACTACAATTGTACATCACAAACAAGTATGCTACACAAACCAGGGACTCCATCATCACTGGTATCTATTTGAGAAGGATCTCTGAGGCAGATGTTTCCTCAGGGAACACTGCCCTGAAGAAGCGCATGAGACCAGAGGTTTGATGATAGTCATAAACAGCTCTGCCTCCAGCTGTCTCATTCATCTTTTCCTCATGCAACTCAGGAGCTCCAGAATATTCACTACTTACAAAGGATGTAAAGTATCAAAGAACATGAAGAGCAGTTCCTAGGGGTAAGATTGATCTTGCTTGTTTAACATCAGTTTCATACATCCATACTCTTCTTACCAACAACACAGGGTCACTGCAGATAGCTGTTCCTAAGCAACAGGAAGGTACGCTAAGAACACATAAATTCGCTGTGTCTTGTTAGTGTGGGGTTTTACTTTTAAAGTCGAAAGAATTCAAAGTCCAAGTGACACTCAGAGGGATCACAAACATCCAGGACTTTCACTACACTTTTCACCAAGACATATTGTCTCCAGTGAACAGAATATTCCCCGTGTCACACTGAGCAGCCAAACTGGGGTTGATGCCACCACTCAGGGGACAGGGACAGAGAAAGAAGTGACTGTCCTATGTGCTATAGCTTGAACAGGCACACACTGCGAGGTTTGAATCACACAAAAATCCAGGGCATTCAGAGATCTGCTTTCCTCAGTGGCTTGTATGTACAGTGGTGCAGGAAAACAGCCCATTGACTGAATCCCATCAGCTTTGTCTTCACGGTGTGTTGGTACCAAACTGATTTCAGACCAACACATAGTACAATACCTAGTGAGGAGGCAGAAAGAGATCACAGCTTCCTTGGCTGCTGTCAAACTCAAATACTCCCACTGCAGCATTTAATTTGCAAATGTGCCCCAGTACTTTTGCACTGACTGCAAATACCAGAAAGCAATGGGAACATCATACTTCCTACTGCACAGGAGGAACATTTTATTTTCTAGGTCTGGTAGAGAGTAACTTTAAGAGACCTGTAAATGTTACAGGCATAAGTGATGATGGTGTAGAAAAGCACCTCCAAACTGTTTCCACTCGCTAAGCAGCTGGCTTGTTCCTCTGGAAATGAGATGATCTCTTCCCCTTCTCTGTCATGACAGTACACAGCCACAGAGCACAATGCACCAGCTGATTTGCAAAACAGCATCAATCCACTCTGTGTTTATGGCTTTTTCTCCCCTTTCTCTTTAAACACGCAGGCTTAAATGTTTTTATTGCTTCAGTGATTTTCTATGTGCAAGACAGGATTTGAGAACAATGCATTAGCAAGGATCTATGTGCCTAAACCCCATCCCGCACATTCAGCTGAAACGGCAGAGCAGAGATTCCAAAGCCTCCCGCTGCAGCTGGGATCAGGAAGCAGCAGAGACACATGGCTCTGGACACAGCTCAATGTCCCCCTTAGACACTGCACTCCAATGTGCAGGTTTCTAGGCTCAGATGTGGAAGGTACACAAATGTGTAATGAGTAGGAAGCCTCCTGAGGCTTTTTACAAATCTACAGACACCAAGCTGCCAGTAACTCATGAGCTGTGTAAGACTGACTCAGCCTCCATGTGCTTTTTGGTGTGCTTGTTATTACTCCTTGAAGCGTTTCAGGAGATGCCTGCTTTTACTGGCACAAGCTTAAAAGTGCTGCGTTTGCTATGCTGCCAATATCTGGTTCATATTGATGGCTTCTACTCCCAACTTTTTGCACTAGTCAAAGTCAACAGTCTGTGTACAGGCTGGTGGGATTGGAGAGAGGAGTGTCCAAATAGCCAGGGCAAGAAGAAATGGGGTAGCTGATCACAAACCTTTCATGCTTCAGGGAAGGTGTAAATACAATCCCAGAGATCCACATTCAGCTTAAGGGCTGGCTGGTGCTCAGTGTACAGGGGAATTAGAAGACTAAGGAGGAACTTGGGGCAGTTTTGCTGTTTATCTTGCAAGAGGCGAAAAATTAATGACCTCTGCATGGCTTTTTCATGCTGAGCCATCACTCCGGGGTATCGTGGCTAAAAGCCAAATCTGGGTATAAGCCTTGAAGTGCTGGGAGATTGCGATCCACTGTAACAACACCTAGGAGGGACACAGGCTAATCCAGGCATGGAAGAAGATATTATTGTGCAGGGGGAATAGTCCCTTGGACATATATTTGGTGCTCAATGCCTCAATTTCCCTCCTTGACTGAGGGGAGGATAAATTTCTCTCCCGTCTTTCCCAGATGCTGCTTCATTCAAAAAAGCCTCTGGCAGAAGGCAGTGAGGAGTTGATAATCCAGAGACCATCAGCAAACCAATCTTCAGCAAAAATAGATCCTCTCCTACCAGCCCCTTTTTTCCCTTCAAGGCTGTCCACAGGGCAATGAATTTGAAGGGAATCTTGTTTTTTCCCAACCCCAATAACCCAAAGTGGAAGAGTCGAAGGGTTAATGCTGCATGACAAAGGTCAGCCCAGTTTAGGGAGAGAGGAGAAAGGGAAGCATTGTGGCCACAGACAGCAGCTCGCTGGGACCACAACGCCACTTGAGAAATGTAAAGTGATGGTGTTGCTCAGAGAAAAGGCCTGAGAGCCCGGCCTAAATCCCAGGGCTTTATCACTCACAAAAGCCCAGCCCCTTGAGTCATTAATCGTGTGCTCCATGGCTGGGCGCCTCAAAGAGCAGCAGATGACACATGCCCAGCTGCTATTGCTGCCCCTCCTCAAGGTAGCGGGGCAGAGGCAGGTGCACTCCCAGTGCCCTCTGCTCGAGACTAATCTATTCTCCCTCCTTCTCCTCTGCCTTTTATCTCCTCCAGCAGCCCACGCTGACAACTGTAAATGAGATTAGACTGCAAGGCATGGGGCAGATGCAGAACCCCCTCTGTGCATTGCCAAGAGACCCTTGTAGCTTTTAAAATGTCTCTCCCCTTTACAACGCACAGCTTGGTGGAGGGGGAGAAGGGGGCACATTTCTTGTCACACTCTCAGAAGTGTCTTACATGGCAGAAAAGGCAGACACTGTTTTAAGGCCTGGATGTTAATCTGTTATCACCATGGACAGCCTTCCCACCAGCACCTCTGATTCCCCAGTCACCTTAGCAGATGAAGTAACAAATCAAAGACTATTTTGCAGTTCCCAAAGCCTCCTCTTTGCAGCACCACTCCATTTGAATGTGGACATATGTCCTGATGAACACTAAAAGGGCAGCAACACTCCAAAATTGAGGCAAGGACTTGAAGTTTGCATTCAACCATGGGTTCAACTTCCCCGTCTTTACTGATGCTTTCACTGCCATCATTTCCCATTCCTTATATTGCAGATTGTGCTCTGCCTGTTCCCAGCAATCCAAGAAAACAGCAGTGAGACACAAGCTGCTTGTCAGAGAAAGAGGTGAAATCTCAAGGCACAAACCACTGCCTACAGCTCTTGGAGCCACAGCTGGCAGGAGTTTGCCGGCAACAATAGGCAGGGAAATTTTTCAAAGTGAAGGGTCATGTTTAGCTCAACAGTGCCCCAGTAAATAAACTGGAATTTCTTTTACAGTGTGGGAAATAGCTCTGCCTGCCTGTGCTAAAGGCTATCCAGAGAAAAGGGACAGTTAACATAAAAGATCATTAAATTCAAAATAATTCTCTTTCTCAGTTACCACCAACTATGATAATAGCTGGCCCAATTTTATGGATTGCTCTGCAATTTCAATCATGCAAGAACCAGCCCTGGATTCAAGGCAGCTGCAAAGTCAGCATATTTTAAAGCATATTTTAATGTTTTATGAGACCATGGCAGAGCGGGTTCAGCTGCACCCACTGCTGGTAGTGTCAGCAACCGAACTTTTCCTGGCAAGTGCGTATCTATCTCTACAGCCTTGTTTCTGAGCTCAAGTTTTCCATTAACTGCCTACACAGACTGGGTAACTTGGCATCTCTCTGCATTCCCCATAAACTCTGTTCATCTGTTGCCATCACACCCACATACAAGTCTCAGGAAGGAATCTAGGATTTCTAAAGCAGCTGCAACAAAAACACAGCCTGCATTGACAAGCAATGGGATCAAGGTGCTGAGCCAGTGAGGAGGGTCTTTTTGGAGAGTTTTGTGTGTGTTTATTTAAAACAAGTTTGTTGTCATGACTACAAACTAAGGTATGGGTGAGAAGAAGTGAGAACTCCAAGATGAGGACTGATAATGCTAATTCACCCTCAAAATCAGCAGCCATGGAGATGGGGAAACACAGAACATGGTACAAGCTCTTGGCATCTAACAAGGCTAAAGCCACTTTCAGAACAAACACTGTCATCCTGGACAGCCCCTTTCACCCAGCCCAGCCAAGGGATGGATAATACTGATGAGCTGCAGTCATTGCCAAAGCAGGGGCACTGGGGACATGGAGGCAAAGAACCACGCCAGAGGCCCTAAAGAGAACATAGCAAAGCGGGAACAGCCCCTTGGGGACACTCATCTGCAGACTTCACTCTTTAACCATCAGGCAACTTGGCTTCAGCAAGGACAGGGAGATGTTCTCATGTCTGAGTGCAAGGCAATTAACAGATCTTATTAGCACAGAGAAGCATGAAACTGTCAGCAGCTGCTCCTGGGATTGTTGCATTTTCAACTTTACCAAAAGATTAACAAAAAAATGGGGTTTTGGCCACTGAAGAACAAATTAAGAAAACCCCAAGTGATTGCAGAGGGATGGAGAGAGGCAATGCCTTGCTCTGCTCAGAGCTCAGATTCCACATGGAGAGAGCGTGGAGTGCGCAGTGATGGTGCAGGCTCTGCAGAAGGTAGCAGATGCGGAGCTAATGTGTGTGTGGGGGTGGAGGGTGTTTATGAGCACAATAAATAAATGTATGAATCTCTATAAAAGTTCCCATATAAAAGTGAGTTAGAGCTGCCCAAGGGCCATGGCCTCGTAATAAAAACCACATCTCGCAAGCACAGTATGAGGCAGCAGCTGAACTGTAACTGTCTGGCTGCAGCACTGAAGAGCTGCGAGCCTGCCTGTTCCCAACTCTTGGGTGAAGTGCTGACCCCACTAAATCTAGGAGGAATTCTGGTACTTGCTTCATTGTAGTCAGGGTTTTGTCTGGGAGGGGCTTCTTTGAACCTCAAAGCATAGGAAGCAGTTCTGGGTCTGACTTTTCATCAAATTTAAGTTCCTTTACTTCTTAAAAAGAATCAAACTACAAGTGGCTGAAGATCTTGGCTGGAGTCACTGACAGTTTCCAGTATGACAGATTAGAGCTGGATCAAAACAAATAAAAAATTCCTGCAGAAAACATGGTCAGTCACTCCTCTCTCCCAAAATAACCAAGCAAAAAGCACTGCTTTATGGCTGAGCAGCAATTTCCATCAAGAAGTCTTGAATTTTTAATTTAAGTTGGGGGCAATCATAAAAAAAACAAACCCCTTCAATTTTGTATGTCTAAACAGAAACCTGCTGGATTTTTTGTCAGTAAACTTAAATAGAAGTTTTTAAAATATCTTCTCACAGAAAAAAAAAACCAAGAAAGCATTAATAATAATTTCTTTCCCCTCTCAAAGGCCAAAGACTCCGTGTGTGTGTGTGTGTGTGCTGACCTCTCCTTCACAGTTTTCTGGAATGTTGGAGTACAACAGCACAAGGCACTTGCAGACTCCCAGCCTGTGAATTCCCAAGTGCTCTGACACTTTCTCCACAGCCTCCTCTGGCTCCCCTGGGAGGTGGTGAGCCCAGAGGCCCACGTGTCTCAGCTGAGAGGGTGGCTCTCAAACCTCAGTCTCAGCCCATGAGTCACAAACATATACACACACCTTGGGCCACCCATTTCCACTCCAAGTACACACCCGGCCAGCTCCTGACTCCCAGGGAGAGCTGCAACTGTTCCCAGCGTCAACATACAGGCTTTCTCTAGTTATTAAGACTGTCCTCATGTTTCACATGATGCCAGAGCTAAACAAAGTGCTCCCCGCCTAGCACATTGCTGCTGGGAATAGCAACCTTGTTCCATGACAAACAGCATCTTGCAATTCACTGCAGGACTAATTGCATTGCTTTGCTGATATAATGCTCCAGGAAGACGTCAGCTTTGCCCACAGGCAACAAGGACATTATTGATTTATTCAGGACTTACAAGTAGTTGTCACAGGTTGCATTCTCTTTGATAATAAAGCCTTACAAACAAGGTTTAAAATTCAGCTACAGCCCCTAACTGAAACATAGCTAATTATTGAATGTCTGCCTTTACAGCCCATTCCATTGTTACTGGGCTAATGTTCTGTAAATCCAACAGTCAAACTCTCCCTTCCCTTAAAAAGAAAAAAAAAAAAAAGAAGGAAAAAAGCCCCCATCTACTATTCAAGCAAATCCAGTGGCAAATTACAGATTCCTGTCTTTGAGCCCGAGGTAGGTACCAGTCAACAGCCCCATCCCACAAGGACTCAATAACTTCAAAGGATGCTTGTAGAATAAGACTCCAAATTAAGGCTAGTGCTGGAGACAGGAGAATTCAAAGCGGCTGGAACAAACATTCAGCCCAGACCACAAGCAATTTATTGTGCATGCACCTTTTCAGTGGCAGCATACCCTACGAGCCCCAGCGAATTCAAGCACACCACACGATTTAGGTGTGATCAACAATCCTAATATCCAGCTCCCAACCGCCGGCTGAGCGTTCCACAGCCAATGTGCTGCAGTCCAGACACGTGGATTAGCAGTTGGTCACGGCTAACCGGGTATAAATGAGCACTCATCAGAACAGGCAGCCTCAGTTAATAGCTGAATGATAACAGGACCCCCAGGGTACCGAGGACATCCTTTCGCAGGCTTCGCCACAGCTTTTGGCTTTGTAGTTCAGCCAGACACAGAGGCAAGATTAGCGCCTCATAAAGCAGGGATGAAATCCCATCCGAACTTTATTGCCAGGATGATGCCAGCGTCAGAGCAAGCTCCCTGAGAGAAGGTGACATTTACATGCACACACAACAGCACAAAAGTTTATGACATCAAGAGAGTGCTGCAGTTTAGAAGCAAGTAAACCCTAGAATAATCCTTCAGTTTATAGCTGCTACACATTTCAACCTGGCAGATGGAAGGGAAATCACAAAGCAAATGTGTCAGTTAAAGCAGCTAAAAGCATGATTTACAAACTAGAACCCACAACCCAAAATCTCAGCAGCTATAGCTTAGAGCTCTTCAGAGTGGCACTGATTTCAGCCAGCTACAGATCCGACCCAAGGCATTTACCTGACACAACCACAGTCTTTGGTACAGAAGCTGATTCTTTGCTAATCCTGCGCAAATTTAAAGCAGCAGGTCCTCCCTGGATGATGTAACCCTGCAAAAGTCAGTTTAGCAGCTGTGGAACCATTTCAAATAACACAGTGCTGGTTTTATAGGTCCTAGTCTGCTTGCCTGACAGAACAGAAGATCCTGTAATCCACAAGCAAGGAGAGCACAACTGGCAGCAAACAGAGCACCTGCTGCAGCACCTTGGCTCAGCCCCTGTGCTGCCAGGCATGGGCTCACTCCTGTCCCTGGCTACTCTGAAGAGGAACTGAGAGAAAGGCCCAAAGCAGCCATGATAATTACGACTTGCACACCAGCATCCTGGGAACTGGGAGCAGGGAGCACATTACTGCCAGGCTGTATTTTAAATGCAAGGAAAAGCCAGTACAGAGGAAATTAACGGGAGGTTAGGCTCTTTGCTCACAAGACAGAGACAATATATCAGTTGTTCACATACCTGATCAAATAGGGCTTTCCAGTGCTGAGAGGCAATGCATAAGGGAGGAAAAAGAATAAAAAGAAGGTATAAGAGTAACGACATTAACATGCAGTAAACTGTAGAAGTATATTCTAAGAGAAATAACCAAATGATTTAATGTCATTTCCAACATCCTTCTTCATCCCAGAATCACCTACCCTTCCGGAGGAGGAGGCAGGGGAATCTACCAAACACAGGGAGAACAGTTTTCATTTACAAATCCAAATTAGGATGAACTCAAAACATTCACATGTTAATTCTGTTTTCTCCCACTTTGTCTACTTGCAGGCAAGCAAGGAAAAAAGGGATTTTTACTCACAGGGATCAAGAAAGCTCTTTGTATATTGAGGAAAGGGAGGAATTAGCAATGTTTTTCCAGATCACTTTCTGAGATCCTGTGGCCCAACACTGACCCATCAACTGCCTTGCTGGGTTGTCAGGGCCCTGTCTGCTGCCTGCTCCTGACTTTGACTTGCTGCAGGCTCTATGATAACCCATCAGTTCGCTGAACCTCACATGTCCACATCTGAAAAACAGGTAATTCCTCTTGTGTGAGGTGGGAGGGTAGAAGGCTGGAGAGAGCCCATTGCAAGGATTTACCCCACATCTTCCGTTCTATCAGATCTGCCTTTAAAATGCTGTATAGGAGGAAGCTCCACTTCAATGCTCACAACCATGTGAACACTCCACAAGTCCTTGTCACTTGGAAACAGAAAAAATAAGCTGGCAACTGGCTGTGATTTATGCTTTGTAGAGAGACTGATGTCAAATCACGTCCCTGACCCAGACTTGCTGCCTCACTGTCCCACAGAACAAAGGAAATTCCTAACAAATTAAGACTCATCTAATCTATCTTGAATTTAGGGACCAGTTGAGAAGACAGCAACTTCCATGGGGCAGCACTGGGGAAAGCACTGACTTGGAATCCCCGGAAACATTTGCACATTTCCAGCTCTGCTGTCTGAAGTGCTGTTCGGTACATCTTGTTTCTGCCTCATTCACCTTCCCAGAAAAAAACAAACTGAGTAAAACAACAAACATCAGACTCTTAAAAGCAAATCTCTCACAGTGTTATTAGCAAAGCAGAAATCTGGTGAGGGTCTTACCTAGTCCTGGAAGAACATTTCATGAGGTACATGAATCTAAAGCAGAATTGACCAGAGAGACAGTGGGGTATCAGGCCACTGAATTCCTTTTCATTGGTTAAGTTGTTGGCTCCCCTCCTCCCCATGTCTCTCTCCATTTATAAGCTCCCATTTATCATCATAAATCAGCCCAGAACTTTAAACAGAACACTTTGGGACTGCCTGAATCCTGGCTTTGTGGAATGCTGCTCTGAGAGCTGCAATGACATCACAGCTGAGCTGTTACACACTGTCGAGGCTGTGACAGCCAAACCTCCACTACGTTATATTTTTGTGGTTAATAACACATAAAAAACTGACCTTGTGTCAGTTCTTGCTGGCCAAGCCGGAGAGCTTCCATCAAGCTTTCAGATGTAGTAATAACAACGACACAGAATCAACCCCCAGTTAGGTCTCCTGGGGGCACAGAGCAGCACAGAGCAGTTGAAATTTTCAGAGATGATGCTATGTAGCCTGCTTGTTTCAGCAGGAAATCTTGGTGGAGGAGAAGGAGGGCATTTACACCACTTCCTGCTCTTCTGACTTGCAGATGATACATGATACCCCAGGCTTCTGTCACATCATCTATTGCCAGGTCTCAGCAGCTTCCCAGAGCCAGTGCAGCTGCAGGCTTTAGTTTTGTTGATGATAGAAAACAAGGTACCAGAGTCAAATAACAATGCAAGTAATGGCAAGACTGCAAACTGGATCTGACCCAAGCTGTCCTATCTCAAGGTCAAGCAGCAAGGCAGCAGGGAACTGGGATGAGAATCTAAACTTCACCAGGGACAACTCCTGTCCCAGGAGCCCAATCCTGCCAGGCACTCAGCACTTCAGCCTCTCCTGGGCCCCCTGGCAGGACTGAATTGCTGAATTGCTAAGACTACATTTGTGTAGAGGCTGGAGTAACTCCAAGTGGCCCACGTGTATTTTCCCAACAGGAAATCTTTTTCGTAGGACCATCCAGACAAGCACAAAATTTGTCAGAGAAGGAAAGGTCACAGTCTGATGTAAGCAAGCACTGGAATTTGGAAACCTGGACTGTGAAAGCTCTTGGAAAACCACCCTTCCCAAGTCAAAACTACACATGCCCCTGAGTCAGGCATCTCCTCTTAGGACTGTCTGGCAGTGTTGTAGCAGAGGTCAAACTGCATCACACGCTCCCTCCTGACTGCATTGTGCTCAGGAATACAGACTGGGGAATGCAGCTCTAGCAAGCAACTGCACTTCCTCCGCTACCCTCTGGGAGGAAAATCCAGCAATCGAATTCTAGGTGATTCAGAAGGAAGAGCTGGGGGGTGAAGAGCAGGCTCTGTCCCTAAGCATGGCTGGGCGGCTTCCTCCAGCAGCGTCAAAGAGGCAGAGAGATGACCGAGGGGATGCGTCATTGCTGGAGACTCAACTCCCAAGTGTCTTTTCACAGCGGTGCAAGACCCGAGGCAGAGCCCGCTTCAGAAAGACATTTAATATCTCTGCTTTATGTCTCACAGGCAGGAACAGACCCTGCACTTACCGCTGCAGACTAAGCAGACACTTTGTAGTCCTCATCCCAACCGAGTTTGCCGGGAAGGAGAGCTATGAGTAGTCCTGGGATGCACCAGGAATGCAGGATATCTCACGTTCACTCCCTCCCAGACAGGTGCACAGCGAGCTCCTGCCTCAGGGTCCGGCAGATGCAGAACAACTGCCTCAGCTCTGCAGGCACTGCCACTCAGCATGGCAGGAGCAGATCTGGAGTGCGTAGGACCCCTTCGCGTCCTTCGGGGCTGGGTGAGCAGAGAGCCGGTGCCAAGTTATCCCACCCTCACGTGCCATCAGAGCTCGGAGGGTGGAGAGAAGCCATCAACCCTGTCGAGCTTAGTAGAAAACTTACTCGGCTGTTTGTTGCTCGGGGGCTGGAAGGGGGAGCAGCTCCCGAGAGCGGGAGGGTTTCACATCTGTCACCCTCCGGGTGGCGGTGACTCTGGAGAAGCTCTCTGTCCCCTGGAAGCCTTTCGAGCCAACGCATCAGCCGCTCTACGGTCTCAGAGTCGCGTCCGTGCGCAGTCCGCTGCCCTTGCCCGGCCAGCCGCAACCCGCCGGCATCTCCCTGCCGGACGCGGGCACCCAGCGAACCAGGAGCCTGGGCGGGCCGCCGGGGCTTCCCGGGCCGGGAGCTGCGGCCCCGGCGACGGAGCCAGCCCGGTGGCTGCCGGAGCCCGCAGACACCCAGCGGCGGGGTGCGCAGAGGGCGGCGGGGACAGCGGCTTTCCCTCGCCCCGCAGGGTCACCGGCCCCGCTCCTATCCCCATCCCGGGCTTCAGCTATGAATAGCTTGAGCCGATTAACCCGGCACAGGAGAGAGCGGGAAGATACCGTGCAAAGGAAACTTACATCCTCTGCGGCCATAGGTAGGACATCCTCGGAGTCCAGCACCTCGATTTCTTCCGCCTCCGAGCTGGCAGCCACAGCAGGGGAAGAGCTGGCGTGAGGCTCCGGCAGCCTGTCTCCCATGCTTGGAAACGGTCCCCCTTCGGCCCCCGCCCCCCCTTCTCCCCAGATCCTTAAAGAAATTAAACCTAGCTGCTGCTTGGCAAACTTTCAAGTGCAGCCGAGCCTGCCTTCATGACTCCCGCAGCCGGGAGGGGAGGAAATCCTCCATCCAGGGAACATCCAATTAGCGCGGGCAGTGCCGGCGGGCGGCATCCCGGCGACCGAGCTCCGGCCGGGGCAGTGCCCCCTCCCCGCCTCCCGCCCCTGCGGCCGGGCGGTGCCCCCGGCCCGAGCACNATGGGAGTCCGTCCTTCCCGGCGCGGGGGAGCCCCGGGGCTCTCGGAGGCAGGGACCGGAGCTGCGGCACGTCCGAGGATGCGGGCTGGGCGGCGGCGGGGGGAGCAGCTCCGGGTGGCCCCTGCCCACGGCCGGCACCGTCTCCCACGGGGCGACCCGCGGAGGCTCCGCCGCTGCCCGCACAGGGCAGG
>VZRN01006271.1:3926091-3952769 GCA_013397935.1 Dasyornis broadbenti | reverse complement strand
GGGGGGCGAGGGAAAAAGTCACTGTGGAGAGTAAGTGGACTGGGGTGCTGCTCCCTTCTATTAACAGCAATAGCTCAACTTTTGGACTTCCTCATGGTGACTCTAATCCTCACAGATCCTGGATGGCTTGGCCAGTGACACAGGGACATCGTGACTCTTACCTGGTGGCACCGGAGCTCCCTCAGAGAACACCAAACACCCGCTCGGACGGGGCCCCAGCAGAGCTGGATACTAGGACTTGTGTGCTCTTCCTTAAGAAAATTCCTCTCCCCAAACCACTGTGGGAGGCCGCTTTTATATAAGCAGGCGGTGATCTGCTCCATCCCTCACCTGCACTGGGCACCCCGGGCCGTAAAGGCGGGCGGGCAGCGCCTCAGGGCAGGGGCAGTTGCCTCAGCGAGGGCGGCAGAACCCGTTCCCCGCCGGGCCGGGCTGCCGGGGCCGTACCACACGGGAACAGCCTCTCCCGCCGGGCCGGGCTGCCGGGGCCCTACCACACGGGAACAGCCGCTCCCGCTGGGCCGGGCTGTCGGGGCCGTTCCACACGGGAACAGCTTCTCCCGCCGGGCAGGGCTGCCGGAGCCGTTTGCCGCTCCCGCCCTCAGCGCGGCCCCGTGAGCTCGGCGGCAGCGCCCTCTAGCGGCCGCTGCCGGCCGGGACAGGGGGGTCCCTCGGGGGATTCCCTCGGGATGATCCCAGGACTCCTCTCAGCTCCCGGGAACGCCGCGCTGCTGGAGCTCGTTTAATCAACACGAAAATATTCACCAATTCACTGCGCACAACCTCCTAAACCCCACCGAACTATATGTTTTTTTCGCCCACTCTTTGTCCTTGACAGTAAATACAAAGTTCATGGTTGACTATTTGCATTTCAGCTTTAAAGTATCATAGAATGCACTTGGGTCTTCAGATATAAATCTGAAATAAACTCCTAATGGAGGCAGTGCAGTCATGAGAGCTATCAGAGAAACCGCACTGCCAAGGCATGTAACCTCCAACAAAGTGAGGGCACCGACAGCATACTTTCACATAAAGTTCTGTTAAACTCCATCTTTCAGGGCACAGGAAGGGAAAGAAAAAGAAGAAGATAAACACAGACACAGTACACAGTTATTTTATTGAAATACTTGAAAAGGCCAGCAATGGAAAAATAGGTTTGTCATGAGGAATTTAATGTTTGGTTTACTTGATCGTTAAAAAAGCTGTGTCTATAAGTAATTCTAGCCTGTTACAGAATGCACTGTGATCCATGCAACTAATATACTACAGTAGAATAGGCACTGTGTACTATTGTAGTTTTCTCTTATACACAGCTTTCAATGGGTATGATTGACAGATGTGAGAAATTAAACTGCAACACTTTCCAAATTATAAATGTTTATAATATACAAATTTGCTTGTCTGATTCATGAGGGTTATAAAACACAACATAGTGAAAAATGAAAAACGGGTTACACACAGCAGATGAAGTTGATCTGGCAGTTTTGGAAGTTTACTTTTTTCCTTTTAAAAGAAAGGCCACATGTCACTGGTCATCTAAAATACAAAATTACAAGCCAGGACAGCAAAGGTGACTCTTTCCTGAAATATATGATTAGAGGGGAACATTTGTTCATCAGTTAAAAATATGAATGAAAATCACAAATTCTGCCTGGTATAGCTTATAGTCCAAAACTATGAAGTCACTTTAGATGACTGTGAAATAAATAAGCAATCCTTGAGGAAGTATGATCCTTGAGTTGAATCTACTCTACTGAAAATTAATTTCACCTATACGCTAGAATGTCACCATGGTGAACATCTAAGAACAGTATTTTGAATAGGTTTTTGGGAAGCAATGTCTTACTTGCTTTTATATGTACAGGTTATTTACAACAAATTCCCTTTTGGCCTCACAAGTTAAGCCATTTTAGCTGGCTGTTAAGATGCAATTCCTTTTTTTCCACACATTATGCAACACAGTAGTTAGAGCTATAATTTAAAATAATCTTATGCATGAATTACAAATATTAATAAAGTAACTCTGCATATATAAATATTTCTAGCAGAATTTAAAGCATTCAGAATGTACATAAAAGTGGGTTTTTTATTATTTATTTATTTGGTAGGGCCAGATGTGCTTCTTCTCAGATCATCGCTGCTTTAGTAGTGCTTTGTACATGGCAAAACCCAAAACTGCAAACACAGTAGCACCAAAACTTGCTCGGAGCCAGAACGTTGAGCTCTTGAGGTCCGCTTGTGTCACATGCCTGAAATTTAACACACATACAAAACCAGGTTAATTTCATGGCAGGAACGTCAGACAACTTGTGCTAAACTACTCTGCTTTTGGAAATTCATCACTACACTTGTCACAGGCAAACAGCTCACAATTCAGCCTTACGAGCACTTTACAGTCATCTTGCTTTGCTTAAAGCTCAGGATTTGATCTACTGCCCTGACCACATCAGATCTCCCTGAAGTCAGAGCGCTCACATGGCTGAGGAGAAGTGCAGGAGCACATCATTAGTCATGGATGTGGGGAGGGCAGGGTGTCTCCTTTGAGAGTACCAGCAAGTATTCAGGAAAGGAAAACAAAAATGGCAATAATAATTAAAAACCCATAGTGGTAACAACTCTGTCCAGCAAAATCCTTTTTTTTTTAAATGTTGAGTTAAATATTTCTGCTTTTCCATAAAAAAACTTCCCAGTCCTGTTGAATATCTTATTCTATCTGCCAAAAAATGTTTACTGACAAGTAGCAAGTAATATTTTTCCAAAAGCTAGAATCAAACCGTTTGTAAATCCCTTTCTTCCCAGTAGTCACAAGAACAGTAACAGAAACAGTCATCCAACACCAAGCTGAAAGCTAAGAGAGAGTGCAAGTGAAACAGGCAGTGACCATGGCACCAAAGGAAAAAGACAGTATGAAGTGACTGTATGAGAGAAAAAGCCACATCTCACATGATAGTGGAGACAGGCAATGACCCAACTCTCCCAAATATGGCAAGAAGTCTGTGAACATGCTCAGTTAAACATGGCTGGCCACCCTTGACAGCAGTCTCAAGTATGACAGCTTACCAGAAAGCAGGAGCTACCATTTAAAACAAGTTATCATAAATGCCATAATTCAAAGCATGGGAAAATCCTAAACAATGGTAAATTAGATTTTTTTTGTTTGTTTGCTTTAAAGATAGAACTTAGAACAGAACTTCACTAGCCTATGTATTTTAGCCTGTGTTAATCACCATGGGTTACTCAGTGAAGCTGCAGGAGGGTTAAGTAAAGGAGCACAGATCCTAAGCACACACAGGAGATCACAGAGTGAGAACTGCAGAGCTGCAGATCACAAGCTGTTTAACAGAGCAGGAATTGCCACTTGCTATCAAAACACACAAAACCAGCTCGGCTATGCTTTAGTAGACACACTTGCAGGAGCCATATCAGCCAGCCAGTTACTCAGCGTTCTGTCATACCACATGCTGAAGAACAGGCTCTTTGGTGCACACACAGTTGCTCTTTAATCTAAAAAATCCTGATCTTATTTAAGAATGTGTTGCTGGGTTATGGAACAGACCAAATCCAAGAATTCCTTCAAGCATTAGTTTTTCTACAGCTAGTTTTGACAAACTCTCTGCAAACTAGATGTCACATGGTTTGCTGAGGGGAAGAAAGGGAAAAGGCAATGGCAAGGTCACCTGGATTTGGCTGTTGTTACCTGTCTTCAAGCAAACGTGGACCAAGGGATGACTCCATGAAGATGGAATCTTCTAAAGAGTGGACGGCGTGCACCTGCTGCATAATCCTGCTCTCCTCGTCTGCTAACAGCATGGCCCCAACCTCAGCTAGGTAGGCTCTTAACCTTTTCATACACATGCACAGTGCAGTTCATTGCATGGCTCAACAACAGCAACCCTCTCAAATAACAAAGCCCAGAGAATTTTCTGATTTTTAGCCACCTAGCCCCTGATTCTTGTGCAGTTGTCAAAAACTTAGTGCTTGGGGAAAACCAGAAACAAAAGGAGTTTGCACTTCTGATAAACTAAGTAAAATGTATGATTTCATGTAGCTAAATGCCCTTAAGGACAAAGCAATCTGCTTAAGAAACTGAAATGCTCTTCCCACTTCATCTCCACAGCCAACTTCCATGTGTCCACAGAACACTGCATCATAGGCACAAGCTGGAGCACCTGTGCTAAACACACTGGAATGACTCCAACACATCAGCCCTAAAACTGAGGAGATCCCACTACTGCTGAGAACTCAAAGACTGTATTTTATCCCTACAGTGGTAGTTTGGCCTTTTTTTTTAGTAAAAAGCTGTAAGATCCTTGTCTTCAGATCTGTAAAGTATAAAACTCATCTGTCTTTGTAAAATGAATCGCTTGTAGCTAACATGATTTTAACAGATTACATGACAAGCTCTGTCGGATGAGTATTTGTATAACCAACAAGTCTCCAGTTTAATTAGGTTAATTCAAATGCCCAACTATTTGTACAATTTAAAACCCCATTCCTTTAAGTATGCAAATCAATATTTAAATTGCAAATTAATACTTTTGCATTTCCTCATAAAGCACACTCTCTCACATCTAGATTTTCTGATTCTGATCTATAATTTGCCTTGTTTTGCACACGTCCATATTTAATAGTATGCAAGAAACTTGCTGAGCATGCTTCATCCTTCTAAAAACAATTAGTATGTTCTCAGTCATGATAAAATCCTCTTGTAATGTCTAAAGGGACAGTAAATTTGCTTTGATCCCTTTTCTAAGCCTAACAATAGCAGGCTCTTTCATTTAAATAATGAACTAAATTGAGACAGCGACTTGTCTTACAACCTCAAGGAAATCTACTCTGAATGTGTCAGTCCAAAAATGCTTACTGAAATTCACAACATTATGGATATCTGCTTTACAACTTTGTAAAACCTTGCCCAATTTTTCTTTTTTCAATATTCCTTATACTGTCATAAAATGCAATTTTACAGCTTTAATCTCTAATATTATTAGTTTAGCTGCCTTTAAAGGAACAAAAAAAAATCTGAGATAATTAAAAAAAAAAAAATCAGTATTTGTTTCTAGCACAGGTTCTTTGACATGAAGGTGGCTACAATGCACAAAAACCTTTTTAAATACATACTAAAAAATTCCACCTGTTCAGAAAATAATGTTCAAACTTTCTTTCAGTCTAGTTGTGCTTATGAAACTAATTTTCACCACTGGCAGAAATATATACTGCCTTGTTAGTAAGAGAGTAACCCTCAATTAGAAAAAATATTCTGTCCAAGGGTAAAACATCTATCTAGATGTGCACTTAGACACACACAGAGTAGTAGTCAGGACTCCATAAATGAAACTGTATTTGAAACTCTTGCTTATTAATAGTAAGAATGATGTTTCGAACTTTCCATACAGGCTGCTGTGTGTACTTAATCACACAATTAGTTCCAAAAAGATAAGAAAATCTAGAAATTTTTCCTTTGGCATAAAATTTAGATTTTAATGTACATTTTGGGGGAAAAAAAAAAAAAAGGCGTGTTTTTATTCAACCTAACCTCAATAGTGAGTTAAGTATCTTGTCACTTGTTGACTGAGATCTTTGAAACCTGAACAGTCTTTTTTCCAAGAGACTTTAACAACTCACAAGAAGTTTCTTACGTGCACTTACTAAGAGGCTAACTGAGCATGCCTGCCATGGGTACACACAGAAAACTGCTGAGTTATGGGCCGATGCTGATACTTTTCCCTAGGTCAGCAGCAGAATAATCCCAGGTCTGGGAAGGCTTATCCTTAAATACAGAAGTTCAAAAACATTCCTGCAGTAACTTCCAAAGCATTTTAAAAGCACAGTGGTGAGGCTAACAGGCTGCTCCCATGGCTACTTACACCAGAACTCCAAGCAAGTTCATGCAGCAGCAGCAGCCTGCTCTGACAAAGGTTCTAACCATTAAATATAAGCAACTGAATTCCAAAAGCATCACGTAACATGCACGAGCTGCTTCAGCTTCCCTTCAGGCACATATTTTCCTAGGATGCAAACTAAGTCCAACAGTTAGAATTTTCCCCCATGCATTAGTCATCTAAAATGTGAAAAGCTCCAAATGCATCTTATTACCCACAAAACCTAAAAATGGATGTAAAATGCCAATTCAATACACTCTGTTTAGAAAGAAATCAGGGGACACAGCTTTGCAAATTTCTATGCAGTCTGGGGTAGTGAGCAGCTTAGAGAAGGAAGAAAATAAATTAGCAAAATATTGTCCTAATTTGTGGGACACCTAAGTGTGGGGATAGATTTCTGCAGTTAGATTTAATGGCAATATACAAGTTTTGAAAAATAAAATGCGCACACTGCACATAGTGAAAAATAGATCCTGGGTCATACTCTTAGAACTTTCCCATTATTACAGGAAAATGAAACTATTGTCTTAATTTCACAGAAAGCAAAACCTTACTAATAATTCCTGAAACAACCAGGTTTCATATGCAAGTAGAATTTCACTTCAATTCCACAATGTTTTAAAAACTTTAGAAGAAAAACATGCTCTAAGAAGTCTGCTTGCTGAACAACACAATTCTCATGCATTAGGATTATCTTATTTTGCAATGAATGTAACTGACAGAAAAATGCCACTACTGTACAAGCAAAAGGTAACATGAATGATTTGAAACCAAGAATAAAAAAAGCCAAAAATCCAAGCTCATCATTAAAGAAAGCGTTAGAATGACAAAAGCAGAAAACCTGCTTTTGGTAAAACAATGTAGTAAAAAGAGATTAGGTGTCAGCCAGACAAATACAAGTGAACACCTAAAGGAAAGAATTAAAACTATAAAAATACTACAGGATATTAACAAGTCTCACACATGCATATCTATGAATGCTGTGCCTCCTTCCTCAAAGAACCAAAAAAAATGTGATCCTGGGTAGTTCAAACCAACACAGGAATCTCCAAGCTGAACCTGCCTTTCTGACAGCCTACAACCCGCAGGGCAGCCTCTGAAGTTTGACCATAGAAGAGAAACCGAGGCTGAGCATGAACAGCTTTCTCAGTTGCACAGAGGCAATGTTCTTCCTTTAATTATTATGGTGGGAATATTAAAATGTGATTTTATATCGTGCCTTGGTAACAGTGTTTAGGGGTTACTCAGCAACAAATGGCACAGGGAGGGTCCAGTGTGAAAAGTTTCAGATTACTTGAAAAGCTTCCACAGCCTAAAGGAATAGGTGGAGTTCAGGAGAATAAAGCACTCTTGAGAAACCTCCTTCACCCATCAGTTATCTAACTTTTGCCCAACTATCTGACCTAATGGTAAGCACTTGTGAAGGCAAAATAAGAAAAGCTATAGAAACTAACTGCATCAGAAAGTCCTTCTTGATCCAAATGCTCTCTCTAATCTAATCACACAGCATTAGATGTGTGATTTTTATACAAGAAATCCATCTCTACCCTCCTATGTGCCTACAACTGGGAGCTATTCCCTCCTGTTTACAGGCATCCCAGCTCTACCATATGTGCAGTGGTGCAGCAGCTCATGTGCTGAACAGTAAATAACCTGTAGCAAGGTGTCTGATTAGGGAGTTGGTGAGATGAAGGTACCATGCCAGAAACCTGCAACAAACCCTAGTGACTGAGAGACAAAGGGATTCTAGCAAGTAATTCTTCTTTCTGGAGGGAAGCATCTATAAGGAATTCTCCTTAGCTTGAATCAGACTTTTTAAGCAGTAGTGGATTCCTGTTTGTTCCACACTCCCTAGTGATAAGGCATGGAATGACAGCATCCCAAACCTCATTAAAAGACTTCATTACCCTGAGACCCTGACAGTATTTCAGAGGAATGAAGTTCAATGTCTAATGCAGGATTGAAAAAAAAACCCATACAAGAAAGAAACAAGCCACAACAGCAAATGGAGCAACCCATAACCATTCCAAAAATGAAGATGTGTTCGAGGTGATTTCAGCCTCAATAATGAAGGGCTGGGATTTTCTAGCAGTGACGGCTCAATGAAGTTTTAGAGTGACAATATGCAAAGAGATTGCTCTTTCAAGAGACTTCTGTCTATGGGATGACTGCTGTAGAAAAGATGCAGCATGAAGAGCCTCACTCATAAAGAGCCTCACTCATTCAGTCTTTTCCTAAGCTACTGAGTTTTTCACCCTTTCTTGAATTCTCACGCTGTGGTTAACACTTGTATCTTGGATTAGAATAGTATTTCACAAGGAAAATGCTCAGTCCTGTAGGTGGGTGTATCAGCAGACCTCCTACACATGTGTAACTTGCATTTAAAGGAGACACTCTTATTATAGGAAGCAGCTACACTGGAAACCCATAACAAGCAGTAACTTACATGGACCAGCAGCATGCCAGGATAGTCCAACCATGGCCTTCAAATAAACACATTTACCATCTAGGCCTGCAAGAAGGCTGTGGATGACGGAACCACTGCACTGCAAGAGTTGTTTGGTTCGAACTCCCATTTTCTGGAGTGTGATGACAAGTGCTGAGGTGTTACTAAATCCTGTGTGTCAAAAAATGCCTGTGCAGGACACACAGGGCAAACTATAGCACTGTTTTCAATGCTGAAAACCAGTTCTCTCTCTTTACCAATTGTTTTTCCAAAAGTATCTGGAAATGCAAACACGTTTAAGCATTTATGACTCCTTGCATGTTGCATTTCATTCAGAGAAGAACTGGATGTTAAAAGATCTGGATTATTGTTTTTAACACAAAATGCCCACTCTTTGTGTAAACCAAGCATAACACACACACACACAGAAATTCTATGAACTCCCAAATATCAAACTAGCAATTATAAACATGTAATATGTTACATGATGCTGCCATAAGTCAAGCTGTGCCTTTATGAAAGTATTTGTGTAACTGGTATCTAAAAGGTACTACCTCTAATCAATACTAAAACCGTAATGTCTCAAGTGAGAAACATTACACAGATTTGTAGACACTTCATATCTGTTAGCAGTTCCCTAAAAACACAGTCCTAATTCCTGCACAGTATTTCTGCAATCACGAAGAACCTGAATCAACAACCAAACTGGTAATGCTTCAGACAAATGACTGAACTAAGCTCAAAAGAATCTTTGGGTTAAACAAAGTTTGATAATTCTGTGACAATTATAAAAGTATCTGCCTATTTAGTGGATATGGAGTGAAAAATCTGCAGTATATAAGGTTACCAATTGCTTTTCCAAAGACACCCTTTATTTTAAAAGCACACCTGGTACCTAGTAAATAAAGTTAAGGACCTGTTAAGAACTGCAGTGAAGAGTTTGTTCTTTACAGATTGCAGCAAGTCTGAGTTGAGGAAGTTCTGACAGATGCAAAATGTACACCTGTTGCAGGCGCACATACAGCGTAACCGGGCATGGCTGCGAAAACACACAGAAGGACAGGAGTTGAAATCTTGCTCATCAAATCAGGTGCACATTAGGACTTGTGCCACAACCGAGAGAGATTTAGGAATAAAAGGTACATTTGAATGAGTAAGGAGAGAAGGAAAAAAAATACACTGGGGAAGAAAGGGTACAACTACAGCTGTGCAGAATTTAAAGGTTAGAGGTTCTACATCTTGGACATTTTGGCATTACCACCATATACAGATCTTAACAGCAAAGCACAAACATGAATGAGAATGCTTGTTGAATTTATACAAGTTCCCATAAAAGGGAAGCATTTAAAGGCTTCTGAGTATGTCTGCACAGCAATAGATAACACCCCTTTTTCAAAGGAAAGGAAGCCACATTTTCTACCACTTGGAATGCACTCTTTACAGGGTGAGCGTTGCCTCTATTTTCCCCACCCTACCAAACACACATGCTTGAAAACTACGGGAGAAGCAGGAATATTGATATGACAGACATTTGGTCAGTGCTACACTTTAGTGGTTTCCCAGTATTCCAGTGCTACAAAATGAACACAAGAGGGAAAGAAAAAAAAAAAAAATCCCAAAACTAAAGCTTTACAAATGTAACTCAGTAAATTCAGTTTCAAATAATTAAAAATACCCTATTATTTTGGGTGAAAGTGACATTAGTTCTATTTATTTTAAAGCAAATGTCAGCTGTCATACTAGACTCCATCTGTTGTAATATTTATGTAGTTCATCACCATATTAAAAGCTTCACCCACCAAAAAAAGAGATGCAAAGTGAGTTTAGCAACAGTGAGATGTGCAGTGAAGGAGAATCTGAGCTTAAGTATCTTGCTCTTGCAGTCCGAAAGTGTTTATTGAAAAATTCTACTAAAAATATAAGATTTATTAGATGATTAAACTGAAGCACATAGTAATGAACACCCTGAAAATAAAAAATACTTTAAGCAGTGCGTTGGGGGAACGGTTGTGCACTGAGGTGTCGTTTCTTGTTATCAGCTGTCAAGCTGACCTATCAACAAGGATTACAGTACAACTCACTCATGAGTATCTCAAAAATACTGAGATATGAAAACTGATATACTTTTTGTATCCCCAGAAAGGACCAAACAGAACCCTATGTATTCATTGGAATTTGCAACATGAGCTGGATGAACTAAGGTATATTTTAAAAAACACCTTAGCAACAATAGCTGAGACTGATTTCTTTGTTGGATTTATGCCAAGTTCCTCAATTTGAAATAGTCTGAAGATTCTACTCAGGTCATTCATGTCTCTCCTGTTGCTAAAGCTCAGTGAGGCAGTTCCATCCTGTGGCTAACGATGGCATGCAGTGGTGCTGAGTGTGACCATGCACATGGGAAACAGAACAGCTCCGGTACTTACGGATACATTGCCATAGTTGTCAGCTTAACAAAGATATCCTTACTCGGCACATCAGCAGTATTACAAGTAAAGGCTTGGGGTGGAGGCATTTTGTGTTTTCTGCAGAATTCAGCAGGAGAAATACTATATTCCTGTCTAACTTCATGCAAGTCGGACTTGGCAGCTACCACTAAACATGGTATCCTGCTGTCCATGAAGTGCTGCTGCAAATTTAAAGGAAAAAAAAAAAAAAAAAAACGAGTATATGATACATTCAACCTGGAACAGGCTGCATTGAACTGGTTGCAGCAGTACTAAGATATATTCATGGCACTGAAGCCAGGCATTTCTAGAAGCAGAGTAGTTTACATAGAAAAGCAGATGTTTGCTTTGTATGAGTAATAGAACTGCACCACTGCTAATGCAGCATGATATATAACCTTAAAATAACATGTCTTAAGCACTAGAACCAGTGTATAGATCAGGTAACCAACACTGAATATTTAGTCAGTGAGAAGATACATAAACGTAAAGGTTTGTAAATATAAACTCCACAAACCTTAAAAATCCTGGCACAGTACTCAAAGGATTTAGGATTACTGACATCATATACCAGGCAGACAGCATCACATATGGTCTCGGCATCAGTTAAAAAGTCTGAGTCACTGACATCGTGTAGCTGGAAAAAAAGATGGTTGCAGAGGGAGAAAAGCTTGTCATTATGCAGTTAAAAGGAATTTTCTAACTTTTCTCATAATTTTATGGCTCATTTCTATGGATCCTGTGAACTAATGGAGTGACAATAGGCAGAATTAATGAAAAAGAATAGAAGGACTTTACCATGCAGCCAGCATATGTGAGCTGTTAACATCACATCTGCAGGCAATCATCACCTCAGCATAAAAAGTGATATTTACTTTAACACAAAGGCTTAGACACCCACAGAAACGGGCATTCATCCTACAGAGGAAAACCACAGAGCAGAGGACTAGATCTCGTAAAACAAAGAAAGAGATCATATTATCATAAAGGAAAACTAGCATGGAACAAGCCTTAAAGAACTGATTTCTCCCACTGAATACTAATTTTAGCTATTCAAATCACCCTATGTAGACAGATGCTTCTTACTGAATAGGCAGACTGACTTCTTATCATTTATCACGTTATAATCTGATGTCCTGCAGCATAATCGTAAATGGACTAGGTTTTGTACAACTCAGGTCAAGGTTTCAAAAATAACAGGTCCTGAACAGGTTCAGCTAAATTATCAACATAAAAAACTAGAAGCTATTTGGGACAGCAAATAATTGGAGGGAATCCATGTTAAGAAGAAGAGAGAATTAAAACTAGTTTGTTGCAGAAGGCTCTGAGTAATTTACAGAATTTTAACATTAATCAGTCTTAGGCAAACAAGAATAAGCCAACCTTACCAGCAAGTATTTTTCCTGTCCATATACATAGACTGTATTAATGGCATAGTAAGACTTGTGTTCTGCACGTATTTGCCTCTGTCTCTGAAAAGGCAGAATTTCATGTAAGACCACAGCAACTTTTCCCTTTCTGTTAGATTTGAACAGCTGGTTTACTCCATTTATTAATGAATGAAAATTATAGTAATCTTTGGGTTTTTTTGCAAGGAAATGCATAGCTATAATCCATGATGTACAAGTCACTATTGCATGCAATAGCCACTGTCAAAAAAGAACAAAACCAAAAAACCCTAAACAAACTCCTTAGTAATTTCTTCTGTATTTCCGCAAAGAGCTCCCCAAACTCAGTAAAAACCATTAAAGCTTTAAGATCGATTACTTTTGCTGTCTCATCTTAACTCAAGAGCATATATAGGTGAATATAAGCAACAGCTTTCTTACTATTAGATTTCTTCCAAGAAGGGCTTGAAGAACTCCACTTTTCCCACAGCCTTTCATTCCAACAACATTGCATCGGAAGACATTTCGCTGAGTCTGCTTTTTCTGGAGGTCTATCTTTTTATCTCTTGTCACTTTTGGAAAAACACGAATACTTTTCACAAGACATATATGCATGTATGTATGTGAAAACCTGAAAATGCACCCAAAACAATCCCTCAAAAATATTAAAGGTTTCACTTGAGCAGAAAGGGAAAGAGAGTAACTGAAAATAGATGGAACCATGAAACAATCTACTTTGGTGTATTTCTAAATTTAAATTTCTGTGTTGTATCAAATTTTTATTACCTGTAATTGCTGATGCTTGAGATTCTTGTTCTGCAAGTATGGAGTACCCTAAATAACCAAGGTACTCCAGGCAACGCTGCACATCCAGGTATGTGGTGAGTCTGGCACAAGGGACAAAAAAAAACCTTTCAATTGTCACCATCTGTGGTACCAATTTTTTATAGTGCTGAAACAATTCTTGTCTTCTATCTCCAAACTGACATGATAGAAACATTCCTGGCACTACGCAGTACCAAAGGACAAAAGTCTCTGAGAGTCAATGGTGACAACTTTACCAGTCTTACTGGTCACCAAAACACTACAAAGGCAGTACTTGCTGAGGCGTCTCAACCTACCTTGTACTTTCCTATCTCCCCAAATAACATTTTTCTCATTTTCCATATTTTAAATTGGGAAAAAATCTCTCATTATTGAGCACTATTTTTAAAACCATCTCTGAGGAGCAGAACAACAGCAGTAACATTTCAACAGGTATCATACAGATTTCCACATTTTGAAAAGACACTTCTTCATTGTTAGAACTAAATATTGGCTAAATCCTGAACAGGTTATAACAAGAGTCTGAAGATTGAGCCACTGGATGGCTACAAAAACTTGACTGCTTGGGTCAATTTTCAACTATTAAACTTTTACTCTTTCTACTGTTTTTTCAAGAGGAATCTACAAACACATCACCATACCCAAAGTTCTCAGCTACAAAAATGTTTTGTGTCACACTTACGTCCACTGTGAGAGAAACCCTTGGTATGTGATCCATCCTCTTTCATTTGTACAAACTGTGTTGTTCACATCAGGTCCCCATGGCATGTAAGGGAAGACTTTGAACAAATCTTTCAATTCATCAGGAGATAAAGCACAATCTCTATCCTGTAACAAAATACGGTATTGGGCATAATTCAATTCGTGTCTACTCTAAACTGGTATTTTCTTGTTGTACACTGGCAAGGTTTAAGAAACTCAGCTGCTTTCTTTTTAATCGTTGTTCTTTCCTTGTTTTTAAATGAGACCAAATACATGAGCTAGTTAAAAACAATTTGGTACTACAACTGTAACTTCCAGCTCTCCATGTAGACAATCATAAGCAGCAGGTTAGTTCTGACTCCATAGGTTAAGCTAAAGCCAACTTCTGAATAAAATGACATAATGATAAAACCACTTTTTTGTTAGCAAAACTCCTGCCAAAGTAAGGTTCTTAAGTATAAGGACACATAGAGACTCTCAAATTAAATGCTTACCAAATCATGTTTATCAAAAATACTCTGAAGAAATAAGTAGGCATGATGATTTAGTTCTGTTGTGCAGTCTGGGGGAATTTTTAAGCTGTTTATTGAAAACAAAAACAAATACAAGAAGCATTAACTGTTTATCAAATATAGAATATTAAAACTCAGAATACATACTTTATGAACTACAACATTTAGTATTTGACCTTGGCACTTAACTTTAATAATTTATGTTCACATAGATTAAAGCACATATTTTTTATTAGGAATTGTAAAATGATGAGTGAGTGTCTTTATACTATATGATATATAGCTCTGTAGTAATGACTTCTTTGTTGGTTTGCTTTGTTTTTGTACTTTTGGGTTTGGGGTATGCATTTTCACCATTTTTAACAAAAAATGATGCAGTTGCATTTTTTAATAGAAGTCACAGAATTGGTCAATCTCTTAACTTTTTAATTTGGGGGTTTTTGATAGGTCTCAAATGCTATGAAAATACTGACAAGTCTTTTAGAATTGGATGCCACATACAATAAGCAACTGCTCAGATTTATGTTCCAGTTTTGTATTAAGAGCCTCTTCTGCCATCTTTCTCATAAAGAGAGAGAACAGTACATGATTTGGCCTAAGAGTTCTTCTGTCATAACATTCAGTCACATGAAGGTTTTGGCTGGTGGATCATAAAGTTAGGGAGGTGCTTGACATAACAATGTGTTAAATAAACACACTATAATAACCCTTTCCTCCTGCCAGAGCAGGAGCAGCACAGACTAAACTCAAGTTTGGAAAGCTGGAATCAGTGATACATACGGAGGGAACAAGTACTCTGGAGTAAGCTCTAAGTCATCGTCGTAGCCAAAGCGACGCAGAACAGTCCAAGTTGTTTCATGCCTTCCTCGCTGAATGAAAAGTGTGTGTAGAAAAAGAAAACCTAAAAATCACAAATGGTGAAATCTTAAGGCCCTGAAGTGCTTTACCTGCTGCAAGTATTTTCAGTAGAATCAGTGTCAAAGTTCAAAACAAAAAAAGCTTGAAATACACATTCAGATTCTAAACCTCCTGGGTGACATTACAGCATTATCTACACAGTCTGAGCATTCAGAAATCATGGTATTCGTAAAAGTGTTCTACAAGGAACTGTTTCCTTCAAATGATTCACTTGGTTTTCTGTTGTTCGCTTTGTTCAGTACCAGCATTTTAGAAGACCTTAGCTGTATGAAAATAAACTAAGTATTTTCAACAGTTTGTAACAGAAAGCTTTAGCTTGGAGGAGCCTGGAGAGGGGTCTCACGGAAGGCTGATGTTAGTTTTTGTGTATCAAAATAACTGGGTAGGATTTTTGTTTAGAACTTCCCAGGGCTTAAATAACACTGAGATATCACTGTTTAGCAAGCTCTGAAAGAATCAAGACAGAGATCATATTCCAAAAGACCACCTTTTTCATGCAACAGCGATTATCACCTGTATAAAGATGCATCTTTTAAGAGTTAAAATAAGACTCACCTTTTAATGTCAATCCATTGTCTGCAACGCCATCACTTAGGTTTTTCCTGACTACATTCTTTACGTCTTCCAAAGCTTGAGGTGCCAATGGTGTATTAAAACAAATTCTCTAACACAAAACCCAAAAATAGCATGTTAGGACCACCGGCTACTGATCTGGACAAGCATCATGTCCTGTATGAAATACAGCCTGAAAAATTCTGATAATCTAGTTAAGGACAACCCAATTTCTTAATGGAAATAAAGGTGTACAAATTGTATTTTAACTACAAGCACTGGGACTTGTACACTAATAGATTTTTAAATTTTGCTCTTGAACTAAAACTTGGACTATGGTTAGAAATAAAAGTAGTATCATTTCCATTTTTACAAATCTACTTTTCTATGCTGCTCTTGAGACTTAGTACTTAGGCCTGAATCCCTTGCAGCTCACCTTACTACTATTTATTCAAAAACAATGTTTTTGTAAAATTATACAATTCAACTATTAAGCATGGTGGAAAGATAAGCAAAAGAGGCAGGTACCTGAAAGAAGTTGAGCTCTGCATCATTGAGAGTACCATCATTATCCTGATCAGAAATTCTAAAAATGCGAGTCAGTGCTTTAATACAGGCAGATTTCATCTAAGGAATAAAAGAAAGTTCAGTATCTTTCTAGGCTTGAATATAAAAAGATTACACTGAATGACACCAGGCAGCTCAATCACATGGAAACACACACTAGTCCTCATTTACAGTTTCAGAACAGAGACATTCATTCACACATACACATAAGTAAAAAGCAAGAGGAAATAAAAAATTGATTCAGCAAATTTATATAATTTAAAGCAATTATTCCACATGAAATGTTTTTCTATTCAATTATTAGAAGAATCTCTTCACAAGCTGAAGGTGGCACTACTAAGTTATTAAAAAAAATAAAACTCAGTTCTCTAAATTCAGTCTTATTGCTACAGAAAATTCTAAGAAACAACTAAATTTTTTTTCCCCCAAAGCATTTTTTGGTAGGGAAAAAAAAAAGCCTTAAAATTCCAGTGCTTTGCGAAACTAAATAGGTCTAGAACTACAGCCAGCTTGCTTCAAACATCAAATACTGAAAACCTTCACAGGGCTCATTCATCTACCAGGCAAAGCATTGAGCATATGGACTATCTCTAGGACAAAAGAACTGCTAGGATACCTTCCAAGTGAAGGAAAACAGACACTGGTAATTCTCTCCCAACAACTACCGTGATGATGGACTCTTCTCTTCACAAACGCTACACAGATTGCATAGAGATTGGTTTTGGAAAACCAGAAAGACTTCAGCACAACAATTTTATCACAACATTACTAACTCATAAAGATGATTCTGATGGAAGAAATCAAAACAGGGTTATTCTCTGATTCTCTACTTAACAAAGTTTTTACGGCTTAAGCACTTTTCCTACTGCCCAATACTAAATGGATACATTTAGAGATTCTATTTGTAGTTTCCAGGAAATTTTTTTTAAAAACATACTCCTTCATAATACACTCAGCTAACCACCTGTGATACCTAAAAACCAGCAACATCACTTGTTTCTTATTGCTTTTGCCAAAGCTTCATAAGATTTTCAGAAAAAAAAATTCCCTTAGATCAGGCCAAGTCTAGAGTGTTTTGCCTGAAATAAATGGAGTTACTGTGAAATGTACATCTAAAGGAGAACTGAATTGAAGACATAATTTGGTTCACATTACACTTGGCTCAAAGCCATCAGCAAAGCTTCTCGTTTTACTCAGCAGCTCACATGGGCAACAAAAAACTGTCTTCACCGCTTTGAAGGAAGAGGAAAGACAGGTCAGGTTAACACATCACAAAACAACCCCCGTGGTTCTAGGATGCAATGCCTGACATTTGGGGGTGGGGTGCTGGTAACAGAACACACTAAGAGGCGCAAAATCCACTGAAAAGGAAGAACAAGAAAGTGATTCACTTCCCCCGAATTACTTGCTCTGAGAATCTATGGATAAATACCTCTTTCTCCTCTGGGCAATAAAGAGGACCTGTAGGATGTAGAACAGCTTTCTGTGCATAATAAAATAGCTCAGATATATTCTTCAAGTTTTTGGCTGAACACTGAAAGAGAAATCCTCACATTGATGAGCTAATTTCTTGACTATTTGGCGATTTCTTCTGAAATTTAAGTAAGCATCAAATTTTTAAAGACTTACTTCCCTCTTGCAGGTACAGGGCTGGTTGGGAAAAAAGACATCCAGCCCCTGTACCTGTTCAATTAATTAACAAATGAGGTTTCACTACAATTATCTGTCATACCAAGAACAGAAATCAAAAAGATGTATTTACTTCAGAAAAAAAAAAAAAGAGACATATCCACACGTATTAAATCAATTTTGAATACATTGCAGACATCTGTCTGGCCTAATATTAAATTTAAAATCCTTGTTAAAGGCAAGGATGTGAGTAGGCTCTAAATATTAGAATTTGACAGTAACATTTGATTATACAATAGTGTCATCTTCCCTAAAGAAAGATAACACATAAATTCACTATTATAATTACTCATGTTTGAAATATTTGGTTTGGAAAAAATAAAAATCCCTTTTTCTACTATGAAGTTGCCATACATGCTCGGCAAGAATGTATTTTGTTACTTGCTTTAACTTCAGAAAGTCTTGCATACCTCTACACACGTTTCTATCTCTGTATATTGATTCATAATGGGAAGGATAGTTTCCATACTGCTATATTCCACTAGATCAGACTTGTTTCCAACTAATATAAGAGGCAGCCTAAAAACAAAAAAATATTAAGAGCTTTAAAGACAGATGGATAAAAATACCTATCTTAATTTAGCATTTCATCTCCCACCAGAAACCACTGTATTATTTTCATGATGTTATTAAATACCACTGGAAGCAATGGGCAAAACTAAATGACAGCAGTTTAAATACAGTGTTTTGATATATACTTAGACAGAAATTTACTTCTTGTTGATACTACAAAACCCACACACTTAAACACAATGGTAATGAATCACAATTTTACTACCCAAACCAGCATCAGTAGAAAAGTCATACAGACCATACAGGCAAGGCTAGTTATACCACAGCAAATATAAACACACCTGGTAAAAGCTGCCCATGAAATTCAAAATAAATAACATTGCTGGCATATGTAACAGACCTGCATACTTCAAATCTCTTGCTGCTTGGACTTCTTATATAAACTTTAAGTTTAGAATTTGATTTTCTTAAACAATTAACATCCTCAACACTGTTCATTGACACCCATCGATGTGCAGCCTAATTCACACTTCTCATCTTTACTTAAGCACCTGCTATCTTTGTCTGTCCTTTCATTGATGAGAGGAATCCATCGACTCGTTACCTAAAGTGGGATTTAAAACAGACATGAAAAAACATATTCAAATTAAATATGACTGTGCAAAAGTTTCACTACAACTGCTACTGCTTCTTTCCCAAAAAGGCACATATTTACACACAAAGGAGGAAACAAAAATTGGAGTCGATTAATGTGCAACTTTCTCAGATGAGTAAAATGACTGAAAGCTCAGATGTTGAAATGGACTAGAAGCAAAACCACATCTGTTCATTCTCTTAACAATTCATTTCAAACTCCATCTCAGGCATTTTAATGTCTAATCCAGATTTCAGCTTGACATCAGTTAACAGCGCACAAGTTACAACTCAGGCAGTAGGGGGATAAAGTGTGTTACTGTACCTTATCGATAGAATTCTTGTTGTTAACAGCATAGACTATACAAATCACATTTGCCTAAAATGAAGAGAAAGAAAAGGCATGGAATTCCACTGTTTAAAAACCCTTGAGCAACAGAGACAATTAAGGACCACACATAACAACATCAGAGTAAACTCACTACAGAACTCTGTTCCTGACTTGTTTAAGCTATTTGGAGCCTGAACAACAGATTAAAACAAATAACTTATACGCTGAGAAGTGCCAGAAAGCCTGTCCTGCAGTGTGACAGTCACAGCTTGTGCCTGCAGAGACCTGTGCTACCAGGAAATCCAAACTGAAGAGTCATAATGTGCAGCCTCCACTGAAGCACCAAACTAAATACCAGAAATGGAACACAACAACATGACAGACTGCAGAAAATGTGCAAAGGTGCACTGAAAATAGGAATCAGAAGAGATGACAAAATCACCAAGAAGCCTGTGCTATTCATAAATCCAATAGTACCATGGGACAGAAAGAGGCAAAATGGATCTTTTCAGGGTAGAATTATTTATATACAAAACTGGCTTGCTGATTAAAGGATATTTAGGTTCTGTCCCTTCACTTGGAAGGACAAAACTCAATTCACCAACAAAGTGCCAGTACCTACTTTTTTAAAATAGAGAAATCTTTCCTATGGCACGGTCACAAAACAAAACAGAAAATGCCAAGCAAGGTGTTTTTCTTAAATTCAAACTGAAGCCCATCTAATGCAGTGAACTTCAAAGAAAAGATTTTTTCCAAAACTATTTTCTAGCAAATACTAAAATACACTTACCTGTGATATTTCATGGTAAAGCTGCTCATCACTTTGCTCTGCTTCTGCATTCAATAGAATAAGTTATTCATTAATACTAAAAATTTTTGCAAACAAAATAAAAAAAATTCTAAACCTGAACTAGGGTGTTTCAGAATGCTCATGAGACAGTTTTTCAAAGCCTTGTTATTTAAACTTGTTTTTAGAAAATACTCTAATGAGTGCTCCTGCCAAAACAATAATGAAATTAGTCCATTAATTTGTAAGACAGAAACAGTCTGTTACACAGCAGTTTTTTACAGCTATTTTGAAGAGAAATAATTATATTTGTAGACAGGTTTTCTTTGGAACAAGTAATAGTTTGCATCCTTCTACATTTATCAACAGTCCTTTCCTTTTCTAATGTAAACTTTTACATCAGAACATGATGTATGTTAATTTAATTACAGTGGTGATGATTTTTTTAGTGATACCAAGCTTGTGTTAACTGAATTTATGAAAAATTCACCCAATAGAAAGAAAAACTCACTCCACAAACTCCACATAAATTTAAGGTCAAGTCCAGCAAAAAAAAGATTCACGATTTCTTTTTCCAGAGAGGTAGGTATACCAAAGACATTTCCTCAGCAGTGATGGGAGAGAGAAGACATGAAGGCACTTGCTAACACAGCCTAACTCTTGGCTTCCACTGTAAATGGCAGAATGGTTTTTCTCGCATGTACCAATTGCACAGATTTATGATAATACATGAACCTTCATAGTGAACCTATTGATCTCTTCAGTAATCAGATTACAATAGATGAAAAAATAGTAAACTGTCACAAAATTATGAGGTGTCCTAACACAGAAATTTAGAAGGTTTCTACTTTACTCTATAGGCTTCTCACACCTGTAGCCCTGGTCCCCAACCTGACTGTTACAGGGGCTGTTGAGTCAGACAAACAATTCCACAGCAAATCAGTGATGGTATTGAGCAGCCTCTACCTGAATAATCCACTATGTGGGTTGGCACTCTTTCAGGAGTGACATCAGCTGGAATTGTGATTTCTTCAGCTCGGGGTGGAACCTGGGGTTGAAAGAACAGCAAGAAAGTGCCTTTAAAGATAGTCCAGATGGTAAAAAAGTCGTATACTACAATACACCCGCCAAGCGTCAGCTTTAAATAGAGCAACTAGTATTAGTTGTTCAAGTTGTTTAGTTATTCAAGTACTTTTGGTTTTCATTTGTTTGGTTTGCTTTTTTAATGTACTGAAAGTCACTACTACCTTCCTATTCTTTACTAGTCTACTTACTGCACAAGGAACTACCTGCATGCTTTGCAGAAAAGCAATGCTGTTAGGGATACATTCAATGAATGCTTCTATAAAACTCAAATCCACTGCATCCAAAACCTAAACAAGCATGACAGACAAAATACAAGGCTCAGTTTTTACACAGTTGTAACCTGCCAACTTCCTTGCTTCTGACAGTGCTAAACATTAAATTCAAAAAACCCTGCAATGCAAAACATGATACTAATAAAAAGCTTATTCTGAAAAATACTTTAAACTCTGATAGGTCTTTTTTCCAGAGAACAGTAATCCATATTCAGGAACAATCAACTTAAATCTAATTTTAATAAAAACCTTCTGCACGTTTATTTATTGCCTTTCACCTGCAGACACTGGACTTTCATGCTACTTTTACTAAAGCAAGGGAAAAAGAAAAACCAATCACCACAAGAATGTCTCTTTGTAAAGCCTCAGGCTCTGCTCACATCTTCCACAAGAATGATTACTGATAACACCCCGTACATTAAATACTATTTCCAAGCCTGAAGTGCCTTTTACACCCCATCATGTTGCTCTGATCTGCCTGACTGGCCTGAGGAATTGGGCAGGTCTCTTTTTCAGCAGCTTTAATA
The DNA here is from genome assembly GCA_013397935.1 of Dasyornis broadbenti. Lineage (NCBI taxonomy): Eukaryota > Metazoa > Chordata > Aves > Passeriformes > Dasyornithidae > Dasyornis > Dasyornis broadbenti. The sequence continues at coordinate 3,930,692 of VZRN01006271.1, read as the reverse complement.
AGACGCACTACTTTTGTAAAAGTTATTCCTGTAATTTCAGGGAGATTTTGTGTTACATATAAATTATGCTTTTTCTCCCCACATGAATTTAGATAAATATTCTAGGTTATATTGCAGGAAGGAGCTGAGAAGTGAAGAGAGGACTACAACTCCCTAAATACCCTAAGAAACAACCTGCCAAAGGAACGGGTCCCTGAGCATTTTCAAAACAGGAACCAGACCTCCTTTTTACCTGCAAGGTTAGGAACTAAATTCAACTACGTTAACAAAATTCAGTTTTGTTAACAATCCAATCTTGACTCCTGAACTGCAGTAAGCTACTGATTTGCATTAAATCCAGAGCAGAGTAGATTCAAAGAGCAGCACATGATGTCTATTTTAAGATCTGTGATCAGAAGAAATAAACATTCATGTTTATATGTAAAAAGCGTAACTATTTGCAGCAGCTGTGGTTCTTTTTATGGTATAAAGAAAACTATTTCTGCTGCTTTTTAAAAGGAATAATATGTAGAAGTAGCTTTTTCTGCCATTTTTACTTCAAGAGTCAGTAAAATACTGTTCAAAGACAGAAGTAAAGGCAATATCTTGCTTAGTTACAAAAAATGGCTAAATATAAGTTATACAATGTGACTTTTAAATTCCTCTTTCTCAATCATTTTGCAATCTACTTGCTCTCAAAATGCAACAGCCCCCAAAAACTAATGGTCTCGTCTCTTTCAGCACCTTCCCATTTATAAGTCTCTCGTGTTGAAATATGAGACCAGTTTGGACCAGTTATAGCTCCTTAAAAACATACCATTCATCACATATACAAAAATTAATTTAATTAACAATGTGAAAAATAAGAAAGGAATTTAGATAAAACTTAAATTTCTCATCTTCATACAGAGATATATTTAATCTAACCTACATCACTCACTCTTCCAGAAGTCATCTTTGCAGTTTTAAACTTTATTTTGTTTTTAAACATTACTTTAAAGCAGAGTCTATTAACTTATTATATGACAGGATAGAAATAAAACTTAGAAAACAAATAAAAGTGCTCTACCTCTTCTGGGAATTCCTCACTGACAAGAGACATAATTAGTGATGTCTTCCCAACTCTGGCTGCAAAAGCATTAAAAACGGATATTAGATCATTTGTTTTGTTACACTCAATAGTTGCATCCCATCTTAAAATGGGAAGATTTAAAAAAACATTTTCCAATTCACCACATTAAAAGCTTTTAAGCTGTTGTTTAATCATACTAAATATGGATGACAGCAATTCTTTCATAATTATTTATTGTAAAGCCGCAGGATCCATCTCACACTTCTGCATTTCATCCAGAAGAGAACCAAATTCTGCTCTGCCTTACACAAAAGAATTAGCAGGTTTTAACCTTAACAAAGAACACTTAAACAAACAAATAAGCAAAACAAACTAGAAATGCTTTAATACAATGCCAGAAATAGAAACAAAGAAAGCACACAGAAAAGTATGTAGAAATTTACTATTTTTATAGTATTCTTGATATGATGATTGTACTTTAGCCCTAAACAATCAAGGATGAGAGCTGGACAAGAGACATGAGCAAAGTTGCCAGTATTTTGACTATTCTGAAAGTGCAAGAGCTTAATCTCTTTGATGCAAATAAGCGGTCTGCCACTAAAAGTGAAAAAAACCCCAGAACACCAACCCCTCTAAAATCAGTTTTCTTTATCCAAGATGATCATCTGTGTTTCAATACCCAACACTTACTCAATCAAATAAATGACTTTGTTTACCTGTGAAGTTCAGACTTCTGATATCACAATTTAATTGCCTGGTTTTGAGAAGCTCTAATGGGACCATTTAAACCAAGAGTCGGTAACTTCTCTCAGGGTTCCCTGCTCTCTAAACCCCTTAATCTGTGAGCTTCCTCGTCCTCTGGAAGCCTTGTAAGACTATCACTGCATTATTTGGTTTTGAGACATTTCTTAAAAAACAAAATGTTCAGATTCAAATATCCTCTGGGACCGTCTATTTCCAACAGTCCTCAATTGAAGCAAAAACCTATTTCACCCTGGATGTAACAGCACCTCTGCCAGCAGGAATGTGTTACCAACCAAGGCACTGCTTCCCATCAGTCAGAGCCTGTGTCACTGTTCTGACTGGAAATAACAGAAAACGTCACCAGGGGACAGAAGGCGTTCAGCAGGTATCACCGCATTTACACTTCTCTGTGTAATTGTATGTAATTCTGAATATGGAAGAAGAAGACATATGATTGTACCACTGGTTGGCTTTGTGCACAAACTGGTGTTACTGAACTGATGATCCAGTCTGAGCACACTCAACTTATCTAGGTCTATTTTTGGTACAGTAACATGTTCTGACATCCAGAAATAAAACCCTCTCTTCATCATGGTAAGTTAAAGAGTAATCGTAACAAAATTATGAAAAGCAAAGAAAAGCTGCTCTGGGAAGGAAGACTTCTGTCTTCCTTAGGAAAGGCAGTCAACTTTTCCCCAGTGGTACTCCCTGCAGAGCAGCAAGTTTCAGGTTTTCTAACAGCAATGCAGCTGTGTTTGCATCAAAGACACTTACATGAACTAAAATACTAACTTAAGCTGCCAGGCATCCTCCTGCATCAACTACATCTTAAATTTCATCCTGACAGAATCAAAAGAGTTTCAGAAGCTCTCCTATTTCCATAGGAAAAAAAGATGAGTACTTTCCTCATATGTAAGTAAAGTTACTAATTAGTGAAAATAGTGATGTGTATTTTGCACCTGATCAAGACAGTTCTGACTTGAAACAGTGGCAAAACTGGCTTTGCAGATATAGAAACCCACTCCTTATGACTGAAAATAGAAGATTATGCGTTGCTAGTGAGTAAATGTTCGGTATTTAGAAGCTCCTGATACACTTTCTAGTGTCCTTGAGTTTTGTGAAAATCCATAGGTTCAAGTGTAGCGATTTGGGTTATTTTGTTCAAATCTAGGTCAACCCTCTGTCTTTTCCAATATAGACTGAGAAATAACAGCCTAAACAGTATCAGCTGACTGGGATGAAGGAAAGCAGCACAGTACTTTATGATAATTAACTTGTCTTTTTCCTCATACCTAAGTCTTTTACATCATGTTACAAAACATGCTGAACATATTCTGAAAATTACTGGCTATTAAAAATTGATGTTTGCACCCTGGATACGAGGACTACATCAACTTAAACCTGAACTGTGGACCACAGGGAAGGAAAAAAGGTTAAGTTTTGGAACAGGCTTGCAACAAAGAGTTCTTGGCATATTTCAGATCCCAAACCGATGGTCTGCTGTTGCCATCTAACAAGTTTTAGATGGTCTGGACTAACCTGTGGTTTCAGACTAATAAATATACGTGAGGCACATATACAAAGCAGCACTGACACTATAACTGACAAGTTTTACCAATTTGTAAAACAAATTTCTCCCTCCTTCTCATTATAAGTCAAACAAAAGTGTAACATCGAGATGCACACAATCCCTTATGTGTGCCATGTACTACACATTGCTGTATTTAGGAGACCTGTATCTTTAAAATTCTGATTTGGACAAATTGTGAACCTTGTTGCCAAAACAAAGCACCTGTGCACCTGTTACACCTGTGCTGAAACCATTGCACAGAGCCAGCCCAGAACACAGCCTTGCCAAAGGCAGTGAGGTAAATCAGGCATATATTCTAAGGAGGAATTAAACTGTGTATTCAAAAGCATCAGTTCCTAAACAGTCATGCAAAACTAACCAAATACAATGTTAATGAGTTAGCTCTTTCTGCACAGTGACAGCTCCCTCAAGACTCCTCTCAAGAAAAGTCACAGAGAACCCTTCTAAGCAGTACAGACAGAGCCAACCTGCACTATAACACAATTGCATAAACTACACTATAAATATATAGGGGCATTCAATCCTCAGGAAAGCTTTGTTAGTAGTACTACATTCTTAGTATAATTAGGTAATTTTACTAATAACACTTGGTAATTACTCTGTATTATTTTCCCTTGAGGAACCTAAGCTCGCTTTGCAAAGTAACAGAAACTCCTTGCTGCAATTTACATCGGTGAGCAGCTGAGCCTCTACAAACCTCGTCAATTATCTGAGTACCTAAGTGTGAACTTCAGGACACAATTTTAGGAACACACGAGAAAATCCAGACCCACTGCACCTCTGGCATGCACCTACGTGTGTGCTGTTTATCCAAGGTCACGCATAAAGTTAAAAGCAGAAAAAGGGAGCTGGACGCCCTGGCCCTGCCCTGGCCACAAACCGGCAACACCCGACGTATAACCACCAGGAGCACATCAGGCCACTCATTTCCAAAGTCAGCAAATGAGAAACGTGCAAGTTTGATTTTCACAGGGGTACAAAAAAAAAACCAACAAAAAAAACTAAAAGAAAAAAGAAGAAAAAAAAAAAAAAAGAAAAAGGAAGAAGAAGAAAACCGAAAGTTTAAACAGGCCATGGCCAAATACCGGGCAAGAATTTCACCCCGGTGTCATCTCCAGGGACGTCCAAGACGCAGAACTCCACCAAGTGCCGGCCGTGCCCGGTGCCCAGCGCACCGAGGGCAGCCGGAGCTCCGGGCCCACCCTCCGAGCGATC
>VZRN01006271.1:3892917-3925780 GCA_013397935.1 Dasyornis broadbenti | reverse complement strand
GGCCGCCCCTGAGGGCGCGGGCGGGAGGCGGCGGCTCCCCCAGGCAGCGTAGCCCGGCCTGGCTGTGGCCGCAGCGAGCGGCGAGTGACAGCCCGGGGCACTCGCAGTGCACCGGGAGTCACGGATTCAATGAGGGTGGAAAAGACCTCCGAGATCATCCAGTCCAGCCTAGACCCAACACCACCTTGTCAACCAGACCGTGGCGCCGAGTGCCATGTCCAGTCTTCTCCTTAAACATCTCCATGGACGGTGACTCCACCCTGGGCAGCCCGTTTCAATGTTTAATCACCTAATCAGGAAATTCTTCCTAATGTTCGAGGAGGGACACAAGGGACTATTGTCCAAACTCTTGTTATGCATGTTATTATATGTGTTGTTATGTGTTGCTATGTGTGGTGGTGTTGTCATCCAAACCATAACAAATTCCTGCCCCAGGCACTACGGCACAACTCCTATGTGGGAAATTAGGGATGTTCACCGAGTTCAAGCTGTCACCTTTGTTTTTCCAGACAAACCAGCAAAGTACACCTCAATCCTAACAAGGCAGTGGCTTTGGCTGTCCCTGGAAAGCTACCCCAGCCTTGGAGATGCTGATAGACATACCCCTGGGATCATACAAAGGTGCATTTAGTCCATCAGAGTGTTCAGTGACTGCAGAGAGTAACTCTGAAGGTGAGCAGCAGTTCTGTCAATGACTTTAAAAGCCATGAAGCTCCATTCCACTGAATAAGATAGTTGAATCCCACATGCTTTATTCACAATAAACTACTTATTTTGTTCATTCTGGAATGCCACGGTCTTCCTGAAAAAGCTTTTGCTTCTTGGGAATGCTGTTTTCAGTTTGCCTGCATGAAGCACTGGATCTCTCAGAAATCGAGCTGTCCTTAGGTTTTGTGGGACCTCAGCTCTGGCCCTTCGTTCCACACGGGCAAGTGAGTACCTCTTGCTTTGTCTCATGCTCCCTGGCAAGACCAGATTGTCATTCCCATGACACAGTCCTGTTTGCTGGCCCTCTAGAGGAGTAAAGTGACCACATGCTTTATTAGCTGGTATAAACACACCTGAACATCTGCTTCCACAATCATTCCCATGGTCACAACCCACCAGGACTGACAACCCTTCAGCCTGGGCAAGACTAAAATATGGTTCCAGTGAGATAACGTTCTTCTGGGACACCTTCCTGGAGTGTAAGGTCCTTAAACACAAAGCCTATTTCCTATTTAGTACCTATTCTAAAGATTTTCATACCTGAGATCAGTAATGTTCTTGCCCTCTGAGCAGTCCTCAATCAGTCAGATCTGTCTAAAGAAAACACACTTGACAGAAAGTAATGGCACCATCTGTTCACCTGTATTTTTTTATACCAATGTAGGAAAAATGAGGTCCATGAGAAAGACTTATCCCCAACATCACAGCTTCCTTAGTCCTTCCTTTGCAGTCACTGGCAAAATTGTCCCTGTTCTGAACAGGCTTTATCTCCAGTTTGGCTGACTTATAGTTAAAGATCCATTTCTTTCTAGACTGTACAGCCAGAAGGCAGGGTAGAGAGGATTTGAGGTACTGATTTCAAAGGTGTACAAAAGCATTTCTTTGTCAGCAATGGAGTAAAATGACACGGTCTTTTTTTGTAGCTCCAGGAAAACTCCAACCTTCAATGGTTTATCCTTGTGTAATAATGTTTCCTGATCCTTATGCCATGCTGACAGCTGTTTTTTGGCACCCAGCCATTCTACACACCAGGAATGCTCGGTTCTTCCCAATTTGTCCCTTTTACTGATCATTTCATGAGCAACTCCAACTGCCCATCCATCACTGTCCTTGGTAATTACTTCCCAGTAGTGGCACCCAGTAGAGAAGCTCTGTGAACACAGCACTTGGCTGATGTAAAATCTTTTGGGTGATGGTTCATAACTGGTCAGGTGGCTGGAAACCATCACTCTCCTGTTCTGGGCTGTGAGTGCCAAGCGCGTGTGTACTGTTGTGGGGTCAAAAGTCACATCATCTGCCCCTGGAAGACAGAAAGGGAAATATTCTCACATGCAGACAACAAGAAGGCAGGTGCACCCCTGCTCCAGAACAGAAATGAAACCCAATGCTCATACAATTAACCTGAATCAAAGTTCAAGAATCCTCAGCCAAGCACTATGAACTGTATCCTGGGCATACTGAAGCATTTAACAGGCACAACTGTGTAAATATCCATGACAGACTCATATGCACTCCAGTGGGAAAGTGAAAGTACCTTGCACCCTACAAGATGGTTCCTTTTCCTAACTACAAAATATATAATTACCTTTTTGTCAATAATAAATGTGATGCTTACCTTAATAAAACCTACAGTCATCTGTTCACTAAGACATATTCTTGCATATTTCATCAGCAAAACCGTTTCTTTTCTGTTTTAAGTTACAGCTGTAGTACAGTGTGTTGTCTGTAAAAATGTTTCTGTCAAAATGATGCAGAGTTCAGGTAACAACTGGAGTCACTAAGGCTTAACAGCAAAAATCAATGAGGTGCAGTAACTGCCTGTACACCAACCCAGACTCTGCAGCCAGCACAAGCTCACACACCTCCATGAAACAGGTTCCTTATCTTTCTTAATCTTACATCTGCAGTCAGGTATAGTGTTACATTATGAGTCAGTAATGCTTCAGTAAACAGCCACATCTCCTGCTGATGGCTGCTAGGACAGTTTCCCTCAGCAAATTCAGTCTCAGAGTCACCTGGATGTTGTGAAGAGTCCTGCTAGTTTGGATACTTACACTGAGAAAACTGGCTGGAAATGGTTGGTTCAGAACTTTCAGCTGCAGACTCTGGAGATAATGAGCAGACACGTGGCTCCTGATATGAGTCTGGAGGTTCCACTAAATACAAAAAAAGTGTAGTGTTAAGGCCTTCCTTCAAAATATAAGTAGGAAGTATTTATGCTTCTGAAGGAAAACATACCTTAAACCCAGCTACTGGTTAAAGTGCAAAAGAAGGGCTTGCTTTGCTTGATTGTATAAATTATCAGTGGATGTGTAGGCAAACATTTTTGCCCGAAATAACAAAACATTGTACACTGCCGCCCTAAGTGTGGTCAGAAGGGAGCTGTCAGACAAGTGAGATGGGTAAAGCAATTGGATCTTTCTATGCAGATAAAACAGTTTCTATCTTAAAACTTTTTACAGTGTTCTTAATTTTTTTGCTGAGTATCGTGTTTGTTATTTTACTTGCATGTGCGTTTTGTAAGCACAAAGTAATTTTTTGCTCTATTTGCTAGATCCACTGCCTCTAAGAAAAAGATTTCAAAAGAAGGGAAACTCACCTGGTGGGAGTTGCTGAGCGTAATTCTCCAAGAGTAAAATTTCCAACTTTCTCTTAAGATCTTCTACAGCACTTTTGATAACATTAAGCTTCTCATCAAGTGTAATTTTATTAACTGTTGAAGATGAGCCTTTGTACCTCTGCCTCTCAGACAAGTCACTCTATAATAACAAAAGAATCAAGGGAAAGATGTAAACAATAGAAGTTATTTAATCTAGCAGATCAAATTATAATATAAAACCAGTGTGGAAAAAGAGCAGTGATCTCTCCAAGAATCTTATTCTTTGTATCAAAAGTTTCCTTTATAGGATAGTTACCTGAGCAAACCAATCTGAAATTGTACAGAAAATAGGGAAGGATATTCTTATTTAAAAAGACTGTTTTCCCTAAGAAAACTGAGAATGGGACTAATTTTTCTTTTATATACATATTACAATTTCCTTAAGTATTCATATGAATACACGAACTTGCTCTTTTTAAACTTTCTTCTTCTTCTAGAACCCAACACAAAAGTTTGAAAACGTATTCGTATGAGGAAAGGGTAAGCCTTGTTTGCCTAAATTTAGAAATTGTGGAAATCTACATCTGAGGTTGCTCTCTTACTCTGTGTGTACAGTCTGCGGGAAGAAACAGCCTTTTGGAGGCTAGATTAATCCCCTCTGCAGGTGGATATCTGAAGTAGACCAGATCACTCAGAAAGTACCTGTTTCTCCTCACTGCCCCTAAACGGGACTCTGGATGAGGTGAATTCCAATGTGGGCACCTGTGCCTGGGTCCTGAAGTCCAGTTCCATCTAGTGGCACTGCCACACCCAGTGAGCCCCACTCCAAATTCCTGCTGGCTAACTTGCATCACTGGTACTGTTGTTTTCAACATCAAAACTGAATCTGAAGTGCTATAACTGCCTCTTTTGAGGGCCCTTGGCATGTTTTTCGCAAGAAAGTTGTTACAAAATATTTAATAACTCTGTGAGACCTTTAACTTGGATACCTATGTGTATATACAAATTCTAATAATTTGAAAATAAAAAGATCATGAAGGATCTCAAGTTTAGATCTTATTGAGGACTGGATTTCAGCAGTGCAGTTCCCACTTCATTCCAGCTCACCAATATCCTTGGAAAAAATCTAGTTCTGAATTGCATCTCCAGCTTGTGCCCCTTTTAGTACTTTTTTCCCTCTGAATTTCTCACTCCAAACTCTCCCTGCTAATAGCAATGTCCATGGATTGGCATCATTGTCTCTTATGAGAATGGTGCAGTGGGGATCTCAGAGGTGCTCTGTACATATTCAGCTATCCCAGACATTGAGCTTGAGAGTTTCTACTTATATTCTGCCACTTCATTTCATCACTTACAGTTTGGGCTTTGATGTCTGTGAGCTGGTGAATAGTCTCTTCAATTTTCTGTTGAGCAGCTTTCTGCTCTTGTTCAATGAACATCAGTGTATTTCTCTCCTGTCTTTCAACATATTCCTTCATGCAACAGAAATCTTTAGTAATCTGGCTTCTGATCTGAGATGTATATTCCTGAAAGGCAGAAAACACAGAGTTCATTGTGTGGTTAGGAAAGATGTATGGAATATGAGAATCTACTGCCCCATCTAATGTGTTCCTTGGCTGACCCCTGCAGACCAGAAAACTTTATTCAAAGCAATAAAATATATTTGACACTATCGTGCATTACTTGCAGAGATTTTGGGCATGTTAAGGATCATGATTATTTTACGGCCAGTGGGCTCTGCTTGACAATTCAGAACAATCCATATTCTCACTTTATGATTTGTAATTTGCATCTGAGAGTACCAGAAATATTCAGGCTACTCTTGGGATAAGCAGAAAAATGCAACAATGCACAACTCCAGTGGCCTTTATGCCACCCAAGCCAAGGAGTCAGTGTAGTTGGTGCCACAGTCATTCTCCTCAGTAAAAACAGAATTGTGACAGAAAAGAAGGAAACAAAGAGGCAAATTCTTGCTCCGGGTTGGAAGGCAACCCTGCAGTCAATCATACCTCTAGCCCAGAGCAGTGGAAACAGAAGGTAACTGCAGGTGATGAATGTACAATGTGTACCTTTGTTTTATTGAGATCTTTCCTCAACAGGTGGACAGTCTCTGCAGTTATTTCTTGTTGCTTGGAGCTCTCCCATATCTCTTCCTCCTTTAAAGTGACACATTGGACTATTTACCTACATAAGCCTCATAGAAAGCATGACTAGGTTAAGCAGCAGGATAGTAAAAATCCTGATATCACTGACGTAAGTTAAGCACTGGACTGGTTGAGGTGGTGCCTGGAAAACACAATTCTGAGTAGGAATAATCACAATGAAGTCAACATGCAACAGTCACCAATTACATGTTCAATGATAATTGTGAGCTTCAGCTCTTAGCTTGACTAAAGAAGATACATACGTGCTAAAATAATGAAGGTCAACAGATTTTTCTCACCTCCTCCTCTGGGAGTTGTTTTAAGCACAGATATAGATATGAACCAGTCCTATTTTGTGCCATGAAGCTGGGTGGAGCTGTAGCACTGTCTAGTAATGTTATGTGTCCTTTCAGGAGTCTCCAATGCAATGCTGATGCAATAAGTAACACCCAGCACAAACAGATCACTTATTACCGTTATACATCAGCTGAATATGTACAGGTATTAGTTCTTCTAATCCACCTATGCAGCCTTCGATGTGTCAGATACCACCAATGAGCCCCAAACACTGCGTCAGCTGAGCCCATCTGCTCAATGTGTTAACTGTGCCGTGGGACAGAGTGGGATGGAGCCCCGGGTTGCACTGGGGATCCTGTGTGATGGAAACCCGGGCCGTCCCGAGGGTGCCGCTGGGTGCTGTCCCAGGGTGTCGGGGCATGTCACCTCGGGATATCGCGGAGAGGAGCCCCGGGCTGTCGGGTTGTGAAGCTCGCGGGTGTCGGGGGATGGACCCCCGGGATGTCGGGGGGTGAAGCTGCCGGGTGTCGGGGGATGGAGTTCTGGGATGTCGCGGGGAGAAGCTCTGGGGTGTCGGGGATGGAGCCCCAGGCTGCCTCCGGCCGTACCTTTTCCCCACGTCCCCGCTCCGCCGAGCTCCAGTCATTGCAGGCAGCAGCTCCATAGGGTTCTGGCTCATCTTGTGTTTCCAACTTTTCCTTCAGCTCCCGCGGGATGAGGCTGAGCACCGCGGCCAGCTCGCGGTTGGGCCGCAGGTGACGGAGCTCGAAGCCGCGCCGGCAGAGCGGGCAGGCGGCACGGGGCCTCCCCTCGCAGTACCGGAGGATGCAGCCCTGGCAGAAGCTGTGGTCGCAGCCCGAGATCCGCACCGGCTCCGCGAAGATCTGCAGGCAGCAGGAGCACTGCAGCTCCAGGACGCGCTGGAGCCGCTCGAGCTCGATGACAGCGGCCATGGCAGAGCGGGAGCGGCCGCGGACTTTCGGTTTCCCCGGATGCCTCCTCCGGTGCCGGGAACGCCCCGCTCTGCTCTGCTTTATTCTCCTCTGCTCTTCTCTCCTCACGTGTCTTGGTCCCAGGATCTGGGTTGACAGTGGAAATAGACTTTGACGCAGAGCTCTCCTGGGCCTGGCCTTGACTTTTAATGACTCTCCAAAATAGTCCCCGTTATCTGCACTACTTCATTTCCACCGTGAATTTCCCGATTTTATAATAGTGAGAATTGCTGACGTCAGCAGTCTGCTGGCCCAGCTGGGACAGAAGTGGTACAGCACAGCACAGTGCACACCCTGTCTGAGTGACGTTCACGCTACTGGATGGACTGAACCCTGCTGAGGAGGTACTTTCTACTGATTTCAGGAGCTGCAGGATCACGCTGTTTAACAGAATTGCTGAACGTCCATGTGAGCTAGAATGAATTGGGTTGTGTGGGTACAGAGCCTGGAACACAGGCAAGTTCATGGGAGCATATCAACAAGTAAAACTGCTGCAGATTGTTCAGAGCTGGACGATGAGCTGGCTGAGAATAGCAGAATGATGATACAACTCAAACAATTCTTTTGCACTGTTTTGGGGGGAACAGGGGAAGAAGAATTAGTGTCACTAATTCCTGCAAGTATTGGCACTTCTCATTTCTGCAAAAGAGATCTATTTTGAGTATCCCAAGACTGGCTGGCAATTGTCAGCAAAAGGTGGAAGCCTTACCAGAAACTTGGTCTGCAAGACTGACTTCCTCTTGCAAACTAAGGCTATCTGGAAATAAGAATTCAGTATGTGAATGACTCACTGCTTGCTAGAAACAGATCTCAGACTTGGTCTTGAGGCTCAGAAACACTCAGTGCTATGCATCAGCCAGTGCAAGTGTCCATCACTTTCTGCATGCAGTGGTGCCTGATGGGGAGGCACCCCCTCCAACACTGAACACCAGTCCTTATTCTTTGTTTACAAGCAAGTCATTGAAGAAAACACTTTCAAAACTTGTTTCTGCCTTTCAGTGTTCAGTCTAACCAAGCTCATTAAGCTTCATCTGTTCTTAGGTGAGACAGATCAGTATATGTTCATCCTGTACTCACGCTGTGTTTGCTGGCACATTGTGTGGGTTTGTGCCTTGGAAAAAATTCGTCTTCACATATTAGATTTGTCACTCACATAAAAGCCAAACAGTAGAGACTATTGAAAGCAAGCTCGGAGCATCTGTGTGATTCCATTAGAGGAGTGATTCTATTACAGCATCCTCCACAATTTAAACTTGGCTTGTATTTTTTTTATTGTGCCAGAAATGTAGCGCTGTAAGACACATTCACCCCACTCTGTTGAAAACAACCCTGTCCCTGTGTGGCCAGAAGCTGCAGCCAGGTGGAATGGCGCTGCCTGACTGCTCCTCCCTGTGGACATCAGAGCTGGGTGATGACTTTGTCCAAAGCATCCATCCACTCCTTCTGCTTCCTGTCGTTCTCACAGATAAACACAAACTCTCTCACTGGCGTGACCAGAGTGATCACTGGTTTTCTCTTCTTCATGCATACTCCCTGGGGTAAATCACCTCGTACTTCATATCCCTCACTTCTCCTTCCAATGAAAACCTGGCCCTGTGCAAATGCATCCTGGAGAGAAGGAAGCAGAAGACAGCCATCAGCCAGTGGAGCTCCAGCAGACACTGCTCTCTGTCCTTTGACATGGAACAGGATGTGCGGTTGCATGGAAGGCGACTGATGACACGGACTGGTGACACCAGAAGGGAACACAACAGAGGGTTTTTGCACTCACAGGCACTCTCAGACGGAGGAGGCAGGGCCCCACCCTTACAGAGGTGGCTGGCTGGTGGCTGCAAGGACATTCCCATGGCTAAAGCAGTGCTAGGAAGCAGGATACTGGGCCTGTCAAGCCCCTGTTACTGGACTAGCGCTCATCTTGGCTAAGGTTACACAGTGGTACTAGGGCTGGGGGAGGGTGGGCGTGAACACTGCAGGCAGTAACAGTTACTTTTAAAAGACTTGGATCTTCCTCACAGCCATTGTACAGGCCAGAGCTCCCGAACAGCTCAGCTTCAGAGACATCCATTAATAAGGGAGATGGGCTCTTGAAGCTGGGCCTGCTCCAGTCTGGCACAGCCATTGGAAAAGCTGGATGAGAACAGACACTTCCTCCTCACCTGCTTCATGAAGGGGTTGTGGAACAGTGAAGAACACTCCTCTTACCAGTGGATTTTTAAAGTACATCAGGTTCCTTTCTTGAGAATCCAGGCAGAACCAGCGTACCTTAAAGGCCTCTTTCTGCTGCAAGGAGATAGTAGAAGTTCTTTAAAGACCAAGTCCCAAAAAGGAGTTTGGAGCAGGACTACTTAAATGACTTGGAGCTGGAGTTGTTTCCTTTATCCCTGTAACTGTTGAGTCACTGCTGTGTGCAGCCCTCAGTTCTGCTCTCCTTGGGCTCAAACTACAGATTTACATTCAGTGACAATCCTTTGGGCAGGGAAGTGACCAAATTACAAGATTAAGAAAATTGCATGAAATGGATAGTGAGGAGAGTGTGCAATCAATGTCAACAATCTGACCGGGGGATTGTCCCTAGAATTTTGGGTGTACAATACTGTTTTTTTTTTTAAAGTGCTAATTCCATCAACTACCCATTCCTGAGCTATTCACTGCTCCATGCTGAACTAAGAAGGCCTCTTCTAGGGCTCATCTCAGTTGAAGCAAAATTTAGGCCTCAGGAGAAAAACCACAGTCTTTCATGCTCTGTGCAAATACCTGCACACTGGCACAAGCTGGGCCAAAACCCAGCATATTCAAGATCAGCATTGCACCACTGAACTTTATAATGGGACTTGGCTCGTGGTTCAGAGGAGAGCAAGGCAAGAAGGAGCTGTGTTCAAACAAGACCCCAGATCTTTATCTCCTCCTTCAGCAGTGCCCAAAACCTCGCTCTCCTGTTCCAAGAATACTGACCCAAAAACTTCCCACAATAAAACAAACCAAACTATTGGCTTCACTGTAGAGAAATTTGCTCAAATGACACTTTGCTGTTCTAAGTAGATGTGACTTAAGTGCAACTGACTCTAAGTGAAACAGAGAAGTGGGGGATGAGCATGACGTTCTGCTCTGGCAGGAGTTGCAGTTAGTAGATACAGCAATCTATGTGGTGTTGTATAACAGAACTGTCCATATCCATTGATAGCTAATCCGTCTTGCTTACTTTTCAAGGATTCTTCTTCCTGATCCTATTTTCTGCACAAAATAAAACATGATCTCAAAGAACATGACAGGCAAGAATACAATGTCTTTTATCAACCCAGGAAGCAGACAGTCACTGAGCAAATCTTTTACGTGACAGCATAATTGAACTACCAAATATTCTCTATCTGGAATGATCCTGTTTGTGTAATGCTAAGTATGCACTTACTTTTGGTCCTGTTTTCTCCATATATCCTTCTTTGATAAAGTTTCTTGTGATCCTGGGTATGAGCTAGGAGAACACAAATACAAAAAAGTCTGTGTCTGTCCCAACTGAAACCAGAACAGGCTGTCTCATTCAAGATTGCATTTCTGTTCTGTTTCTGTCAAAGTTAATTACCATCAATTGCAGCTTTTGGGGTCTGGGGTTTTTTGGTTGCTCAGTAAAGAGAAGTCTGAAGTAAGAAGGAACATAACATTTTTGACAGATTACACTTTATAAGGATCACATGAAGACTTTTAGGCCTTAAATGCTGACCAAGTTTTTGCATGTTTATTCAGTGTGGCCTTTCCTTCTACCTCTTTCTGTCCATTCCATGGACCCAAGAGCTACTTTTTGAGCACCTGACTCTGTCAAAAGAAGTGAGAAAATGTCTTCCCATGCTATGTTTGCCTAAACTGCTTCAAGCCCTGTTCAGTTCTCACCTCAGGCTCAGGGACATTTGGGAAGGTTGTTCTGAGATAATGGTAACGTGCTGCCCGGATAGCATTGAACCAATCAACAATCTCCTGTGGAAAACAGCAAACACAAAGACAAGATTAACAAGGAGAGGAAGAGCACTGCTTCTCCAAAATGCCTTTCTTCTTCCTTCTGACCTCTTTGCAAAGAGATACTTTATCCCCAAGGGGCAGAGACAGTCAGTGATTTGTCCCAGACACCTGAAAAACATTGACCCTTGAAAATTTAGGAATGCCCTCCTGGGAGGTCCTAGACATTCTCAGCAAGGACAATCACCAAAGTCTGTACACAGGCTTTTTCAGTTGTTTCAATTATGGGTTGTTTTAAAAGCTCTTTATCTGAAAAGACACAAGAACTCTGATACTTCTTAAAATTATCATTATTGGCTTGGAAATAATGTAGAAAAATATTCTCTATGCATGTCAAGAATATAACCATGAAATTGAGTACAACCATGAGGCAGTTACCTTACAGAGATTTACATCCCTGCACCACTTAAGACTATCCACAGGGAGAGGCTGAATATATGCCCCAACAGAAAAGGAGGAAGATAACTACAGTTACAACTATCAAATTCTGCAACTTCCTACATTCTACAAATCTTAGTGGTGGCAAATAAAACCAAATCTTGCAGACACAGTAACTCTTCCAAAATACAGATCCAACATCTTAGCATTTTGCTTACTTCAAAATCTCCAGGATATTCACCTTTCCACTTTCGTGATAGACAAAAAGGTTCCTTGTTTGACCATCTGTGATGTATGTGATCTGCAGCCCATGATTGTGTCCTATTTTGTCTACCTGGAACATTGCATTCAGAGTCTCAATGCTGATAACGGCTTTTGGACCTCTGGACTGTGAAATGAAAAGCATCACTGTATTAAAGTGCTCTCAGGGAATGTAATGAAGGATAGATCAGCTGTATGAGATTTAGAGCTCTACTGAAGAGAAAGCAGACATCCTAAAATATCTGAATATTGGATACACTTGAAACATAAAGCTTTAATTACATACAACATAAAACCACTTAGAAAGATTCCTTGACTAATGCCAGGTCGCTGTTGGAGAGGGCTGGGTCTGCATTGCAAGGGATGGGTCTATCTCCAGCCCAGCAGTTAGAGAACAATTAGCTATAGTGTCTCACAGAAATGACACATGTTGAGGATGCTGCTGCAGGAGCTGATGAGAGGGTATTTTGGTAATGTAAGAGGTAACAGCTGCTAACATCTCTTCTTTGTCTTGCCACTCATCTGCCAGTAACCATTTCCTTTGTTTACTAAGCAAAAGGAGGCTGCAGGGTTGAGATAAAGGATGAGGGAAAGAGCTAAATCCAAAATTGCCCAATATACCACATATATTAATGGGGAAACACATGGACTTCTCTAAGCACAGGCTGGCTGCAAAACTACAGACAAAGCTGCTTATGCTGCATTTTGCCCACAAACAGCAGGGTCTAAGGGTGGGTGTTGACCTGCTACCTATGGCCAGCTCTGGCTGAGGAACTCACTTCTTTGGTGTAGTACTTCATCACCCCTTCCCTTGCTGACAGGAGAAATTGTCTCTTCTGGAACTGTCTGCGTACCTTGCCAAGCTTCCAGAGACATCCTTCACGGCTGCCTGCAGATCAGACCAAGAGAAGTGTCAGAGAAGGGTGGCACAAGTGTAGGACTGTTTAGCTAAGGGTGACGTGGCACAGCTTCACGTCTCTTCTCCATCTGAGAATTTTCACCTCATATGAAAAAATCAGTGCAGAACTAGCGAACTCTACGATCTGAATATACCCTTTCACTTGGGTAAGGGCCTTTCCTTAGGAGTTTCTTCTCAGAGCTAGACTCAAATCAGTGACTGAACATCCAGCAGTTCAAATGTGACAAGCCAACCCTAAAGATGCAAACAGAACATTCTGCTGTTGGCCTTGAGGCTGAGACCTTCTCCCTGACAATCCCTTTACCTGCAGAACAAGGATCTTGGCAGACTTGGGTGGCAAGAAATTCCTGACGCTCATATTTCGCTCTAATCCATTGCTGTTTTAAAACCCTGAAAGAGGAAAACGTGGATAAAGCAGATCTGCCTCTACCCTAGTTTCACCAGCCAGCCAGAGAGATCTGTAAGGGAAGCAGATGTAAAGGTCTGCAGCAGTGAATACACCATCAACTTACAAGCAGTCATGGGACTGGGGGATATAATAGTAGGGAGGGACCTTCGCCTCATATTTAGCTTTGGCACAGAGATTCCCATGATTCTTCATAAACTGAAATACAAAATAAATTACAGTTAGGTGTGCCACTAAAAATCAACACCATGTCATGAACACAAAATGAGACTTGTATCAAAGGGAGCACTGCACTTTTTGCTGAGTCTCCCATAACTCTCAGTGTACCTTTACACAAATTAATAAATTCCCTTTAGAAGTATTGTTTGCTATTTTTAGGTGGTGCACCTTTTTCAGTATTTACAGTTCTGGACCATGTGTGAAGGAACACAAAACTGCGGTTGTTGATGAAAAGAACGAAAGAAAATAAGGAGAAAATTTGTTTATGATCTCCCTATTCCTTCATCTCCTCCCAGACATTAACTGTGATTGTATTATTAACACAACTCAACTGCATGATGAGAGGTTGAGCCAGTTTTTAAGAAGAGTATGTTGCTTTCTGAATTGAACAGACTACCCAGAAATATCTGTAGGCTTCTAAACCACAGTGAGAAGTTACTGTGTATATGAAAATACACACCACAGACTGTTAGGAACGTGGTCACCTATCAGTGTAATTTCATTGAGCCTGTCATAAAAATGTCCTAAAGTTAGCCATGGAGCTAACTTGGCTCTCTGTAGCTCTGTTGCTCTGTCCATGGTGGACGGCACAAGAATTACATGGCAGAGGAGGTTATGAAATGTGGAGAGTTACTGCTTTTTCCTCTGTACCTCTATTAAATTGTTCTCCCAGAAGTCAAGCCGAAGGGATTTGACTCTGCTGATTTCAGGAAGATTGCGATGAATTCCAGAGCAATTCAAACAAATGAATATTCCAAGTTTGTAAGAAGCCCACTCTGGATCTAGATAAAAACACAAAGAATCAACTAATACACAGGAAAAGGCACAGCCACTAGCAAGGGTGAAAAATCCCATCTGATGCACAGCCCAGGTTTCACACCTAATAAATACACCAAATCCCACTGTTTATGGCTGTCACTTCACTGTGTTCAGGGGAACAACACCTGCTTCCCCCAATGAACAAGGTGGCCTCTGCATTTGTACATTCTTTTACTGACTATTTGCTTTAAAATTAATGTGACTGCACAGGCAGGTGAGCGGTGATGGAAAAGCTCAGCTAATTATTAGTTCTGCATGAAAAGCTGCCATTGCTGAATTAACAATGGAAGAAGGGTGCTGACAGCGCTACTGAGAGTACAAGTACAACCATCTACAGGGAGGACTGTCCGCTGTCCAAGAAGGCTCCTGCTCTTGCCTGCTGCTACACCCCCTGAAACAGCTTTGACAGGTGCATCCCTATAGGCACCGAGTGCTCTGGCAAGACCATTTCCTTGGATTGCGCCACCGGCCACTTCTTCCTTATCACACTAAACAGAAGCTACTTGTCGCCTTCTTCCAGCTGCTGCTGGCTCCCTACTGACCCACCCGAACGGGCACAGGCGCCAACCCAGCACGGGGTCTTCAGCGGGTCTTCCGTGCCTTTCTCTGCCCCAACTCTGGCACAGAGACATCCCCCGAGCTGGAAATCCACGCCACGCACCCTTCTCCTCCTGCAGCCTCGTGCCTTGTCCACAAATAACCCGGGGCAGCGCCTGGCGCTGAGGCCGTTTCCTGCCCCTCGCTACAGTCCCCTGGCCCCGCAGGACTCGCCCAGAGCCATGTTCCGGAGCGGCAGCGCCGCGGGTCCCTCCCACTGCCGCCCTGCGGGACACGGGGTGAGGAGCGCGGCCGGCCCCGCTTGCAGGTACTGAGCGGACACAGCTGCGGACCGGGACGGGCAGCATCCGGATGGCGCTACAGCCCGAGGGGGCGGCCAGCCCCTCCTCACCGCCGCTGTCCGCTCGGAAGAGGGCTCGGGGCCCGAGGGGCGCTGCCCGGCGGATCCCCCGTACCTGGGTCCCCGCAGTCGGCGCAGCGATCGTTACCGGTCCCGGCCGCTCTCTGTAGCTCCAGCAGCAGCGCCTTGTTGCGGTCGCGGTCCATGGCCCCCGGTGATCGGAGCGGAGCCTGCGGGAGGCTGGGTCCCGCCGGGAAATGAGGAACCGGAGCGGCCCCGGCGGCCGGTGCACCCCGTCCCCTCCCGCGTCCCCGGGCCGGGCGGGCGCCGCCTCCTACAGTCTGTTCGGGGCGTGCGGCCCCCCCGGCCCGGCCCGCGCCCCGCAGGCACCCGCCCACCGTCCCCGTCCGGTCCCTGTCCCCGAGAGCAACGAGTTGGGAGTTCCTGCGCTGAAAGTTCGTGACTAAGAGGCCTGTGCCTGTGTGCTCGTCCGAGCACCTCCAGGTTAGCCTCAACCCCACCTCTCTAAAAAAATAAATTTCCAAAGCTTGCGGGATAACCGAATAGCAGCTGTGCCCGACATCGGCCAAAGCACGGGCCCAGCCGGGACAGGTGAGTCCCCCTCTCCCCAGCGCAGCTCTGCCCCGCTGCGAGTGCTCAGCACAGGGTCGGAGGATGCTCGGTGACACCAAGTGGTGCCAGAGAAACCCTGCCCTCATAGCTCAACACAGGGATAATAAAGCATTTCAATCCTACTGAAAATGTTCCTCTTCCATGACAAAGGAAATGCCAAATAGTCTGTGACCTAATATTTAGTTTATCTAAGACAAGAAAAAATATCAAAAAGAAAAATTTGAGGAAAAGATTTTCAAGAAGGTTAATTAATTCAGAAAAAGATTAAGATGTGTTCAAATATTTTTCTAGTTTCATGTTAAATTTAATTTGCATTGCTAATTTGCATTGCTATAGAGCAGTTAAATATGCATCTTTAGTAAAGTTTATCTAAAATCTTGTAAAAACACTAATTTTGTAGATGACTAAACACTACACTAGACATGTATTATCAGTTCTTAACACTGAAACATTTTTTTCCATCTTCTAGGTACCACATAGTATTGTACCTTTTATGTATTTGTAAATATTGTGAAGTTATGAAATAAACAGCAGCAGAATATCTGAAAAGTTGTTCAACTACCTACATAGAATCTCTTTTCAGCACTTACCCTCTAGGAATTGTTGCATACTGGAATGTAAACATGGCTTTAATTTTCCCCAGGTAACTTTCTTGCAAGCCTTACACCAAAGCTCTTTTGCTAGCTTAATTTTTGTGGTGTCCTTACTGTACTCCTTACTGTACTCCTGTAGAATAAAAGGAAGATTTTGTATGATATCTGCAAAGTGGTTACTTATATGTATCTTTTACAAAGACTTGAGATAGTCTTGAAAGGATCCTTCCCTCCTGCTACTTCCATTCTGCAGTAGCATTAATACAGCCTAAGCCTTTAGCTCATTCTTGCAACTGTAAGTGCTTTTTTTCTGTATTATTCATGGGATGGTAGAATAATGTCACCCTCAGGTACATTCTGGAAAGCAATATTGGAATGATGGTAAAAAGAAAAGAAAAGCTTGAAACTTGGTTGAGATTTCACCAAGAAGAATGAAGTTGTTGGTTTTGTTTTACAGTTGCTGTACACCTACATATAACTGCTGCTTTAATGGGGGAGAGTCATTGTGAAACTCCAGGGCTGTTTTTACTTCTGGTTTCAAGACACAGAAGTTAGCGTGAGGGGCAGTAAAGGACTAAGGGCTCAAACTATTGCAGGAAAATATTTTGAATCAAAAGCAGGCGAATTCCACAGTACTGGAATGGAGCTTGTGAAGCATTTCCTTCTAAGCAGAGTTAATCAAAACCAGCCCCAGGTCTCTTTTCCCTAAGCCCATCCCTCCTGGAAACTTGCTTTACTCTAGCATACGGAAGATGCTCATACCTGATGCATAAAAATCCAAAGGTGCTAATTTATCAGAATTCAAATAAATCATCACATGCAGATGATCTTTCATTCACAGTAGCTTGAGGTGATTTCATGTGGTAAATATCTGATCAAGAAGTAAAATACTTGAATTCCACCTTACCTTTTGGACACCACAGGAGATTCTGTAAACAACTTAAGGCAGTTATTAAAACCAGAGAGTTGACTTCAAAAGAAAGTAAATTGTCTCTCACTGCTTTCTAATATGGGTCTTTCAAATTAGCCATGAATTTCCTAAAATAATACTACTTTATAAGACTTGTTTCTGGTTTATGTAGGTCCTCACTGTAATCTAGGTAGGTTGATAGTACCTTTATAAAGCAGTGAACAGATACACTTCTATCATTTAAAAAAAATTTAAAATGCATATTTATTTATTTTTACAAAAACATACAGGAGAAGCAGATTGTTGATACAAAAAATCAACCCATTAAGATTTTAACCACCACTTAAATTTTTTCATAATTCCGGACTATGGAAAGAGTAAACTATAAAGATGATCTACAGTGCAGAAGCTTAAAATAATTTACTGTTTCCGTAAATATTTCTTATTCCTGAACATCTTTAAGACGAGAAGAATGTAAGATGAGAATAGAATGTACTAGCCAATGGCCTTCCTTATTATTACAGAGACACTGAGGTAAGTGGAGCACCACTGCATGGCAGCAGTCTGACTCAGTTTGAGGAACAGGAACAGTCCAACTGCAATATAAAGGCAGAAAAGTACATGGTTGAACTAATTCCAGTTTAAAAATCCTTTAAAAAATAAGTTTCAGAAGTTGTACTTTTCATGCAACAGAAACATTCAGATTGTAGCAATGTCTCACATATTTATTGTCGTATAAAAATGGATTCAATAACAAACAATCAGGCTGAAGTCTTGTCAAATACAAAAGGAAGCTTAAAAATAGAACACAATATACAAGACTAGATTGTAGTTAAATATTCCTGAACCCAAAGTAACACTGGGATAATTGTTATTTACAAAATCTTGCCTAAATCTCTTGAGACCATGTTGAGCTACAGTAATAATTTCTCTACCTTTTTAGGAGATTAACATGCAGATCTGACAGCTGTAAACAATGAAAGGAATGTACACAAATATATGTACATTGAGGCATAGTGCTTTGTAAGGACTTTGCTCCCTGTGGTTATTGTGAAGAGTTTTAGTCATATAGACTTTGGAAGACTTGCTGCAGCCTCTCTGTGCCCCTCCCACCTCGAGTTATTTATCATTTTACTGTAAATTCAGAAACAAATCTGTTTGAACAAAACAGTCTCCTCAGAAAAAAAGCAACTTTGCTGTGGCAGTTGTGACAGCTGGTTGTTACAAAAGTACTTCTTGCTATGTGATCCACAAATTAAGAGAGAAAGCAAGAAGTCCCCACTGAATAGTTTGCGCATTTCATATTATGAATGCACTTACTGGAAAAGCACCAAACAAACCCACATTTCAGCTGTGGAGAGCAGTATAATGATAATAGATATATACATTATTTTAAATACTTATAAAAATTTAATATACAAATGACTCTGAATATACAATAATGTGGTAATTAAAAAAAAATAAAATAACCAAACTATGGTGAGAATACCACCATTAGGCACAAAGTATTTCTGGTGTTGGCAATTTTAAGGGAAGTCCATAGACAGACCATTTATCATTTGTCTGGGTATTTCGAGATGAATCCCTTCAAGATAATGCAAGAACCTATTAAAAAAAGAAGTAAAAATGATTGTTAAGGGAACAAAGTTATTTCCAAGCATAAGGCAACAGTTTTATTAATTTGAGAGACGAATGTCCACCTTTCTTGCCTAGAATTATTTGACAAAGTAATTTATTAAAATCCTTAACTACCTTCTATAATGAAATGTGGCAAGATTTAGGAAAACCGAAACTTACCTTCTTTTAGTTTTCCCTTGCTCTTTAAGCTTCTCAGACCTACAGATACTGCGGAGAGTGGGGAGGTATTCAAGGGCACTGGCTTGCTTATTGCCCAGGTTTAAAGGACTTCTGGAAAATATAGTTTTTATGACAGCCAGCCTCTTCTGTGCTTTTTTGTCAGTGCTAAAACAGAGAACGAAGCTTTATTGTTTTTTATTCAAGAATGTGCAGTGATGATTTTATTTCTTTAGGATCAAAGCCACTGATTTAAAACTCCATTAAACTGATGTCCAAAACTGCATCCCAATGGATCAGATGTCTGCAGCTCCTGACTTTCTGCTGCTTACACAGCATCACAAAACTGCACTTAGACAGAAACACGAGGGCCAGCAGTTTGTTTGGCCAATGTTCTTATCTGAATCAGGAGTTTAATCTGGGGAGCTCTTCAGTTTGGTTACAGATGCAAGGTTCAGTACAACCACAACCAAAAGCATCTGTGGTCTTCAAAAATAAAAAGCATCATCCAATTGGTATTTGCCAGAATATCAGTAACAGCTCCAATGAATAACCCATGATATAAACCTGGTCACAGGAGAGATGGTCAAATCCATCCTGACACTGCTCCTCTGGGTACTGACTTACAAAAATAAGGCTCTAATCCCTTTTCCTGTTCAGACACTTGAATAGGCTTTAAGTGCCCATTGTGCCAGTTTTACCTGTGATGACTTGTTTATGTTAAAAACAATGTCTCATACCCACACTTGATAGCAGCAATGTATTCTTTGGTTTTTTTACAATATATTAAAAGTTATTCTTTGTTAGCAAAGGTTTCTACAAAGAACTTACTTTGAATTTTGTTACGTCTTCATCATGAAACACCTACCAACGCATTTCAAATGGGTTCAGTATGAGCAGGCACTGGATGACAAATTTGCACTTCTAATACTGGCAGAAATCATTTTAGACCATCTCTCTGTCTTAAACAGCCATTATTTTAGGGTTCTGCTATTCTTTTGGGGGTAGCGGTGGTGTTTGTCCATTTTTAAAGTAACTAGACTAAGGCCACCATTCCTTAACATCAGTCAGGCTGTTCAAGCAAGAAAAGTCACTTTTTGCAGATTGCCAAGAAGTTAATTCAGGCTTATAAAAGCACAGTGAACAATATATTGAAGTGTTTTGAGGCACACTGACAACAGTCGTAGTGGTATGAATGTGTATACATCAAATCTGAAACAGTCCTACACCCTGTGAAATGCTCTTCTTGACAAATTCACTTCTTGACTGCATTATACTCCAGAAATATTAACAGAGTCTTACCTTGAATCAGCTGACTGACTGAAGGATATGCAATTCCTGGTGTTTGAGACAGGCAAACTAAGTCCCTTCAGCTGATCACTTTCAGATGTTTTACTGGTGCTCAAAAAGGGTTCCAAGTTTTGTGAAATATTAACAGAACTTTTGGTGAAGCTGAGTGCTTCAACAGCTGCCTTTATTTCGCTACAGCTCTGAGAACTCCACCAATCAGTATTTTCTATACTGAATTCATCACAAAGACCATTTCTGATTTTGGCATTTGTCCAATTAAATTCTTCATTTTTAGAAAACTCCAGTGGTTCTCTGGTGTTGGTGTTTACACAGCAATCTAGGAAAGACATGTTTTCCACAAACTCAGTCAGTGAATTCAAACACTGAAAAGCAGCTGCAGACCTTTTCTCATTTGCTGAGGTTTTAGTTTTAACTTCTTTTTGTTCTTTATGCACCAACAATTTTGATTCCTTTTTATTAATTTCAGCACATGATGTAGGACTATCTGATGGCAAAGTTAGGAATTCAGCTGAATAGTTCAGCTCAGTATCAAATAAGTCACTATCATCCAGTATCTCAAGCCTTTTCTGACTCTTTGTCTTTTTAGACCTCTTTCCAGGGCTACTCTTCTCAGAGCAAGAACTCTTAGTAGACCTGTTTTTTGAAGAAACTATAGTAGTCCTTTCAGGTATAGACTTTGAGGCTTCAGACTGATTTGAAAGAACTTGCACTGGTAAGGGAAGAATAAGTTCAAGATTACTGTATATAAAATCCACATGCTTCATCTGGAATTCTGTAAGAAGCTGCATCAATTTATTCCATTCCTCCATGGTTGTGATTTTGTGCTGTAAAATAATAATCATGAAAGATTTATCAATATATTATAATACATTTTTAAAAAATAAAAATAAAATGTTATTACAGAAAATCTCACACTCCTGGCTTTGTGGTTATGAGGGACTGTTTTGCTTGCAGCAGACCACCCCAGTTCAGATTGTGCTTAATAACCACGGAATCCTCTAATTTCTACAACAAACCTTTTCAGAGATTTGTTTCTAAGAGGATAGTATTCCTGGTGATGGTTACACTCAATCATCTGCCAATCATTCAAAATATTAACTAGTCAACTACACAAATACCTTAAGAAATGTAAACAAATCTTCTGAAGGCAACAGGATGTTCTTAAGGCCAAGCAATGTCTCCACACAGCCTGTATCACATTTTGGAAACTCCTGAAGATGTGCATCATCGCCTTGAGGAAAATCCACCTTGGAATCATTAGACTTTGCAGAATGAATGACATTATCTGCTTTCCTTGTCTTTTCTCCTCCTGCACAAAGATAACAGGCTTCACTTGAAAAGGAACAACTGCATCGTGAAATCGATTTTCCACCTCTTTGCCTGAATCCCTGTCACAAAGGATACTGTAACTGTCATCTCTTGCTGTGGTGCTGGATGAACAGAGCAGCTGAAAGGAGTCATCCCCATCCCCAGTTCACTGCTGTCAGTGTTACCAACCTGCTCTCCGGCTTGCCAGGTAACCTTTGAAAGAGGCTGTGCCTCACTCGTCTCTCCCTGTCACTTCCTCACACCCCTAAACTTTTCCTGAATTCTTTGGGATCAAGTTCCTACCCTTGCCTGCTTGCCAGCTGTCCCATTTTTACCCTTTTTTCAGCTCTCCTTCTTCTAGGTGAATTGCCTGCAACTCAGCTACATGGATAAAGATCTGCAAATTCTGAGTTGAAGGAAAATTACTCCTTCTTTGCCCAGTTTTGCTACTCAGAACATGAAAGGGAGATGATAAATACCATATTGATGGGCAATAACCCCCTCAAAATTTAGGTTTTTTGCATAAAAACAAGGCTTTGAAGTAGCTAAAAAATACCAGAAAACCCCACCCAAATATTTAGGAGTCTTACAAGAAGTTACCATTTATTCATGCATGTCTGCGAATGGTTTGATTTAGTCAAATTCCTATTCAAATGGACATTTTTAAAAGATTAAATTAAATCAACCTACCATGAGGTTCCAAATGCTTCTCTTTCAAGCATCCACCTCCACTTCTAACCCAAAATTGTAAAAAGAGAACACTTTGTCTGATATCACAGTTATTTGTGGTCAGGAGAGCAGCCAAGTCGTTCACATCTGTCTGCAGGTTCTCAGCCAGGCACAGAGCTTGGAGATAGCTCACAGAGTTTATCTAAACAAGAGTTAGACACAGACCACTAAACAACTCCTGCCAGTCACACTGCAGGAAGTCACACATGAGCAAATTATTGTATTCATGCTTGCAATACGTTTTGCCTTTTAATACAAAACATTAATTTATTAAATTAGAGTTAGATTAAAACCTCTATGGAAGAGCAAAACACAAAATCTATTTAGCCCACATCAGAAAATTAAGTTCAAATTAGAAATGCAGCTGAATAAAAGCAAACACACAAACATATTCTGCTCCTGGTCCTGAGACTACCTACACCTTGCTTCTCATCACCAGTGATCCGCTTTTACTGAACTATATTCATTTTAAAGGTTTTTCTTTCTTTTAACTCTGCAGTTGCCTGGAAGTCCAACAGGTTTTCAGTTTCACATTAAACAATTTCTCCTTCTCAAAAGTTATGTCCCTCTGATTCTCATATATTTAGGTTTCCCACATAACACATAAACTATTTTCTATACAGAACACTAGTGTTTACATTAAAGAAATAGCCCATAATATTTCTAAAATAGCTCCTAGACTTTTTAATGAATGAACCAACACTGGCATAGCCAGCCTTCAGATCAGAGCTGTTTATCTAACTACATTCTAAAAACTAATGAAGTGATTAGCTGATGTTCTTATTGTAACTCTCTGTACCACTAAACTGTTTGGAAAAGAAATCTTCCATGGTAGTAAAATAGCTTCTACATGTAAAGATAAATACATCCTACACATCCTTACATAAACCCCAGAGACATGTTTGTTTCTGATGAAACAGATATATTACATCAGAAATATATAAACCTAGACCAACACTTAAATTTCAAACTGAAATCAGCTGACAATTACTTGCTTAGGATGTACCTGCGTTTCCAGACACACACTTACCAAGGAAGGGGTTTTAAAGTTGATCTCTTCAAAATAGCCATCAAACATCAAGCTGAATGTTGGATCTATAAAGAGATATCAGTGAACTGTCATGACATTATGTTCAAACCTAGTTATTGTCTTTATCCCTTAGAGCAGCCAGCATATTTATTCAAACATTAAAATACTCACTTTACAGTCTCCACTCATTTAATTTTGCATTTAGCAGCAGCATTCAACCATCACCACTTAAAGCCTCTTAATAAAAGAGGCTCTTCTGTCTGTAAAGCCTAATTACTGTCACAAACACTACTCACCATTGGTGGTAAGAATTACAGGTCTCTTTGCAGTCGCCATGAACGTCTTTATTGCACTTAGAAATCCTACATCTTCATCAAATATTATATCCACCTACAGAAAACAAATGAAGCATCAATAGCTTGAACAGCAGTTACAAGGTGTGAATGCAGTCACAGTATATTTCATGTGAATTTTACCTCTTCAAAAAGAATGAGAGATGTTGCACTTTTCCTGTTGTGTTCTCCTCCCTCTTCTTTGTTTATTGACTTAATTTGAGCATCTTTCTTTTCTTCCAGTGAATTCTGAGCATTTCCTGCAGATGGATGAATAATTGAGCAGGAAGGAGGAGTGAAACCATTTAATGCTTTGCAGGTACTGGCTTCGAAAATTCCCTGTGTATCAAATGCTTAAGAAAATCTATTCTTTTCTCCACACAGCTCCACAGACACAGCGTAGCATTTCCATCTCCAAAGGTAATTAATTATTAAAAAGGGACACCTACCTCTATTTTTTTCTTCAGATGTTGCTTCTCCATCATTACCTTTACGTTTGGCAGAAATTTTGAAGTAGCTTGCAAGTGTTTTAGGGGGCAAGCTTCGTTTTAATCCTGCTCCTTTTGGTGACAGTGGTGGTTTTCTTGGAGAAATAACTTTCTTTGGAGAATACATTTTTTCTGGAAGAAACATTGTAGATTTAACTTCAGCTGGAGATACAATGTCAAACTGAAATTACTCAGACAAATTTAAAGTCAAATCCATTTTTTATCTTGTAAATGACAGGTTTACTGTGCTGATTCCTGCTTATTTTCCTTTCCTCGTTATAGGGAAAGCTTTCTGTTCAACTTTCTATTCAAGAGCCACAGCACTTACTCCACCACTGCAGAAATAACATAATCAAGAGTCAGTATTTTAATAATTTTAATAAAGTCATGATTTAATTTGGACTGTAGTTGTGTTAACCAACAGAGCTTTTCTTACTATTATGGCCAGATAAGCTGAAATTTGCTATCTTTTAAAAAACAACTGATGTCCAAAATTTGTTTTGAAAATTCAGTCATTAACACACTCCACCCTCTGAATAAACCCCATCCCATAATTCCAACGAAACAAAGACCTCAGATATAACCATGAAACTTACTTGGTGACTTGGCAGTGCTACAGCTGTTAAAAAAGCAAGGCTTGTGTGCATTAACACCTTTTTTGTCCACTTGATGAGACTGAGTAGCTTCCTTCAGCTGGGACAGTATCTGCCTCCCACTACGCTGGCAAGAGGCATTGACTTCAAATATCTGCAATGGTATTTAATTTACAAAAAAAAAAAAAATAATTGTAGACATCTTGTATTACAAATGCTTTTGTGTCACTGGTTATAAGTAAGAAAAATGCACTGAGGAAAGAAATCCACAAACCTTAAACCCAAGCTCCTGAGCACAAGCATAGACTGCAGCTGTTTTCCCCACTCCTGGTGGGCCAGTGATCAGAACTGTATTGCAAAGGGTTGTCTCTTCCTCAATATCAGATTTACTATCTTTAAAGTCAAGGCTGCTTAAAGAATCTGTAGAATTATTTAAAAGAAAGGAAACAATTACTGTTATTTTTTGGCCAACTTTGAACAAAAGAGAAGCTATATGAATTCTATCAGTACCTTCTTGCTCTTTGTCCTCCTTTTCCCTTTTCTGATTTCGTTTTTCTTCCAAATCAGCTCTTTTTTTCCATTCTTTTAACCAACTATAAAAGGAAGGAAGAGAACAAAAATAAAAATTACTGGTAAGTTAAGTGAACCAAATTAAGATGGAACAGAACACAAAACTAGGGGCATCAGCCACTTGTTATCCCATAGAAACCTATAAAGTCCTTTTAGATTAAAAAAAATTGTTCAAGATTTGTTTGAGTCTTTTGTTTAAAAAAAGAATTCCTTCTTCATTCTTCATTCTATTAACTAATTGGTATAAAAACAAGTCTTGGTGATCTGTTTAATCACTCATAGTTTAGTGTTGTTTTGTCAGATGGATCTTTAAATTCTGTGTAAGAGCCACACCAGCAACTTAAGCCCACACAGAAAATTTAACTGAAGGCACAACGTATTAGGAGGACTTCAGTGCTACGCTCCTGTCAAAAGCAGAGGCAGTGCATCAAGGTCAGGATCAGGCATGCTGGTAGGAAAGTACAGACAAGTACTGCTCTCTCAGTACTTGAGCATTATCAAGTAACGTGAGGTTTGGAGTTATTTCAGGAATAGATCCATGTTCCCACTTCTGACCTGTGTAGCCTTTCAATTTCTTTCTTGTTCCCTACAAGTTCACTGGAATCTTGAGGCTGATATTTTTCTGTCCAGAGCACGTCTTCCTTTTCCACACCTACAGAAAAAATAGCATCCATTTTTAAATAACCCTTCATGCAAAAGAACTGATCAAGCCTAGCAGAATATTAAGACTAGATATTATTTTTGCATCACAGTGGGAAGCAGACAGACATCACACATACAATTCCTCAATGCAAAGATTAAAATGAGACAGGAAATGCAGTTACCTGAAGGTGCACTTGGATCTGATAAATACCCAGGGTCTTCCGTCACACCATCTGGCTTCTGGGTCTTGTGTTTTCCCAAATGTGTGGCTTGTCCTGTCTCTACCTGATTTTCTCCAGATATGGGAGGAACAAGGTTCCTGGAAACTCTGGATTTCATTTCAGTCTCTGTACTTTCAAGATGTTTTCTTCTTTTTGATTTGCGGTCTTCCATTTCTTTCCTTTTCCTCTTTGTTTCTTTCCAATTTTCAGGATGTTTCTGAATTACATCAAGATTTTCAGTGCCATCTCTGCTTTCTAAGAAAAAGAGATTGCATCCATTTAAAATTTCAGGCTTTGTTTAAGCCATACTTGAAGAATTTGGTCAAAATAACCTAAAATGTGAGTTCCAATTTATTTCCAACAACATGTATGTATTTTTAGAAATTCCCAGGTTTTTTTTAATGCCAGAGAGAATGAGAGTCATTTTTTTTCCTACACAGATTACTAACCTTGTGCACTGTTCTCCAAAGCTGACCGTTCTGTTTGCTTTTTCAGGAACCTGGAGTAGTATTTTCTCACTGGAAATTGAGGATTGGAAGATGCAATCTTATCTAGCAAATCTTTCTTGAATGCATCAGGAAAGGCTGGTTGGTGACCTGAAAGCTGAAATATACACACACACACACACACACACACAATTACTCAAAAATTTTACACAGAATGCTTAGTGTCATTTAAACTGGTAGTGTCTTGTTAAACTCTGAGATTTAACAGAATCTGTTAAAAACTGATGAGAACTGTCTAATGTTAAGATGCAAAAATGGGTAATTCACACAGAGGGAAATTAAAACAAAAATTAGCAAATTCCAGGATTGAAACAGATTCAAATTTAGGATTTTTTAAAACCATAGCTTCAAACAAATATGAAAACAATTTGAATTTAAAAGTACTAACCACAGGTGCAGAAAAATTTCCAGTTTGTTTTGAATTCACTGTGGAAAATTCACCAAGTGAGAGAGTGATTTTTGTGATGTTGGTGACTTCAGTACTCGGTTCCCTCAGCTTAGTTAACAGAGGACATGATGGTGATTGCAATTTCCACATTGGAGAACCTGCAAAAGATCCCCCCAAAAAACAAAACAAGAGTTAACTTCTATTCAGGGAAAAGAAATGGACTGGTCTTCTCTCTTCTGTGAAGTCTTTTACTTTTGTCAGAAGGAAATGGTTTCTGCCCAAATCAGTCCAACACAATCTTTATTCTCCAAAGTGGAACTTGACAGACCAACTTTTTTGACTAAATATCAAGAATTTTGCATCCTTACCTCTGTATGTATGGATTGCTTTAACATCAATTTAATTTGTAAATTTTGTATTAAAAAACATCTTGCTGGAAGCTTCTACATTTTGCTTTCTTACTGAGACACAGAACAAGAGAAAACTCAACTCCCACCTATTCCAGTCCTAAGCTGTTCAAATTTTTTCTTTTCTGCACGAGTTTCTCAGAAATTATTATGTACATTTAAACAAAACCCAAAAGCTTAACAAAAGCTTACAGTTGTCCTTCTGCTGTACATGGACAACAGTCTTAAAACAGGAACTTGAAAGAGAGTATGCTTCCATTGCTGCTGCTTTCTTTGCAATCTGCCTTTTCAGTGACTCTGGTAATCCACTCATCAGGAATTCACGTTTGGCTCTGAACTGATCATCATCTTGAGAATTTTCAGATGCATCTTGGCTTTAATGAAAATAGCAATGAAAAAAAGAAAAAAATAGAATTATTAGAACTTCCAGCTATGCAAGGCTGAATTTAATCACATTCTCTTCCACATGAGTTACAGACAGTGTGGGAGAACTGCTAAAGTTAATTTTAATGTAGTTAGTTTGAATTAAATTCTAAATTTTGCATTAGAGGTTGTAATAAAAAAAAAATATCTCTGGGTTTGTGTTTTATATGCAATTTTGGATTTCTTTTTAATCAATCATCAGCTACATTTCCAGACATCTAAAACGGTTGAGGAACTCTCCAAAATGTGCCTAAAATTTTGCAAGCAGATTAAGATATTAATCAGTATAAAACTCATGAATATTTATAGCATATTTCAATAACTGTATTTAAATTTGTAAAATGGGAGAATGTTAAAGTAACCTTGAAATGTATTTTGAATCTTAAGCAACTGCAATTTTGACAACTGACCTGCTTTCATCAAAGATCACAGCTGGTTCACTTGCAGAGTTTTGAGCATTTTTGCCTGGGCAGGAAGCTGGATATCCCAGTTTCCCTTTAAAAACAAACAAAAAAACCCCATTATTAGATTAGTGCTGATAAAAGATTCTAACCTTGCTTCTGTGTTCACTACCTGTATGTTCCATTTAACATCATCAGGGAATCTCCTCTTCTCAAGGGAAACCTGAGTGTTTTCACAAAACTCATTATGGCTTTATTTCTAATTATTTCCTCAGCCTAGATGTTATTTTCTAACATTAGGAAAAAAAAGGAGAGACAAAACAGCTCTCTACCATTGACAGTTTTTCAAACACAGTTTTCCCTAAATAAAGAAAAATTAAAACAACACATGTGAATAACCTATGCACTATTAATTAATATAAAAAGGGAAGGTATATATTGGAATATTATACAAGAAAAATCAGAAGATGGATGTACTACAAAGGCAGCTTTATAAAATAAAGTTAGAATAGTCAGTAACATTGAATGGGTTTGTAATAAAAAATAAACACATTCAGTAAAACTCAATTACCATTGGAGTTCTTCACGACCTTCAAGTTTTTAGACTTCTTCCCCAAAACATCATTTAAGCTCCGAAGTTTCTTTTCCTTCACACTCTGCTCTGTAGTAGTGACACTATCCACACTTGAATCTAAAATTATTACTGATTCCTAGAGGGAAAGTAAATAAAATAAGAAAGGAAACACAACTTTTTCTCCTTTACAAGCAATACATTGCAGATATCTACCTTAGCTTGCAAACATTTCTTGTAAAGAATCCAGTAAGAATCATTTGTGTTGCTTAAATCAATCACAAATATATCAGAATATTCCCCCCCCCCCAAAAGAAGTACAGCCTTACATCACTTTCTTGTAATTTTTTCTTCTCAGCAAGAGCTCGCTGTCGAGACGAGCGCCTCACAGGAGCTGCTGAGTCTTCAATCACTTTGGATCTGTAATGCTGTATAGCCTTTGCTTTTTCAACCAGCTGCTTTGCTTTGGATATGTTTTTAGAAGTGGAGTTTATCTGTTAACAAAGAACAGAAAAAGCAAAATAGCAATTAATAGCACTATCTTCACTAAGTACTTTGCATATAAATATATTTTTTCACTTTCATAAAAGTATGTAATTGTTACAAAATTTCATTGGTGTCAAAAAGAAAATTAAATAATTGAAAGGAGAAGCAAACCAAGATATCAACAGTTTCCAAGAGGGAGTGAGAGCCCTGCAAGGAGATCCTCAATTTGTCCATGGAACAAATGAAATATGGGCAGTGACATTCTTAAGCATCAGCTGTTTTGCTGTGCCTAAACACTGTCACAAATTACTGGATCATTTAGCTTGGGAAACACCTCTGAGATCATCAAATCCAACCTCTGACCAGTCATCATCTTGCCAACTAAACCACAGCACTAAGTGCCACATCCAGTCATTTCTATATCCCACCCTGAGAACCTGCAGCACAGGAGCATGCTATTTTATGGGATTTTTCTCTTATGAAAGGTGGATTTTTACTAATAAAACATATTTTAAGATCTAAGGTGCAAGAAACTATCTCAAATTCTATCATAAATCAGAGTATATTCTCTCTCCACTGGGCAGCTGAGAACTGTCGTATCGTATTACATTAGATTATTACACAATACTGAATAGACCACAGTTATACACATACAGGAAATGACAAAACCCTGACACCAATTATTACATGAATTACCTTTGTGTTTTTGGAGCGAGACTCTTCATTTTTCATTGCTTCAGCTTTATTTGATTTGGTAGCTGCATTGATACGTGTAAACCTCATTCTAATTAAGGAAAAAAATATTATGAAAACATTACTGTTTAATCAAGGGAAATGTTACTCTCAATCTCATTTTCAAAAGCCTTTAAAAATACAGTGCTGTAAACAGAAGCAATCCCCCAACTGCTGGTTGTTTTTTTTTCTTGATTGGTTGGGGTTTTTTTGATGTCTTTAGTGGAAAGACATTTATAGTCAGTGTTAGTTCTTCCCTGTTTTTACTCATCATGATCCGTATCCATGCCACTTTGGTATACAATCCATCTATAATTATGTCTTATTTTCAAAATACTTGCATACAAATGAAGGGTAAAAAGGTAGAATATACTCTAAAACGTTTACCTTATTGGGCTGTTTCCATCCAAGGGCACAGTAATCACCTCAGCTCTGTACACGCTGCTTTTCTTGCAAGATTGCCTGTGTGCTTTTGGGGTGGAAGTCTCTAATGGGCAGCCCCTTAATTCATCTGCAGAACAGGCACTTCTAGCCCTGGGCTTTTTAGGTGTAACATTTGTTGATGTTTTGGTTTTCTGCTGCCTTAAACTCCTCCTTAACTCGCTTGCATTTGGACTTGATGAAATTATTACATCTAAGGTGTTTTCCACAGTAAGAACATTAGCACCTGAATCTTCTTCTCCGTTATAATTGCTAGTGTTTGAGACATCTGTTTCCTTAGTTTCTGAAGCCTTCCTTCTTCTGTTTCCTTTTTTCTGAACCTTCCTAGATCTTCTGGGTTTAGTTCTATTGCTTTTAGGTCTAGAATGTGTGTATTTGTCCACATAATCTTCTGGTACCCCCTTTTCTAACCCTTTATTTGAAGGAATGACATCTTCAGATCCTTCTTTTTCTTTTGAAGACTTTGCAGCAGTTTGCTTTTGTTTTCCAGGTGCCTTTTTAACTCCACTTTTTGTTACATCTGGTGTTGGTTGTCTAAATGCCTTCATAAACTGATGCTTTTCTTCCAGAGTACATTTTGGCTTCAGAGAATCCAACCCTGCAGTCTCTAGTACAGCCAGCTCCAAATCTTCTTCTCCAATAACTACATTGGATTTTCTTTTCTGAGCCACCTGTTCGTTTTGCTCACTGTCCAAGAGGGGCGGACTGCTTTCTTTGTCCCCTGCACATCCTTTCTGCTTCAAAAAAATGGAAGCTATTTTCCTAGAGCCTTTTTGTTCCTTATGTAGTGGGGGTAATTTGGGGGGAATGGAATGAACTTGTGCAAGGACAGTCACTGTTCTGAGTGGCAGCTGTTGAGACTCCTCACACTTTTCTGGGTCACTAATACTATCACTTTTGCCCATTTCATTTGCTGCAGCAGAAGTGTCCATTGCTGGTTTTGTGTCTCCTTCAACCGTATTTTCCCCCTGACTTCTCAAGAAGTCCTCAAATGACACTGTTATTATACAATTATTTACCTGGGAAGTCCCATCATCCGTATGAACCTCAAAACTGGAATCACCAATAGCAGCATCACACTCTGCTACTGTACTTGTTTTCTCTTCAGTTTCCTTTTTACATGTTTCATTCATCTGGTTTTCAGATGAAAAACTTTCAGACGAATCCATATTTACTTTGTGCTTCCTTTTCCTTGATTTTCTTATCCTGTTTTTTGATCCCTTTGTTTCACAACCAAAGTTTTTTGCATTTTTTCTGGAGGGGACAACATTTGAGAAGTTCTCTCTTTGCACATTATCTTCTGCTAATTCTCTTGCACAGTTTTGGTCCACTAGAGTACAAGTAGCAATAAAGTCATTACTGTCTTGTTGCAGTCCTGTAGTTACTCTGCTGTCATCACTACTAATTTCTATTACATGGTTATTCTCAGATTCTTTCATATCTTTTAGCTTATTATTTAAATTAACTTTTTTCCCTTTTCTCTTCCTCTTTAAAGATGGCTTGAAAGGTGATTTACACTCTTTGTCATCAGCATCCAACAGTGTTTTATTTTCTCCAGCTCCAACTGGGAATGCAGCATTCTCAGTTGCAGATGTCTTTTTAAAATAATCCAAGATATTGTTGGATTTCGGTGATGACAATGCTTTATCCACTGGTTTTGCTAATGGTGAAAAATACCTTGTGATTGTTTTTACAGAAGCATCTTCCTCTCGTCGCTTCTTGCATGGCTGTAAAAAGTACAACGTGAATCTTAGTTATAAAAAACTTAAGACAACTTACATAGTACTTTTTCAAAAGATAAAAATTCACGTTAATGCGTTCAGACTGTGAATGCATGACCTTTATCACCACATTTTCAAAAGCCATCTAAGCTTGAAGTAACAATTCTGCTAATTCAAATAAATAAAAATCCTGTTCTGAAACCTTGAGACGGTCAAAACTGAAAGGGACCACAAGGTCTTCGGAAGAGTTCTGCAGAGATTTCACAGTACTGGAAGCGTGAAAGTCTAGGTCAATTCATTTGATCGACCTTGAAATGCACCCTAGAGAGTCTGTGGAGCATTTAAAAGGGCATTCCAACATCACTGAAAAATGTCTGACCCTACTGTAAACATCTGACTTATCTTCAGAAGACACTGTGCCTTTAAAAGTGCCTAAAATGAACACAAGAGAATTCTTATCTCGTACAATGATTCAAACCATAAAAGAGCATTTACTTCTGCAACTTCAAGAAAGACTTTGGCTCACAAAATGTTTTATTAGAAACTGAACTCTTCTGAAATCACACCCCTCTGAAGCAGAAAACGCCTCTTCTCACAGCGCCTCGAATGCGTTTGATGACAGCCCGGCCCGCGGGGCTGCGCCGACCGTCAGCAGCGCCCTGGAACGCGGGCCGGGCGCGGGCGGCCCCTCACACCTCCCCCAGTTACACCGGACGGGCCGTGTCAGGGACGAACGCCAAAGGGGACGAACGCCGAAGAGGCGAACGTCGAAGGGGCACCCCGCGACAGCCGCATCCCCTCTCTCCGCCCTCACAGCGCGATCCCCGGCCCGCGTCCCCACCTGAACGTCGCCGTCGTTCTCGGGGAGGAGGGGGGAGGCGGCCGCCGTGGCCACGGCGACTCTGCCAACCATGCCCCGGCTGCTGCGGGCGCGGAGCCCTCCCAGATCGCTCGGGGCGGGGGGAGCGCGGAGCCCTCGGCCCCGAGC
>VZRN01006271.1:3854958-3892304 GCA_013397935.1 Dasyornis broadbenti | reverse complement strand
GGACTGCATCAGGCGCGGAAGCAGGTGCGGAAGCGGGACAGGACGGGACGGGGCTCTCCGGAG
This sequence comes from Dasyornis broadbenti, assembly GCA_013397935.1. NCBI lineage: Eukaryota > Metazoa > Chordata > Aves > Passeriformes > Dasyornithidae > Dasyornis > Dasyornis broadbenti. The sequence goes on along the minus strand of VZRN01006271.1, from coordinate 3,892,241 downwards.
CTGCCCCGGGACGGTGCCTGCTCGGTGCCCGCAGGTGGGGCCGGTGGGGGTGGCCGGTTCGAGCGACCCCTCCGGAGCGGCTGCGGGCCCTGGCCTCTCTTCTGCCGGAGCCGAGTGTTTGCCCACGGTCCCTGTCCTCCGGGAGAGCCGGAATGGAGCTTAGGTGTGGGGAAGGAGAAACGGGAAAGCCCCATGGGACTGAGGGGATGATGAGAGCTCTGGGACCGGCCTGTGGCCTCGGTGGGTGCCGGAGATGGAATGGTTAGATATGAGACGTGTCGGAGGAACGGGATGCGAGCTGAAGTCTGTTGCTGAGCTGAGCCTCATTTTCTGGGATGGTTGGGAAATTTCCCAGACAAGAATAAAGATCTTAAGGAACTCCGTTTTCTAAAATAGCTGGGATGCTAAGTCTGATTGAATAGGGAGTGTCATACCCATCTTCTCATCAGAGACCTGCCTGGCCAAGCTGCTCCCTGGTTTGGATGCTGTGCTGAATGCTGCTGTCCCCATGCACCACAGTGCCTGGGTCACGTACTCCGTGGGTCAGGCAGGAGTGCTGCCAGCATTCCAGGTTAGCTGGTTTGTCTGCAGCTGTGCACTGGAGCCAGAGGAGAGTTTCCATTGGGACCGTGACCCACCGCCAGGAGATGCAGGAGGAGATAGGCAGGTGTGGGCAGGGAGAACCACAGTGCAGGGCTGGCTCCTCTGCTCAGGCAGCCTCTCAAGCATTTGGGGTTTTGCAGACTGGAAGTGTTGCCTTTCTGTCTTTGACTCAGCTCTGCAAGGGGTAAATAAAAACCCAAACAAAACTAAATTCAGAGAGTGTTTCTGTGGTGACCTGTTCATTTTTCTGAAGCAGATTCCGTTAGTGTAGAAACCTGCTGTAAATCTGCTGGGTGAGTGTCCTGCTCCCAGTGCATGTAGGTGATCTCTGTACATTTAATTAGTCAGCATTGAAAACACGGGCTGCTTAAGAAAATAAATTTTTCGTGGCTGTCTTTAATCCAAACCTTGTCGCTTCGAAGTGTTGCTTGGCAATTCCAAGTGCAATGAGAGGCAGCCCATGTGCCTTTGTGCAGTGAGTGTGTAGTTAGCTCACCTTTCCTTTTCCTCTCCGGGGGGATTTCTTTGCTGTGTGCATGTTTCCGTTTTCTCTCTTTCCGTCTTCAGAACCGCTTGCTCTTTTGTGCACATCCAGGAGCTCCCTGTGTCCCAAAGTGCTGAGTGTGCTAGACTGGGGTTCAGATAGTGGAAGCTTTATTATTTGGGGTCTGTTGGGCTGATGTGATACGACTGGATCACTTACGTTGCATCCTTTTCCTTTGGACCAATGGGACACGATTTTCCACAAACTTCACACAGTTCTGTGTGTTCAGGGACTTGCATTTCCTCTTTTGCATGATAAGCAGTATCTAATTCTGGGACTGAGCTGCTGAATTTGTATCTGCCTGTAATGGAGGTAAAGAGACTGGAGAAGTGACTGTTCTGCCTTCCATTGCCCCACCCCTTCACAAAGCCAAATACTTCCTTTTTTTACCTCAAGCATTGAAATTACAAGAAAAGGGAAACTGAGCTGTGTGGCAGCTGCAGAGCTTCATGAATATTAGTTGAAGAGGAAATTTATTTTACCTAACCAGAGAACTTCCTGTGTTGGTTGTCTGTACTTCTAAAGATCTAGAAATTACATATGAGGCCGTGAGCGTGTTGCAGCATTTCCTTGCATGCATGACTTAGAAAAGTAGTTCACAGGGAGATGCTCACTTCTGATTTTTGCATCTTTAGCTCAGAGATGTTCAAGTGTGTTTTCTTCCCTAAAAGTCAGATTCAGCAAATTTGCAGACATTTTAATAAGCACTTGTAGAACCTTCTGCGGTTGGATTCTTCCGGAATGAAAACAGACTTGCTGTTCACCCTGTCATGGCACCATGGGTGGCTGTTTAAACAAAATCGTAAAGAAAGCAGTTTTAGGAGGATTTAAAAAATCCAGTGAAGTGATAGGACTTGGAAAAAGTGCTCCAAGACAGTCTTCTAAAACCTTTATAGATTTTTCTTAGCAAGGAGGATTACCTGTACATGATGGCAGAGTGGTTTTTGAGTAGGATTAGAACAGTGAGGGTTTTTTGAGGGGCAGCGGGGAGGAGATCTACAGAGCATTTGGATTTTTATGACAAGAAAAATTTCTTGGTTGAAGCATCCGTAACCCAATTTGTATTTTGGTTGGTTAATATCCTCTTCCCCTCATCCAGGCTTGTTTCTTTGCCTCCGTCCCTGCTGTACATGTACTAAAAATGACTTCATTAATTTGTTCACTGCCAGTGGTCATTTTTTAAAGCAGACTCCACTTGCAGCTTTTCTCCAGCAAATGCAGATGAGATGAATTAGAAAAATAAAAGATGTGCATGGCCTTTGCTTTTATTCTGAGTCCTTCTTTCCTGTTATCTGAATTCAGATCAAAGAAAGTGCAACACTGACTAGAGATGTGCTTGAGCAGCATTTTACCGATTTGAAAGGGACCCTGAAGAAGCTGCTGGACGAGCGACTGATGTCCTTGCTGCAGGAAGTGGATGTGATAGAGCAAGAGAGCATCAAGCCCCTGGATGAGTGCCAGAAGCTGATAGAGCACGGAGTCAGCACAGCTGATGATCTGCTCCGGGAAGGTGAGGCAAGGCTTGGTGCTGAGTCTTAGCTTTGCCTTCCAGTGTGTGTCTGTCAAAAGTCTGGAGTGTTCCCATTATAATCAGTGTATTTGGCTCATTTTGGACTTATCTCAAACCAAATTAAGAAAAGGTTACATTTGTGTAGGTGTAGTGAAGAGCTGATCAATGTTATCTCCTACAAATCTGTATTTCGATATTTCACTCCAATCCTAGGGTGTACACATGTGAGTGTAGCCTCTCCTAAAGGGCAGGAAGTACCTCTTTGGGAAATGTTTCACTGCAGAGACATTCTGCATCTCACTAGGCTAGACAGAGAAGTATGTCAGGCTACTTTGAAATACAAAACATTGTGGGTTCCATTATAGCAAAGTGTCTATTTTAGTGAAGTAACTTATTTCTATCTTGCTGAAATAGCAGCTGAAATAAACAGATTGTCCTGCTAAGTGTGATTATGTTCACTTTTGGTGGGAAACATGAGGAATGAAATGGCCACTGTATGGGAAAAATGCCTCTAAAACGTCTGAGGATGAGGCAGGCAAAAATGGACATGTGGAATATTGCTGTAAGGACCAGACTATATCCTACTGATGCTAAATACATCGGCAGAAAGGAATGTCACTCTTGCCTGTTTTCCCCAGGCTGGAGAACCTGCTGGGAGCATGTCTGAGCCATGAGTGTGTTGGCAGTTTCCTTGCATTGTTCTCGTGTCTCAACTTTAGCTTTCTTTCAGCATGAGCTCAGTTCTGGGAGCTAAAGCACACTGAGCTGTGTCCCAGGGGTGGGAAAGCTCCCAATTCTTCCTCAGCCCTGAGCTCTGTGCTGGCGTGGGAGCTGAGTGACAGTGCTTAAGGATTCATTTGCTGGGGTTTTTTTCTACCACCACAACTCTGGGACAGCTGGTAGTCACCTTGTTTTTATTTTAAGTCTCAGGTTACTGAATGAGGGTGGTGGCAAAGATTGCCTGTGTTATATGTGAGGTTCTGTGGGGTCTCATGAGAAGCTGACTCATTGCACTTCCCATCCCCTGGATGCTCTGTGCAGGAGCATCACCGAGAGCTGTGGGCAGGACGAGCACACGTTGCAGCTGAGTCAGAAAGGAGTTAAAACTCTGTGGTTATTAAATCTCCTGCTGCCAATTATGATGTGTGCTTTTCTTCAGAGATTTGTAACATGTGTAATCCTCCACTTGGGAAAGGACTGACCTTGCTGAAGTAAATTACCCTAAAGTCAGCAGACAGGAGTCTGGAGTGTATGTCTCTGTAAGATGAAGTGTGGGATGCTACTTTATATGGAAAGCCTAGGAAAATATTTCTGTTTATCTATTTATTGCATGGATTATTTCCTTCATTGTGGCAATAATACCATTTTGATTGTAGCAAACAGAACAACGGTTGAAATTATTTCTTGCTTTTAAGTGCCTGCTTTTTTATTTTCTGATCCGTGAAGGTGCTTTGCTTTTTTCTTCATTTAAAGCTGGTGGAGGAAGGGATTAATATTCCTGATTTTTGGAATCTGACCCCAGTTCTGCTTCTGTCTGAGACCTGAGGCAAATTATTACATCTGTTATGGGTGTGTCTACAGGTAGCTTTAAGAGCTTCAAAAGTTGCTAGATAGGCTTTATATTGTTACCTATAATTGTATTTTCTAGCTAAGACTAGCAAAAGTGCTGAGAATGCTTCACCTTTAATTGGTTGTTCGTGTCAGAACTGGCTGTTCTTTGAAGCAAAGAATGCCTTCTGTGGACGTTGGCTCATTAGGAATATTTTTACTGTTTGGTTGCAGGAGAGAGTGCGGTTGATGGAGATGTGGGACAACAGAATGAGAAACTTTGCAACTTTACAAAAAAAGCTTTACATATTCAGCTAGATAGGTAAGACACCAACTCTCTGACGTGATCTGAGGCAGTGGCACATATGCCCTTCTTTGTAGGACATCTTTTCTCCTTTGAAACAAAAGCTTTCTGCTCCATTGCCTCAAAAGATTCATTTGAGGTGCTGCTGTCCTGTTTGTTTCACAGGCTTTCATTGGGGCTGGCACTCACAGAATGGAGTGGGTTTCACCCTCCATATGTTCTGTGGAAAGAGAGGCTGTTTACTTGTGAAGGATGAAGCCACTCCCTGTAGAGCAGCCTGTGTTTCAGAGTATTTACTGAGAAACAGACAGTCTGGTTAGGGCTGAAACACAATGTTTGCTGAGGCTTTTAAGTTCGGAGTGCACGTGCCAATTTCTGCAGCTGTTCTCTCTTTGCAAATCTGCACAGATTTGAGTGTATGGATGAAATAGGAATATGCAGAAGCTGGCCTCTCTCATTACAGCAAACTTTCCTTTCTCAGCTTACCAGAAGTGCCCTCCTTGGTTGATGTGCCTTGTTTATCTGCCCAGCTGGATGACTGCCTCCTTACTATATTGAAAAATCAAATATTCAGACATGGAACTGTGGCATCTCGCCCACCTGTACAGCTGGAGGAATTTGTGGAAAAGCCTGGAGGTATTTTAGTCCGATGGTGTAAGGTAGGTAAAATGTGTGAAAATCTTTTAGACTTCAATTTTTTTGAAAAAAGCCCAAACAATCCACTTTCTTTCTGAATTTCCTCTACTGCTTTCCAAGGACTAGTCCACTCCAGTGGGGAGTTAGAAAATTGAGGTTTTTATGGTAATGGTGTCGTTTAAAGGCAAGGTTAGTCCAGTGATGGTGTGGTTGGTGCTGGGTTTTGTGTCTGCCTGGCAGTGACACTTGCTTTAGCAGACCCAGGATGAGGCTGGACCTGCTCTGTTATGCTTTTACCTCTAAACATGTTTGTGTTCTTCGGGAGATGCAGTGGATAGAAAGAGAAAATACGATTAAATTGGTGTTAGCTCGTCCAGTAGCCTTTCTCTTCAACAGGCAAAAACTATTTTTGAGTAAACCACTGCTGTGGTCTGATGTGGTTTAGTTGTTGTTGGACAGCTCTGTGCTCCTTGGCAGCATCAAACAAACTTTTGTTGTTCTAGCAACAGCCAGTCCTTGTTGGCCACCCTTCACTTGTAAAGGATGTGGACTCAGGTTATTAAACCATAGGCACTGCTGCTATGTGGGGTCTGATTTTCTGTGCTGTAGAGGAGTTCCCTGCATTTGGCTGTGCCTGGGGGATAATGGAGATTTTAAGGGGATGTGTGTGTAAATGTCTTTTGACTTAGAGATATCAAAGAACTGGAAATCATTCCCTGGAACAGTTTATGAAGGACAACAGTAATTTTCCCTTGCTGTTACAAACTGGCCCAGAATTTCTTCTGCAAAGTTGTTTTCAGCTTTTGGCTGAAGGATCTTTTTATATCTCTGCTAGAATGAACAGCCTTCTGTTAAATGTTTCTCCTCCTGTAGATACTTTCTAACTGTAATAAAATAATTCTGATACATCTTTTTGTTGGTTCAGACACTGATGTTATTTTCTGTAAGGCACATTGTCTGCTCTGAAATACCTTGTGAGTCTGATCGCCTGCAGTGCTGTCCTAACATGTGCCGCTTCATAGGGAAAAGGAGAACCAGAGGGGTCGTTATTAACGCAGTGAATGTTTCTGCAGGTGGATGATGACTTCATACCCCAGGACTACCGGCTGCAGTACCGTAAGAGCACTGCCAGCCACTTTGAGGATGTGTATGTGGGCTCAGAGACAGAGTTCATAGTGCTGCACATCGACCCCAACGTGGATTACCAGTTCCGGGTGTGTGCACGCGGGGACGGGCGGCAGGAGTGGAGCCCCTGGAGCGTCCCCCAGATTGGCCGCACCACGCTGGTCCCACATGGTACTGGTCATCCTTAACCCTCAGCTGTCCATAGAACTCCTGAGGGTCTGCAGCGGGATGGAGTTGCTGTTTGTGTGATGGGGTGTGTGTGTGATGTGTGATGAACTGTCCCTCCATCCTACAATTCATTTTTGCTTCCTTGTGTGAGACTCAGTGAGCCTTTCACAGGTAGCTCACTGCTTCCTTAGCTTTGGAAAGCATCAGTGAGCCAGAAAAAAAGCATTATTTTTCCTTCTCCTTCACCCCAACATTGTAATTTTTAATGACCTACAGCTCATAAAAAGCTCTTACCTTGGAGAGAGAAAAATTTTAATTTTCTCTTCACTTAAAGATTTTTAAGCACAGTGGTTAATGAAGGTTTTCCTTTGCCTACAGTATGACTTGGCAGGGGTTGCGGCAAAGAGTGAACTCCTGGTGAACTCTGAGCTGGGAAATACCTTTTGTAATTGCAATTTATTTGAAAAACAAATCACTCCATCAGAAAAAGGCAAAACCAGCCCCTGTTCTTAACGTAGCTTAAGCTGCATGAGATGGACTGAGTAGACATTGGGGCTGGTTTGATTTTGCACAGACAAGAGGGAGTTGAGGTTTACGATTTTCATGCTTTGTTATTTGTTTGTTTTCTTTGAAGAATGGACAACTGGTCTGGAGGGTTACAGCTTGAGCAGCCGGAGAAACATAGCGCTTCGGAATGATTCTCAGTCGTGTGGTGTGCTCTACTCCAAAGCTCCTACTTATTTCTGTGGGCAAACATTAACATTCAGGCAAGTCCTTTTTGGGTGGCTAGTGGCTGGTGCATCCCCTGTGAGCTGTCACATCTGAATTGTGTGTAAACCTGAGCCACGTTTGAGCTTTAAATCAGCTCAACTCCAGTCAAGGTGGTGTTTCTGTGTGACATCTGACCTTACTTTAGTTCTGCTTCCTGGCTTTGTAGGAAAACACCTGATGTTTTTGTAGGACCGGCACTATATAAAAGAGAGATGAGTGAACTCCTGAGGGATGGTAAAATATAGCCTATGCTGAGCAGATCTGTGGCATGTTGAACTTCCTGATGTTTTGTAGCAGCTGTTACTGGCTGAAGTCAGTGGAGCTTTGCCTCCAGTTCCTTTTAACCTTGGGTCAGGGGGTGCTTTCCTTCCCAGACTATTCACTGGCTCTGAAGATTTTGGACATGAAAACACTGATGTGCTGTTGGGATGACAGTCTGGCAGCAATGCCTTTAACATCTGAGATAATTAGTGCTGCTCAGACTCCTGCTCGAAACTGGCATTAGAAGATCCAGAGTGGAGAAGAGATTTGCGAAATTCAAGCTTTCTATTTGACACAGAACGTGATTAAAAGCCTTGGCAGTTTCGCTGCCTATAGTCCTATCCCTGAGATGATGCTGTTTAACGGGGTATGAGGAATGTCCTTGTGGATATGTCAGTTGTAATTACAGACCTCAGAGACTATGAAGCTTTATTTCATCTTTTCCCTGGTTAAATAAAACTACTTGCTGTACAGCAGGCAACCCCCAAAGGCAATTAAAAGGGTCTGTTCATGATACTTTCATTACTTACTCCATGGTGTTTCATTTCTCCCTTCCTGATAATGGATTATGTTAACTTTAGATGGTTGTAGTGTGAGGATATATTGAGTTGCCCTGTCTGAGATGGATAAAAAGATCTAAAGCTTTCATTTGAAATCTGTTGCTGGATTTAACTTCTCTTGGCTCAGCAATGCCTGTGAAATTAAAGGCAGAACCTTGAGGTTTCCCTTGTTTCTCTCTCAGTCCGGTGCCTTTTTATCGTTTTTTATTGGTAGCATATGAAAATGTTTTGCTTCACATTTTGGTTATGGACTACTCTCCAAGAGGAGATTGTTTCAGGATGGCAGAGCTCAAACAAGCACGTGTCCACAAGAACTGTCGTGACACGAACTTTGAGATTGAAGACAACCTCAAAAACTGGTTGTGTTCCTCTTCCAAGGTCTGAGAGTAGCTTCTTGTTTGGAAGTGTGAGAGATTTTCCTGAGCAGGGAGATGCAGTACTTGGTGCTTGACTTTCCCCAGCTGTTGGAACACAAGTTATTATTCACAAGCAGCTCTGTGTTCTCTGTGTTCAGGACCCAGGCACAGCTCGTCAGTGAGAAGTGGAGCTGTGATAAACACAGTGCTTTGTATCTGTCTCATCCTGTTTCTTTGCAGCCTCCAGGGAGCTGCCCTTAGGGAAGGGAACATTTCTCCACAGTGACCTGCTTTTCATTGCCCTAAAGCTTTTTCTGCAGTGGGGAGCCACAGTCCTTCTGGCCAGGCTGGTGATTTGGGCTCACCCAGCAGATGCTCTGTGGTGCTCACACTGACTTTGTCAGGAACCCAGCACAGCTCTGCTGACAGCTGACGCTGAGCCGAGCACTTGTGATGCCCTGTGGATGGATCTCTCTGTGCTCTGAGGCAAATGGAAACTGGCGGTGTCTGACCAGGTTCAGTGTCTGGGCTGCAGTGGCAGAGACAAGCATATGTGCAGCATTTTTGTTGTGCACCAAAATTAATTTGAAATCTCCTTTAAAGTTGCTTTGGGAAAACATTGTGGATCCCTTCCAAAGCAAAAGCTTCTTGGAGATATTAAATAATCGTTTTCCCTTCACTTTACAGTGCAAGGCTGTTGCTCTCTTAGTGACATTCCCAGGGGACTGAAAAACCTAATGGAGTGCAAAAGTAAAACGTGGTTCCAATTTTATCTTCCCTGTTTGCTTTAAAAGTGTTAACTCATTGTGTGCCAGTCCACTGCCCCCTTTAATAACTGGTTGTTGAAAGCTTTGCTGAAGTTTTCCTTCCAACAACCACATATCAGTCTGCTCTTTCTCTCAAGCTGCAATGAAAGTAACTGCTTTACTTTCTAGAAAAGACCATCTGAGTTTCCTGAGGCACTCATGCCCTCTGTAAAGTAGGATTTAGCACCTTTCAGAGGTGGCAGAACGAGAGAAAGGACTGAAGTCCGGTACAAACTGTGCAGCCTCACTCCTCTGCTAGGGCCCAAAGGGAACTGAGTCCCTGCTCATTTGCACAGCTTGGTTGCATTTTCAGCAGAGATTCTTTCCCCAGACTAAAACCTTAAAAGCCAGACATGCAAATACTCTTCTAGGAACTGCTTGGTTTGCATCAAGCTAATTTATTAAAAAAGCCCAAACCAAACTCACACACAACCCCAAAGCAACACCCCATCTTCACCCCATTACAGCAGAATATGGCAGGGGCCAAAAAACCTCTTTTAGTCATACTTATTAAACCCTTGCTGAAACTGTAGCTGTCTTGCCATAATACATGATACTGACCATGTGTAGCTGATTGTCCAGTTGAGCGTATTGTCTGCTTTAGACAACTGGAAAGCATTTCTAAGCTGTGACAGTGGAGAATCTTATTAAATAGGACTGGAAGTTTGCAGGAAACACGTTCAGATTTTGTACAGGTGAACAGAGTATTTCTCAGTGGAGCTCTTGGGAAAGCTGGTAGGAATTCTGGTCATTCAGCACGGATCTCCCCAAAAATTTGGATGAATTTGTTGAAAGCCCTGGAGCACAGTACAGGGGTCTGGTGTGGCAGGTTATTACTGTCTGGATTTCATGGTATGTTTTGAATTAAAGCTTCAGGGTTTAACTTTTTGCTCGTTAGGATTGAGACCGTGGGCCAGCCAGACCGACGGGACAGCCTGGGAGTGTGTGTGGAGCAGCAGAACGGCTACGACTCCCTGCAGCGGGACAAAGCCGTGTGCATCAGCACAAATGGTGAGTCTGAACCACGGAATTCCCTCTCAGAACATACAGTCCCTGGCTCTTTAGATCCCTGCATAACATATGAGCAACTTTTATGTATGTGCTGCTTGTGCAGTTAAAAATCTTTAGTGAGGTCACAGATCTCCCCTTCTTGCTTGCAGTTATTGCAGTCTGTTCCATGTGATAAGAGAAATGCAGCAGGGTTACTTCCCTATTTGCCTGCAGAAGATAGGGAGATGTGGTCTTGCATGTACATAGAGAAAAAGAGAAATATAGTTAGATCTGCCAACTGTTTCAGGGGCGGTATTTGTAAATGGAAAGGAGATGACAAACCAGCTGCCTGCTGTTACGTCTGGCTCAACTGTGACATTTGACATGGAAGTTGTGCAGCTGGGACCCTGCAGCAACGAGGGAGGAAACTTCAAGCTTCGAGTAACCATCAGCTCTAACAACAGAGAAGTGGTCTTCGACTGGGTACTTGATCAATGCTGTGGCTCTTTGTATTTTGGATGTTCGTTTTCATACCCAGGCTGGAAGGTTTTGGTGTTTTAGCAGTGAGTAAAGGGATTTTTTGTTCTTTCTGTAAAGTGTAATGTTAAAAGCTGAGTTTTCCAGCTGTTTGACAACGATCTGGTAACAAAATCTGCCTTTATAGTACTTGAACTCCACTATATTGTACTTTGTACTGGATTCATTTAAACAATAATTGTGAAACATTGGATTTGTTACTGTGGAAAAAGCTAGAAACAAGCGTTTGTGTAGGCAAATTAATTTAAGCAGTCCATCAGTTTCCCTTTTTTCCCTCCAGACTTGATTTTTGTCAGTATTTCATTGTACTCGTCTCAGGGTACGCACGTTGTGTAGAGTTAACTTTGCTTAAAGCTGCTGCTCCGTGAAATAAGCGCTTTAGGGGTGGTAATGGACCAAAGTTGTATTTATACCGCTCAGAGCACAGTATTTAGAGCAGCCAGGTCCTGCTGTTGCTTCCTTGTGCATGACGCTGCCTTAGGAGTCTGAGTGGACAGCGGGGCCTGCCCGCAGCAGCCGCTTCCTCCGCGCATGGTACTGTTCATCCCTCCGGAGCAGGGACATCTGAGCCAACCTAGGGCTCAAACACCGAGCCAGCCTGTTACTGTCTCACTTAAGTGCCTTATTTTGATACTTCTTGAACTGTTTTCTGTGTTGTCACTTGGAATATGTTTTCCAGAGTAGCTGCATGGTGATGCTTAAATTGACCGTGCCAGGCTGCCTCAGCCAGACCAAGATCTTATCCTGATACGCTCCAACTGTCTTCCCTGGTTACAATTCACATGAAGCCTCTATCAGAGCAAGTCTCAGCAATTTGGTACCTGGGCTTGATCTCTGGATTGGCAGCTGTGATTCCTCAGAGCCTGCCTAACACTCAGAGACAACCGTCTCTTACTGTCTGACAACAGAAGTGCTGTCCTGATGTGCAGGATTCCTGGCAATCCCAAATTCTGCCTGGGAACACGGTGCAGTCAGGGCAGGTGGATGGTCCAAGCACTGCAGCCACACTGGGCTGCCCCAGCTGGGACTGCTGCTGGAGCTTCACCTGCAGTAAGGGAGATGGGCTTGGAGGGTGGGCTTCAGGCAGACCCTGTCTGGGGCAGTCAGAATTGAACAGCTGGTGGTAATTAAGCTGTCTCCTCCATGGAGTAGGATGGGATTAAAAAATGTTGGGAATTAAATGACTTGGAGTTCTGAAGTTACATAAAGTTACACCTTGATAGATAAGCTCAGTTTCAAATAGAACCTATTCCTGGTCAAAAGATTGTAGTGCTACTGGATTTAAAGAATATTTGAAAGTAACACTCACTGAGGGGCTTATTACCTCAAGTTCAATTAAAATTAAATATATTTTATCATGTTAGAATAGCATTATTTTTATAAAGCCTAGACAATCATACTGCCTTTTTTTCCTTCAGTGACAAAGCATAAAAGCTTATTTTACAATTAATTAACATTGCCCATACTCACGTTGTTAGTACAAAAGATCAGCCATTCTGCCTGAGTTTTTCCCTGAGCATCTGTAGCAGGGGTACTAGAATTTCAGACGAGGAGAATGCCTGTTGATATTTACACCATCTACAAGAAAACAAATTTGTGTGGATTTAGATGGGGGCAAACACAAGCCTGCACAAGGCAGAGTTAGGTTGGAATTTGCTGTAAGACATGAAGTGAGGAAGACTGAACTGCTGCAGGTCAGATCATCCAGTGTTAGCAACAAAGGGCCTGCAGTACTCGTAGTTTTTCAAGCTTGGCTATTTCAGTGTTAAGGAAAAAAGAGAATACTGGCTTATCCTGTGCTTTCAACGTTCCTTTAATTCCCCTGTGAAGTGTTTTCAGTACTTAAAATAAGGTTCAGTAGATAGAAGTGTCAGTCCTGCTTAGAGGGTCGGGCTGGCACTTCAGGTAGCAGCTGACTGAAATCTTGCTCCATGTAGCAGTGCTGGCAGTTTTACTTACACACTTCAGGTATCAGGTACTAGTTGCAACTTAGTACTTTTACCATATGGAAACTAAAATTGTGAGTATCCACATTTCTGAGGTATCAATGGGTCAGGTACCTTTCCATCTGCTTTTGGAGGGGCTGGTCAGACTGTAGATTCTGCAGGATATTTACTTACATTAGAGAAAATAAAGCTTAAACCTTAAATTCAGGTACTTCCAGAGGTGGCAATGCCGTGTCAGGTTGTTCAGAATATACATAAAAGCAGCTGAAGGTGACTGTGAAGGGCTATGGGGGGCCCCTACTGCTGCCCTGGAGAGCTGAGGATGGTTTTTCTGCCTTCAGGCTTTAGCCGTATGTTGAACAAGGGCAGTTTACCAATGGTGCATTCTTTTGTTGTTATTGTGGCGGTTTTGTTTTTTATTTGAACTTGGCCCAAGCCTCACTGTCCAAATTGCATATGAGGTACTTTCAGCCACCTCTTGGATCTGCACCTTGTGAACAGGGGAGGAGTGAAGAGTCTCAGGGCAAGAGACCCGAGCACTAAAGGAACAAAGGATGAAAAGAAGCGGAAGAGGCTTGGACTAAAAGGTGTAAATTCTGTTCTTCCGCAGCAGAGTTCAGCTGGATGGAAAACTTTACACTTCCTGTACAATTTGCACCTCTAGCTCTTGGAGCCCTGCAAGCAACAGAGTGTTAATAGCTTATGAAACCCAATCCTGAAAGTTGTTTTCCTAAGCTAGTACATTCACTTACCTCAACTAAGACTTACGTGTCAAGAGAAATTTGAATTTTTTTAAATAAAAGTTTTATCCCTCAACTGTGTATGGTCTGGGAAATTATTTACTGGGGCATAAAGCTGAGCACCACAGCATTCTAACAATGTAAGAAAATGTTTTCTAGAGCACTGCAGCCATCTTTAAGAGCTTCTCCCCAGTTTTTTCCTTTTTAAATCTTCTGTTTCTGAGAAGTCCCAGGCTCCCCACTCATGCACTTTATTTCCAGATTTTAACTGGCATCTCGCAAAAATAATTTTTCCCTTCTTTTAATAAAATTTCGTACACCATCTACGAACGACTTCCCTCAATATTCCATCATGGCTGATTTGTCTCTTCAGCGTTTTACTGTTCCCATCCTTTACTGGTGCATTCAATGGTGCAACTCTTACACATCTGTAGGTTTTGGCCAGCAGCAGAGATATTTAATCACCTTCAGATAAAGTCCCTGTTGGACTAATGCACAGCTTTACTTCATTCCCTTAGTTCTGCTTTACCTGGAGCGTGTTCCAGTTCTTTGGTCTCTTTTAAAGGGAAAACAGGTTGTGAAACCAGTAAGTGAAGTTGCTAACTTGACAGCTTTCTCTCACAAATACTCCATTCACATGAACTTCATGACAAGAGGCCAAGTGTTTCTCCTCCAGAGCTGCGGCTACACTCTCAAATCAAGCAGCCTAAAAACTGCAGGTCAGAGTCGGGGAAGGACTTACCTAGGTCCAAGCCTTTGTTTTCTCAGATGTGAAATCACAGTCAGATTTGTAACAGGGAACACATCCATTCAAACACTGGTTAATAATGGCACCAGACTTCTGTGAATTAAGTACTTAACTTGGAACAAGTTAACATTTTAACATTGTCCAAACTGCCCTCACGGAATGGCTTCTGTATTCCCAAATGTAAAATCAAGTTGCTGGTTTGGGGGATTGTATAGTTTGGGAGTTTTGTTTTGTTTGTTAAGGTAAATAATCAGAACAGTTCAAATCACAGGTAACTGCTTCATTCCAGCCAGCGACTCTTTACCCCACCCCTCAAAATTCAAGGGCTACATTCAAGACACACTCCAAGCAATGTACACTGAAGGTTAACAACTTCAATTCATCTACCACTTTTGGATATGGCATTTAATGTACTGAATTAAATATGCAAATCATGTTAGGTTCCAGGTTGGGGTTCACAGACGTGTTGTGATCACCAAATACAAAACATCATTAAAACTTGCCATGAGCACACTAAAGACCAGATGAGGAGAACCTGGACAACGTTAAGGGACAAGAACACACCAGCCAACAGCAGCCTGAGGTCCTGTCTGCAGAGCCCAGCTGGCACATCCTGCACTTCAGGATCTGAATCCTAGCATGGAAAAAGGTTTCCAATGTCTGCCATTCCACAGTCATCACTTGGCCAAGCAGTGCCAATTCCTGACTCGTCCCACAGTACCTGGAACATCCATCCTCTGCAGTCCCAGAGAAGTGGGATTTTAAACTGACACCAATTTAAACTTTACTCCATATAAGCCAAATACTTTGTAAAATGTCTGGAAAATAATCATTGGCATGTAAAAAGTACACAAGTCTTAGTTCTGTATCTGACATCACAAGTGATATGTTTCATTTGCACTTCTATAAATGACAGTTCTGAACAGTAAAGCACAACTTACACATCCATCTCAGATATTCAGTTCTACCCCAGAAAAGAATTAAAGTTATTATAATCTGGCTAAAACCCTGGAAATTTATAGAGACACCTTTAAGTAGAGCTGTAAAAATCTGGCAAAGGAAGAACACGTATTCAAATTTTAGAAGTCATGCAGAAGAGAGTTTATAATAGAGGTGCTGCTTGAGGTCTCTGCAATGGACACCCATAGTGGCACATTTTGTATTACTGAACTTCATGTACAAAATGCTGATTTCAAATAAAACATTTAATGAAAAACAATGGTTCATTTAAACAGCTGAACTTGTTTCGGGGTTTTTTTGGGGGAGAGGGTTTTTCTTTTGTTTTTACATCTACTGTACCGTTCAAATTGTTTTTAACCAGCTTACATGGCATCTTCAAAGGTACAAATAGAAAAGGCATCTTTATAAATAGAAAACAAGGGGATTTTTTCAGCTTTTATTATAAATTGACATGACATACAAAGTTTACTGAACAGAAGTAATTTCATTACTATTTTTGGGGGGATCACCAACTTTTTGTGCAAACAATGCTAGCCTTC
This sequence comes from Dasyornis broadbenti, assembly GCA_013397935.1. Classification (NCBI taxonomy): domain Eukaryota; kingdom Metazoa; phylum Chordata; class Aves; order Passeriformes; family Dasyornithidae; genus Dasyornis; species Dasyornis broadbenti. The sequence continues at coordinate 3,876,589 of VZRN01006271.1, read as the reverse complement.
TTTTAAGCATTAAGAGCATAACTGCTTAAGAAATGACATAAGCAATAATTCTAGAACTACATCTCCCCTAAAATAATCTATTTTTTTACATATGTGCACAGCTTTAGCAAATTAAAGCCAGAGAGAAATGCATGATGTACTATCCAGAGGCATAATTAGAGTTTGCTAAAACTCAGAGAGCTGGCAATTCAAGAAATTTGTAATGAAAAGCTGCAGTTTCCCTCTTTCCTATTTTGTACACAAAATCAGTGACTAAGAACTTAATACTGGATGACAAATCACATCCACACCATTAGTTAAATAGTCTCACAGTTAAACACATCTTAAGGACCATCAAAATCAGTATTTACATTTTATAAATTTCTGAAGACACCATTAGAAAGCTTATATACCCCTTCAACAAATAGGGAACTGCATCTCATGGTGATGGAATGAAATAAAAAACAAAAAATACCTGTATTTACAGCAGCATTGTTCCTTTATAAATAAAGAATATGAAAAATGAAATATTTTAAGGATAATAAAAAATTGAGGTGATGTCACTCAACCACAGTGCTTGCTGGAATAAAACCCTTCGGTGCTGATACTGTACCAGTAGTGAAACCACTTTCCATTGGAAAAAATCTGTAAACGTATGCATAAAATGTGTTAACAGCAGTGCAAAACTGCTCAAATATAGTTTAGTCAGCATCTTAGTATCTGTATTGAATACAATACATCACAGAATACTTACATAAGAAGTGCAACACATTTTCTGGTCCAATTTTACAGTGCATTTTTCCCTCAAGAGTGGCATCTTGAAAGCCAAAGCTAAACCCATGGCCTGGCCTTGCAGTCTGTGCTCAGGCAAGAACTTCCCGGGCAGTCGGTGACACGACGCCTGCAGACGGACACGAGGCTCCGGCCTTAGCATGGCACCCCAGGATGGGTGACCCCAGGCAGGAGGGGCTGCACCCAAATCCTTTCTGTAGCTGTGTAAATGTGTAATAAACATAGAAAGGAGCTAAATGTTCAAGTTTAAAATGGTACACTGGGCGATCAAATACATCAGAATTATCCACGAAACCCAAACTGCTGGTTAACCTCAAAAAGCCAAGGTGGTACTTCACTGTGTCTGGAACGTGAAAAGCCAAGATCCTTCCAAACAGGCACAAGACAAAGGAAGTGCTAAGTTCGCCAACTTTGATAATTTCTAATGTAAAAAAAATTGATTTGTAATTTATGATCAATTGATAAATGATTTCAAATACAAGGATCAAGGTTAAACTGTAAATAGTCAGAGGTTATTTTCACAAAAAGCTAACTGGAGAATTTCTAAATAAGAAAAGCAGAAACTGTATCCCAATCCCCTTTCCCTAATGTTTCACAACTTCATGGTAGGAAAAACAGCCAGATACAGATGCAAAAATCTTAATATAAAAACGGTTTTACATATACTTAAATTATGTAAATTCCATAAAGTTCTTAAGACACTAATTACTAAAATTACAAAAAGATTTTTATATTGCTCTTCATGCTCAAACTCTTAGAATATTGTCATTACATCACCAAAACCAATATACATGTAGTACTTGCATAAGTAACTGAATAAAAACCCTGTTTAAACAATATCCTTGTTGAAATCATTTATTTCCATCCAGCAGTGCCTGTTTGGAATCTCTGTTATTTCTGTGTGTAATTCTTTATAGAGCTCATGCACCCTAGAATGTCACTTCAATGTCTGTCCGTTGAATGACAATTGACTTTTGACTTTAGAGCTTCTGCTTCTTGCTCTGTTTGGTGACACCTGGGATGCTTTCCACTTCCAAAATCCTCTCTCTCGCGCTGTTTTCACTGTATCCATTTGCTGTCCCACTCTGTTCCTCAGAAGATTCCTCGTCCGTCGGGGAGGCCGATTCTCCTTTCTCCAACTTCTGCTGCATCTCTCGGAGCCTGGCCACAGCTTTGTCTATGGACATGATGCTGATGAGGTTAAAGTCATGCATGCTGACCAGGTGGAGCATAAAGTTTCGACACAAGTTCTTCTTAATGATTTTTTGTCCATAATTTTCAACAAACAGCATACAGGCGTGATTCATTTGATTGTCAGCAATAAACCTGTCAAATTAGAAAGCTGTCATTATGCAAGTAGAACATTTTCAAAAACACATACTCTACAACAGGATTTACCAATGTAACTGCAGAGATCAGTTATTACATAGTCCCAACATGTCCAAAGTTTTTTTTTTTTCAAAGCCCAAAGGCTACTAGGCACAAGAAGTTCTTTAAAGCTTGAACTCTCACAAGCTTTTTACAAATTATCCTTTAATGATCCTTTCCTAAACAACTGAGCCAACTGAATTTTAAGTTTTTAGTGACTTGCTATGCAAAATGATCAACCAAATATATACTTTATTTGTATCAAAACTAAGCACACCAACATACCCGTGCTTCATAACATGAAGATTCCATAATTTCATCACTTCTTTCTCTCCTTCGTTAACATCAGAAAATTCTTCAATTTGCTGGAGATTGGGAGGAAGGATAAGAAAAGAAATAAACACACCCATCAGAACTGCATGTCTGCTGCCAAGTAGTGAGAGCATACCCAAAATTCAACTTAAACACAAAAATAAATCTAGAAAATTCAGGTTTTGCAGTCAAAACAGTTAGAAAAATGTCATTTCATATAGAGACTTGCGATGGTAGATTATATCCTTACTATATACAGCCCAAACTATGTGCTGCTGATTCCAGCATCTCCTCTTTGAAGGAGAAAACCAGCTACAAACAATGAAAACTTGTTTGAACACAAGAGGACTGAACTAACTTTTCAAACTGAAGGCATACTTGAAAAAACAAACTTGGATTCCATGAATTTCCATCAATAGTACTTCAGCAAAATTTTCTGCTCTTAAAATTTTAACAACATAAGCCCAACTGTTCCCTAAACAAACTGCAGATCATATTTTAAAAACCACAATCCACTTAAAATAACCTTGTACGAATGGGATAATTACAGTAATGGTTTTCTCCCGAAGCCATTCTGGGTCCTTCTCATCCTCACTGTCCACCTCCATCTCCTGGGGGCGGAGGGGCAGGCAGGTGTCGCTGTGGAAGTAGAGCCGGTTGTGCCCGCTGCTGTACGTCCGCTGCTGCTCCACCTCTCCGTCCTCAGACTCCAGGAACTCAGACATGCTTGCTTTCGTGCGCTTTGGCCTGGCAAAGGAGAGGTAACTGCTCTCACCATCACATCAGACATGCAAATACTGACAACTGTCAGTGATTAACAGAAATTGTTTTAAGATATAGAGTGAAAAAATGTTGGGAGGGGGGAATCTCCAGCAATTAAATAATCCCCATTAAAAACCCGACAGATCCTGGCCCAACCCTTGAAACTCCAACCCTTCAAACTTCACCTTTTAGGGAAGAAAAGTTTTAGGGTAAAGCAGTTAATGAGAGCTACATTGTTATGAATGGATATCTCAACTGAAAAGATGTAGAAAAATCATGGATGATGTTATCATTTTTCAGTTACATTTTACTCAGTCCTAACAGTGAAATTCAGCACTGTGTATATGCAGCTTCAGATTTACAAATCCCCACGTTTCACAAATCTGGTTCATAGGCCATAATCCACAAAGAGGCCTTGTTTCGCAGCTCCCCACCTGCAAACCAGTATGTGTGTGATTGGAGTTCTTTTGACGGGCCCATTGCGGCTGAAGGCAAAGCCAGGCTGGCGATGGATGTCCTGGGGGTTTCCTGCGTAGGAGCCATCATAGCACTCATTGATGGACACGTCTATCCGAGCACCTTTTGGATGATACTGACACACAATTGCAAATACACTTAGCAAACAGTAATGGCAATGCGTCAGGAGATTTAAACAAGTAACCTTTAAATTCTGAATACCTTAAATATCACCCATCAATAACTCTCAGTTTCCTTTCACAATGCTCAAATGATTTTTAAAGTCTAGAAGCAAATACTACTAATGCTTCCTTGCTGTGTACTATTTTACCGTTTTATATAAAATCACTCAGAACTAATGACAAAATTAAGGAAAATATCAGCAACACGTTGCTAGCAAGAACATTTCTAAATTTCCTAAAGCTTCAAGAAACTTCCAACCAAATATAATTACATTGCTTTCTACATCAAAGCATGCAAAAACAGTAGCTGCAGTCAGAATTCATCCTCCAGTGATCAGCATTATTTAATATATTTATATTTAAGAAATGAAAGAAAATCAGACTCACAATACTTCCCCTCCATGTATCACACAAACATTCACAGAAAGAAGCTCCTAACCTGTCCATACACTCCTAGAATTTACTAAGCTGGGAACAGAATCCCTGCATTTGTACTATCTGTGACAGACTGTACAGTGCTTCATAGTACGAAACTACAAAAAGATTACTTACAACATAATTAAAGATAAATCTGCTGTGGCAGAGTTTCAGATGTTTGAGTAAACTATAGAGTTTCCGACAGTTCAGTGTGCACCAGGGGCAGTGCAGGTCGTCGCGAGCCTCGGTCTGCTGCCTCGTGTTGTTGTTGTAAAGGAACTGATGCAAAGAGAGGAACAGGCAGAGCAGCATTAGCACCAAAGGAGTTTCATTCATTAACCTGCCAACCCCCAAACTGGACAACCCCAAAACCAAGTTGGACATCATTTCAGCAATAGTAACATCTTGGGAACACCACATCAGCTCAGTGTACTGTAACATTGGTATTTCAAGAATTTTTTTCCCATAAGAGACCCCTCCAGATGTCTAACAAGGAATGTCCTTTGTCTTTCAGAACATCAGATGTGCCCCCAGGAAGATTAGTTTTCTAAAATACTTCTGTAAAGAGTAACCTGTGGAACAGCTTTCAGTCTCTGAATCTGAGACTCTTTAAGGTATCCACTGAAAGGGCAAATGGAAATTTCCACCCAGCTCCCAAGTGAATATTTTAATTCTGCACGGTATTTAGATTCTGGTATTTTTCCTCTAATGATTATTTTCAATACCTGGTAAAATATTCGCAACTTCTGTCGAGGTTCATTTAAAACATCTCTCTCTTTTCTTGTTTGAAGGTCTGTCGGTAAGGATTCTTTCACAGCTGAAAAAAACCACATGCAGACACACATTTCTTTGGTGCAGAGGAACAGACAGACATTGTTTCTTACCCAAGTGTGGAAGTTCTGAGCAGGGCACTGCTGCTGAAGGAAACAGGCTACTCGAGTGTCCTTTGACATCAGTAGCTTCTACTAGCAACAAGGAAGTCTTGATGCTCAGCTTCCTTCACAAACCTACAGGCAAACCCACCACTAGCAAAATATTATCTCCAGTTCTGGAGAATCCTTCAGAGAACTTTGAAATGGTCAGGTAAAATGCAATGTTTTTCTTACTCCATTTAAGCAGAGAATTCTTTATGTTTAGCTAAAAGCAGATGTGACTAGGACATAAAAACCACCACTGCTTTCAGATTGCTGCATTCAAACACATAATTTAAATTCGATTTCCGAAGTTCCACAAGTCACTTAACAGAAATGCAAGTAACACACAAAATATTTAACTGCAGCTTTAACTCTTGAACTCTTCCTTCTTGTGTGTGTAATGGCACTGCTCAGTTGCTTCTGAGTTTCTTCCATACACTTTAATCTCAGTAATATTGTTTGATTTCATACAATTAGCAAGAAACCCCACAAAACTAAGCAGGTTTACAAAACTACCCTCAAGAGAAACCAAATAATGACCCTACTTGCTTCTGAATGGTGAAAAAGATGGGAAAACGAGGCTCAGCTCTACTGACATAAGGAGATCTTTTAGAAGATGTGCTTAGGTCATATTTAATATTTTGGAGAAGAATGGAAATTTTATCTTCTTTCTGTATGAAAAAGAGAGGAGGCCTGACACTTTATCCTGCACCACATCAGAAAAATCACAATTCCATGGCTCAGTTACTTTCAGAACTTTGTAATTACAGCAAAGTTTAAGCTGTCATATTTAGAAAGTCTTTGATGTCTTTATTCCACTGGTCTGCCTTGGGAAATATGCCTAAGTAAAATGACAACAGCAAATTTATACACCATTGGGAAAGATGTACTGGATCATTCACTATCAGAATCTCTGACAGAATTTCCTACTGTTTTACTTTCCTTCCACTTTCTATACTGAGCATGAAGCCATATGGTCTAGAATATCCCTTTGGCCAGTTTGGGTCAGCTGTCCTGGCTGTGCCTCCTCCCAGCTCCCTGTGTCCTCCAGCCTCCTTGATGGTGGAGTTCTGTGAGAAGCTGCAAAGTCCTTGACTTGGTCTAAACACTGCTTAGCAACAACTAAAACATCAGTGTTATCAACATAATTCTCATCTTTAATCCAAAACACAACACTATACCAGCCACTGAGAAGCAAATTAACTCTATTTCACCTGAAATCAGGGCATCTATAAGTCCAAAAACTTACCAAACAATAATTGGAGTGAATAGGGCAAACCAGACAATCCTAGAAATCCTACTGACAGACTTGCCCCAATGTATTTCACAGCAGGATTTATAAGCATTGTATATGATCACTTCAATATTGCCATGCTTTTAACCTTAATAAAATTACAAAATAAGGGATACAACAAAGACCACTCATTTTTGCTTTTTCCTGTCGAGAATAACCTGAAGCAGGCTGCACCAGTGAGGCCTAAGCACACAAGGGATGATTATTCAGCAGCAAAACTAACGTTTGCTTACCTATAGTCTGAGTAGGTTTAACAGAATTGGGCTTATTTTCTTGAGGGAGACTTTCAGAATTTCGTGTTGCAAGAGGCTTAGCTATAGGAGCTGTAGACTTATCATTTGTGTCTCCTGTCCAGCGAAGAGTAAACTGAAGTGTAGGTCCCTGAGAAAATGTCTCAAATGGAGGCAACCTCTGGAGAGCGGGGAGAAATAAAAAATCCCAGCAGAATTAGTGTCTTCACAAAAACAATCATGAGAAAATATTCACAGAATGTAGACTGATGTAATTTATTTTAATCCAGGTAAAGGCTGAACAGGGTAATTGAGCTTATAACTGTATTTATTATATAATTTGGATCACCTCTGCCTTTTTCATAACTATATCATAGTTATTTGTGTTGAGACACAAATACATTGCAACCATCTGGAATCTTCATGTTCTTCTCTTCAATCACGTACAACTCATGCTCTCCCAGGACATGTGAGAATGACTATGTAAGCACATACAGTCACTGCAGTCACTGTATCACTGAGTGTTGATTCACCTCAGTGAACAATTTCTCTCTTTTCAACCCTTCCTCCTACACTGATACATCCTCTTCTTTTCATCACTACATTTTATCAGCATTCTCTTAAGTTATGTATGTAAGATTACACCAGTGATATCTGTGGGTTCCTCTTTCTATCCCTTAAATATTCTGCAGTTTGCTCCTTTTTGATATGTCCAGCTTGTTTAGAATAGCATTTAAAGTGCCTGCTTTTCTAGGTCAGAAATTCAGAAGTCACTGAAAGAGACAGCTGCCATACTTACAGCAGTTAACATGTATTAATGACCTAGAGTAGCCAAAGCTTTCTAAACTCAGAGCTAAATTAAAATTTATGTCCATACATTCCCAAAGAGAATTGTTTCCTGTTCAATTCGATCCATTTTTAGAGGAACAGCCACTGATTGCACTTAAAGGTGAGTTCCACCTTTATCCAGATCATTTTATGTGAAGACAGATCTCTTGGCCACTAAAGCAATCCATACTTTCCCATCCAGAATCGTTTCCCATGTTGCTCTTTTCTTGCTAATGGGACACTCTTCCATTTCCTGCATGGCCACTTCATATTCCCCATCCAGAAGTTGCAAGCGCCTGTCAAGATAAAATAGGTATTATGTGTAAAAAAGCTCTTATTGTTTGCCTATTAAAATGTACTATTTCACAGTAATTCAATTTCCATGAAGCTAAAGGCATATTTTCAGGAAAAATTCATTTGACTAGATGTGAGCCTTAGGCAAACATAACATGTAACAAAGAAGACTAAACCAAAAATATATACATTTTTATGTATGATTTGGTTCTGCTGCAAATCTCTCTCATACAGCAGCATGGCTGAGAATGTCCTTGCTTATGTATCATCACTACAAAACCACCTAATGATTCATATCATGTTTAGCATAATAAAGTTCTCCAGTGGAATTAAGTATAGAAAGGAACAAAATATTGTCAACACTTCTAAGAAGATACATATTAGAGAATGACATTTTTTTAAAAAACCAAACTCTTCTCAAAATATACAAATTCTAAAACTATATTTGGCTATTATATAAATAACCATTTTTTCAGAATTAGGTGGAGCTGTTTTAAACAGCTTTTTCTTCCAGCTCCATTTTTATTGATAAAGAAATCGTCCAGATGCCTACATTTACTTTAGACCTGCATCTACCATGGAAAGAACTCTTTATTTTCATATAATCTATTTTGGCTGCTGGCACTATGATCCTCTTCAGCACAAACAACCAAACAACCAAAATGTCCACCCAGGAAATGGTCTTTTGAACTACCTAGAGTGCTCTAAGATATTGACATGTGAGTTCACCCCGCTCCACCTTCTATGAAATACATTAAGAAGTGTCATGATAATAATTAAACTACATGATAGAGTAAGCCTGTTACAATTTTAATTACTTGTTTGATTGCCCTGTAGTGATGGAGAACTGATGTCTTCTGTAGCTGCCAGCAGAATGAGATCTGTGACTACATCAGCAACAGTCTGAGCATGGAACAGAAGGTAAGGAGTAAGGGTATTTCACAGACCTTTTCTTTGTTTCACATTTTAATTATGCTGTTACTGATCTTTAACAGAACCACAGAAATTACATCTGTCAAAAAAACTGGCAAGGAACAAACAAACATGCAAATTAACAGGACAATATTCAAGTTCACAGACGGGAATTATTTACAATAATCATTGAATAGGTCTCAGTATAAAATGTGTTATGAAACCTGTAGGATTTTTTAAAAATGTAACAAGCTTAAGTTCTTATTGTAAATAACAACTAAACGACAGCCAAAGACAACCTACGCTGTAACAAAGAACGTAGTACGTTTATTATCAAACGAATTTGTAATGATTAATGGAAGCTGTATTTGTTTTTAATAACATTACCTGTTTTTATCAAATACAGTCATTTGTGCTACAAATGTCTTTTCCCCATCTTCACGATTTGAAGAGTTTCTTTTTCTTCTAGCTGGAAGCTCCTCATTGACATCTGCACATGGGAAATATGGTATTCAATCATTCTATAAGCACAGATTCAAAAGATCAAACAGTCTCTATGCACTTACAAAAATAACTCGCTGTTGATTGTGTCACATGCAATAGAGAAGGACAATGCAATGGAAAGAGCACTTAGCTTAATAGTAATCATACTTTAGATATGTTCTCATGTATTTATAGTTTCATCATATTACTCTGTCAGCATAAAGAATTTGGGATTTGGTCTTCCTCCACTTGTGGCTACAAAGCAGTGAGAAATAAAGTTTTTCATTCTACATGCACTCTCCAAGGCTGTAACATTTGTGTTTTAACATGCCTCAGTAAGATAAAGGAAATAGCTTTTAAAAATTTGAGGTATCTTCTCTATTGGCTCAAAATTTATTTTTGCTGAGAGACACCTACAGTTGAGTCAGTAGTGACCAGTGTTGGTGTAGGAATAATGAGACTCTCAGTGACCCCAGGGCTCCCCTGCCCTATTCACCCTCCAACAGTGCTGCCTCACACCTTCACCGTTATGTTAGGAACAACTGGTGTTAAATTTACACAAAAACAGAAGCACAATTTCTAGCTACCAGCTGAATTTCAGCCCCATCTCAAAAGAGGTTACAACCAAACACAAGCTCAATCACTCAGTTATTACTGGCCCTTGTCACAGCGTGACCTACACTGCACATCAAGACAACTCTATATGTGCCTAGCAGATAAACCTTGCAAAAGCAGATTTAAAGGTTGAAGTTACCAATGTTTTCATTAGTTTCACCATTGATCAGTCCATTAAACTCTCTCCTTCCTGGGCGAGTGACTCTGAATAACAATGAGTAAGACTTCACCATATGGCTGTTGCTTGGTTCAAACTCATTGCTGGAAACTGCAAGTGATGGGAAGTTGCCTGGTTTTATTTGGCTGAGGTCTGGGTTTAAAGGCACCTGCTTTTTACCTGTAGGAACCTGTCTTATCGGACAACTGACATCCTGCAGCAAAACAAGAAAGATAAGGTTAGGCTTTTTAGACTTCAAAGTAAAGACATTTTGTGTTTAAATTTAATGTCATTTCTGAGTTGTATTTGTTCTGCCAACTTTTAAAAAATAAGCCTTGTAACAGATATAAATAAAAAAGTCTGGAAAAATCCCAGATTTTAAATGCAAACCCAGATATTTGTAAGTGTAAATAAAACTGGCATTCTGTAACCCCTTCTGGCAGCAGCCATCTTTCTCTATGTGATTAAAATAACACTAACATGAAGCACTTAGAAAGATTGTAGAACAGTCATTAATACTAATTTAATTCTGTTTACCTGAAGAAATTAAATGTTTTGGTTATATATATGTATATATTATATATTTCAAGGGCTTCCTATCTTCTCTTTGCAATATTTCAAAGTGCACTTTGTGCTACCTGTGAGATAAAGAACCACTTATCTAGGATTTATTATATTCAGTACCTCTCAAAGAGATCATTGAACATTGTGTAGAATTGGGAAAACAAGACAAGATGGCCTAAATACGAAACTTGCAGCAAAACATTTGGAATAACCATTAGCACCTTCTGATCTCACCATATTTATCCATACTATAACAATTAACAAAATTGACTAGAAACAATATTCTCAAAAACATGTCAAATCATCTTAGCATTCTTAGGGAAGACAACATAGTTCTGACTGCAAATCTTTCCCTTTTCAGTTAAAAACTAAAGCATCACTGAGCCTCCTATATTCCCATAGTTGTAAAGATAATTTGCCAACTGATGAGAAATAAGCACAGCTAAAACTGCAAGCAAATTCAAAGATACTTTAAAAATAAATATAAAATTGCTTATGATGCATGGTAGCTAAAATCTGCAATGATTGAAATTATCAAGGTAAAAAACACAAGTACAGAAACAGCAAGTAGACATTTTGCTTTAACATATATTAATAGTTTGTCAAATCATTTTTACCTTTCGTTTCTTGTGGCAAACTTTCACCAGCAATACTTCCAGGGTTACAGAATTTTGTTCATTCTCTGAGTTTTGTGATGGCTTATCTAAACAGAAAGGTATCTTAAGTTCTGAAAAAGCAAAGATCTATTCAATGATAGAAATCCATCTGTAATTATTTTTTAACCACAGGCACGTCCAGGTACAAAGACCTTTAACCACATTCTTAGTTTCAATTCTCCCCAAACTTACTACAAATTTCCACTTGAGAATATTTCCTAATTATTCTCATGTTAACAGATTAAAAGCCATAGCTGATCTCTAAAGTTTAGAAGAGCAAGCTTGCTACCTTTTTATAACAGAAAAGTTATGGGTAGATTTAAGGACAAGCAGAATACACTAATTACAGAAGAGACAAATCATTTTTTCCAATCATTTTTCTTTACAGCTCACAAACCTAAAATTTGGGTTTAAGATCCAGATGCTATCACACAGGAAAACCAAGCAAAATTAAAATCACCCCCAACCTCAAATTTTATGCAAGGTTAAATAGATGCAAAATAGCTGTTAAAGGACTCTTGAAAGAACCTAGAAAAAAGTCTTAAAAAGTAAGACTTAGTTTCAGAGACTGCACAATAAATTTCCTGGAGCCTGGAACCTTCAAGGCAGCTGCTGCCAGCACCGTGATCAGCAATGCCAACCAAAAACTTAGAAATATTTTATTTTAATGGACAAACAGCTTTTGCTCTTACAGCAACAGAACTCTTCGTTCTGGTCTGTGAAGTCCAATATTCTGATTTTGAGAGGCAAATCCTTATGTGCTTGAAAGACACCATGGAATGACTTTAAGTCACTAAAACAGGATTTCCATGGCTTTTATGTCATTGACATGGCCTTTCCTTCATTTCTAGACTCAATGTGACAAAATTTTTGTTACACTTCTATTTTAAACTAGAAACCACTGAATCTTCCAACCATTTGAGAGCTGTGGGTCTTTTTAAAGCTACTTCAAACACCAAGAACACACTCCCAGAAAATCACATTTTTCAGGAAATAATCACTTTCCTCAACGTCTGTTTCAGTTTGAATGGATGATTTTTCTCCAAATCACAGTTTTGACTAAAACCCTGAAGGCTTATCTTCCTAACATCACAATTACACTACATTTTTAAAGCACTACTGAATTATAACTAATGAGACAGGCTGAACAAGTAAATTAGAACCTGCATCCAAATAGCACAGATTGAAAACATTCAAATATTCCCCTCACAGATCCCTACTAATTTCAAAGGTGTTATACAAATTACCAGTGTAATGAGTGAATTGACAAACATACCATTTTTATGGAAGAACCCAGTAAATGTAAGTTGCAAATGAGCAGACAAGCTAAACAGGGAAAAAAAAAAAGGAAATGTTAGAACAAACCAGTGGTTTTTTTTCTCACAGCAACCACTTCACTGATGTTCAGTACAGAACTCTTAACAATTCAGTCCATCCTTCTAACTTGGAAGCTGCCTGGATACAGTAGGTTGCAGTTGATTCAGAGTTGAACACCAGTTTTCTCTTTACAGACTCATTCTCTCCGTGTATGGTATGACCGGATACGTTAAAAAAAAAGTAAACACTGCAGTAGAAGGACACTGCCTGAAGACAGGAGATCTTGCCTCCTCAGGCAGGCAAACACATTTGTTGGACATTCATCTGCAACGGAGTTCAGTTTTGGTGGAAATTTTCTAGAATTTCACCCTGAACCATGGGCTTGGTGTAGAATAGAAGAAAACCAAACCAACAAGTAATTTAAGCTTGGTAATGATAATCTTTACAAGGAGGAATCTGCACCTTTAGAAATAAAGGTTATCAGTTACATCAAGTAATATGATATAATTCATAACATGCAATCAAATAATAATTGCACCTGTTTTGTTTCACAGCCTAGACTATTCTGCTGACCACAGACCCATCTTATTTCAAATTGTAAAATTCAGGGCACATTTCAGTTTAAAACAAGTATTCATAAACCTAGATTTAAAAGGGTCTCAAAACCACTTAGTATTTCTGAAGTACACATTGAACAAAATATCATCTGTCCCACTACACCACCAGACACAATTTTGTGCATCTTCACTTTTCAGGCAGATACAACCTGACACTCCACCCATTTTTAAACACAAACATTCCCAAGAGCTCTGAGATGATCAACAAAAGTGTCCACTAAATTGAGCATTCATAGGACTGTATCTACATCAACTTGCATCATTCATCCATGTTACTTTTTCACACTAAAGCACATTTTTGATAGTTTTGAAAGCACAAAAAACAACACAAATCAATATTCTATGTTGTTTCAACAAAGCAACTAGCCACAATATATAATTAAGAAAAATAATATACAATAAATCCATAAAACCTCTTAAAATACAAAATTTTTACGTTAGTTTCAGGCTACACTGTATCTAGCATGGCTGCCTCTGAAGTAGTCTAAAGATTTGCAAATACTGTGAGAGAAGAACAGGTTAAAAACAGCAAGTATACAACAACATAAACTGCACGTAATAAAACTTGATGGTATTTTCTAATATCCACCTCATTTTTTACTTTTAATTCCAACACACACAGATTACTTACTGATTACTTAGTGACACAACTGACACTCTTAAAAACAAAGTTAAGGCAATTTGAGGTTTCTATACACATTTTAAGAGATGCCATAACAAATATTGAAAGTTTATCTCAATACCGCTTTTCTCCAAGTTAAGCGACCAGCATACATACACACGTTTTAAGATTCTGGAAGCAGCATTTCAAAAAGCAAGTATCTGGCTTCTAATAATGATTCTTTATCACTTTCACTTTTTCAACCAAAAGCACTTTTGATTTAGCTCGTGCAAATGATGCATGTGCTCATTTGTACCCCTACACACAAATAAACAGCAGGACAGTACCTGTGAGATTCTTGTTCTCCCTTCATTTTCTCTACTTTTGATAGCATGTCATCTACTTTGAATGTTTTCCTGTGAGGAAAAAGTGAAAAGAATAGTTTTACATAGCCACTATACCCACAACTTAGAGCAAGAAAATTTATTCAGCTTGAACTTTGATTTGGTTTTCCACCTAAAACTGTCTATATATACTATTTTAGCCTTCTCTTCAGAAAACACCCTTTAGACACATATATACTTTTTAAACCTAGTATCATGTCTGTGCTGTAAGAGACACAACTGATTCTCAAGCAGTATCAAAAATAATACAAGGAATTAAACCCAGACCGTGCAACAGTAATCCTACTGCTCATAAGAAGTTTCATTTAACAGCAAGTTTCATTTAACAGCAACAATATTGAAACCCTTGAAATGAGCATGTTTAACCACATTTCAGCTTTGTCAAAGAAGATTTTCCTGTGTTAGTGACACTTATACATCCAGGAATTGACATGTCAGCCCTTCAGTCATTACTATTTAAATCTTGATCATAATAATAATGAAAAACCCTTAAAACCTTAAAAGATCAAAGAGTTAAAAATCTAATTAGAAACCCAAACCCTTATTTCTCCACACATTTCTATTAAATGGACACAATGCAAAGAGCAAAGAATTCTGAAGCTACTTTTGGAGCACACTCACAGGAAACAGGGGACAATGACAACCAATGACAACAATGTCATAGAGAATAATCACTTCAAATCATTCTTCTCTGTAATTCTGACATCAGTCTGTTCATCTCATATGTTCTGCCTGTTCTACCATACATACAATTTCATATTCATTGCTAAATAAGGCTCACTCCTGAGAAGTTATTCAACACATTACAGAATAGTCTTTCCATTTTTCATTAAAGGAAAGTTAATGCTTGGATCTAGATGCCCACAAAATTGCACTTGACTACAGTGACAACACAGGAGTGCAAGGACACCTTTCCTTTACATTTATACCTTAGAAAAATGGAGGAAGAAGAACATAAACAGTTGCCAAACACTGGATTTCTTGCAGGGGGAACAACAACATGCTCTGGGGAAGTGGGAAGCATTTGTCTACAGAAATAGCCTGACTGGAGAAACACTCATGTCAGTGTCCACAGTCAACACGTAATGCTTGTGAATGATTGAGTTACACATCACGTGGTGACTCAACAGAAACACTGGGTAACAAAAACTACAGGGCTGTACTCAGATAACAAGGAGAAAAACAATTATGATTTGTGTAGTAAACAATCACTGATTCAAAGCTCTACTCAGCCCAAGATTCACACATATGACAGACTGAAGAACTGACTCACCTACACTAAAACATGGGATTCTTAAAACGAACATTGCAGAGCTCAGTTTTAAAGCAAGAGATGTTAAAAACAGAGCAATTTGTTAAAAGTTTCAGATTCTAAGGTAAAAACATCTCTGTTCATCAAAATCAGCTCCTGTTCTGCAGAACAGCAAGTTTAGAGGGCTTTCTCTAGACTGAGGAATTGCTTAAAACACATTTAGAGCAAAGTTATGTCATGATCAGAATAGGAGCCAAAAACCAGCTAAGAAACAAACATGATCCCAGAATGGGGGGAAGTTAACAACCTTTCATAAAATATACTAATATCTGACACAACTTTAATATTGCAACCATTATTGATCCAAAAACAACAGTGGCACAACCTTTGCTAGATCTAGACTCAGGTTAGTCAAAACAAGAGAGTCCTCCTAAAAAAAAAAAAAATCTTTCAGAGCAACTAAAAATAGCAACCAAGAGAATTTTTTTGCCTTTGAAGTTAACTTTTAAGAGCAGAAATCCTTTTAAAACAAATTACTATTTATGCTACCATGTTCCCATGCAAAACAGACAAAATTAAGTTTTTGTAATAACTATCACACACACTGAGGATTTTCAAGACAGCATTTACTTGTGTAACAAGTATGTGCATCTTGTGCATTCCTTTCTCCACCCACTCTTATTCCAGGCAAGGAAAGTAATAATTAGCAAAGTGTTAGAAGTCACATTGTAGCACGCCATTATTTGGCCAAGAAATAATTATTCCTTTATCCAAATACTGTATGTGAAGCGATTTTATTAACAGTAACTTCTTTTCAATATCATCATTTGGTCTAATAATATACTAACACCTGAAGACAGACCCAGAGGCAGAAAGTCCAGTTCAGTTCTCCATCAAGTATCAGTTGACCAAAGCCCATCACCTCTCTAAGAAGCAGCAACTTCAATACCTTTTTAGTCCAGGCTGACACATGCTCATTAACTATTCCCTATGACCATTTTCCTATGCTCTAAACGTTCTAGATTTTCTAAACACTTTCTCAGTATTAAACATGTAGGGCAATATTAATAGATAATTTCTTGGTGAAAACAAAGATTTAGTTCTCTACCTCCAAGTGATAAATTTTTCTGGCATTTTCTCAGACTATCATAGAACTGGAGGTAAAATATGTGGAGCTACAGTTACTATAAGTAACTATAAGTAAGTTCTCCAAAGTTTGGAGAGCAGACCTTTATATTTTATTTATGATACTGTTTACCAAAATGGCAATCAAAACAATTATCAGCAATTTTAAAAAGGCAAAATTTAGGACTACATTATATTACATGTATAGTCCACATAAGCAGACTAACAGTGATGCAGTCGCAAAAGAGACTTCTTTGCAAAAGAGAACTCTACTAACACTTTCACTGTACTGAATCCAGGAGCAGACATTTTTCTTAACATAAACCTCAAGATGATCTTCTCTAGTTCAGCTATTTTCCCTCTTTTAAAGTCCCTTTTTCACCGGAACAACAAGATCATTTACCTCAGCTACTTCTACTGAATGAAGAATAGTGATTCAGGTCTTGTGAATATCTGAAAGTGTTTACCAGCACAGATCAGCAAAAAAGGATCCTGCTAATCCCCTCGGGAAGTGCAGTTCAGACTCTTTTGCCAATCTTTCAGTCCAAACTACTTTTAAATTACAACTTCTGTGGTTTTAACTAGGCTGAAAGAGAAGGGCCACTACTGACTGAGCATGGAAAGGACAAGGAGGGAACCCAGGAGGGAACACATTTCACAATTACTTTCTGGCTTTTTCCCTTTCAACTATGCTCGCTCACTTCTGTTGCATTATGTTTTTATAAAGAAAACATACTGAAACATTTCAGTTTATCTTCCCACACCTAATTACCAGCATGATTTCAGTAAGACTGCATTGTCAGAACCATTGAAAGAAACAGCTGTAATCTCTCTGTTATTAGAACACTACCAAAGTAAAATCACTGTTCTAAAACAAAGTATTAAGAGAGCAACTAAAAATCAGTATGCTTCAAATGGAAACCAAGCATTACTTGTGCAGCTGAATCAATTGAAATTTGGAACAATGGATAACAATGTATGGGCAAAGGATTGTTTCGTGCTTCCCAGCAAGTGCAGCAGATACCCAACAGAACACTTTCAGGTAATATACACATTTCAATGAACAATAAATTAATCTAAGTTATAAGCAAGAACTTCTGTTGCACAATTCTAGTCAGAAAAACCAAATCACAAAAAACAAAACACCCCGAGAATAACTTTTCAAAATTGTGTTCTGACTTTCTTTAAAATAAGCAAAAAATCCATTTTGGTAACTTTTATTTTAAAAAGTAAGCTGAAACTTCAAGTTAAAAAAAAAAAAATCTGATCATTACCTGCCCTAAATACCTGAAGTTGAATGTTATGGATTCAGTTTCAAGAAAAAGTTACATTGTGGCATTAAAACTCATAGCAAGAACATTAAACAATATCCAAGAGATCCAACAATGCAATAAAATAGCTCCTTTAATTTAAATAAAAATATGCAAATTCTATTGACCAACAGAAAATGCAAATATTACTTCCCTTAGATATAAATATGAAGTTTAAATTAGAATTGCCTGCATAATCACATTTTGTTACATATCTGTTGTACTTAAGTCCCACAGCAACTGTTTCCAAGCGATAAGAACTTTGGTGCTAATATATTGTAAACTAAATGTTCAGGTTACAAAAAAAAAAAGCAAGCTGTAACAAATGATTTTCAGTGAAGGGGAAGTAACTGAAAGGGCCTTGTGATTCTGCTAATAAATAATGTACACTGTACTTGTCCATCTGCAGTGTTTCCATGTTTTCAGGTCCATTGACAGGCAGCTGTAGCAACTCACATGACAGGAATGACTGCTTTGCAATATCAAAACTGAAGCCCATCCCTCAGGTGTATCGAATTGAAAGCAACTTTTTTTAAAGTACTTCCTGGAGTTCTTGTAAAATACTATTAACAGATCTCCTTAATTTTTCAGCTTTTAAAATAACTACAGAAATAATTACTGGATTCTTTCAAGATTAATTAACAAAACCAATAGTTTTGGTTTTGGGTTTTGGTTTTTCCTACAACATGTGGTTAGGTTACAGTTAAAAACAAAATGTTTCATATGATTATGATTAGCGCCATTGATTACAAGAGTTGGGATGTAATACAGGGGTTTTTTTGTTTTTTTTTTTTTATAAGTACGCCTTCAAGATGGAAAACAAACATGGGAGAATTAGTTAGGATTCTGCAGACAGTTCTCCACATTTGAATACTACCAGTATCGACAGAAGTCACATGGATAAAGCTACACACACTCTTAACATTGCAAAAAGTCAATTTGGTCTCAGAAATCAACTCTGCACTGATGTATGCATTTTAAAGTTCTTCAAAAAGAAAACAGGAGGTCACCCTCCACTGTTTTTTGGACTTCTGCTACTTGGGGAACATTTTAGGATTACTTTACAAAGACAATTTTACCTTTTGATATTTGTTCGGGAGTTTCTGTGGGACATATAAGTGAGAGTTCTGTGCAAAAATATTGGCTGCAGGGAAAAAAAAAGAAAAAGGTTATGCTTTAATTAAAATTTTCTTCAAGTCCAAATTAAAGGAATGATAAAACCAATTACTCACTGCTATTAGATTCCGGGTACGTAGAAATCTGTATATCTGTGTTGGTTCTAAGAAAAAGGAACACGTGTTATCCAATGTAACTTATACCTCCAGAAAGACGTCCTTATAATGGTAAAAAGTATCTAGCTTAGTGTGGTGATTACTTTGAAACAATTATCACAAAAGTCATTAAGTGAAGTATCACAATGTCCAAATAACTCCAAGTTACCACGTTCAAGGTTACTTCACCAGCTCTACAACACAAAGCAACTTCTTGTTTAGGATGTCACAAATCAGGGGTCACAACTCAATTCTGACTGCTCTTGCTTTCCAGAAAATGTGTTTCTTACAGGCTTTATATCATGAAAGGGCAGAAAAAATGCCTCAACATATCACAGCCTATGGGCCAATAGGTAAGTTTTCCTCATGAAGTTAATGAACACATCTGCTGCGATACCAAAATAGCACAATAAATTTACATAGACAATTTGGTATCTGATTGCTTTACACTTCTGGCAAGTACCAAGGTCACTTGCAGTAGGTACTGAAAAAAGAACAGGGATTGTCAGTTGACTATGATCCATTATGGATCGTTCTAAGCTGGGAAATTAATGTTGTTTTTAGTAAAGCAACTACTGTTTCCAAGTGCAAAAGGAGGGAATGTAATTCAGTTCACATAACACAATGGACCTGTTCACATAACGGACATTAAAGCACAGCATCATCTCAATCAGGTCTGAGAACCAATGGTCAAAGGATCAAAACTTGCCTACAGACAACAGGACCTTCAGTTTAGGTTTACTCAACTCAGTTAAATCAGGACAAGAAAGGGTTTGTCGGGATCAGGTTATTTCTAACAAGAATTCCAAACTAAACTGAAATACACCCTTTTAAACTGAAATAAAACCCAACTTCACCAAGTAACCTCAGCAAGAAACTTCCAAGTAACTTGATAAAACACATCAAGTGGAGAGAAAAAAGAGAACGGACAATGCTTTGATCCCCATGCTAAGGCTGGTTACACTGCCTCCATTTCTCACATAAAGAAAACAAGCTTTATCTGTAAATAAATATAAAACTTTATTTTCACATGACTGCAAAACATTTATTTCAAATAGCTGGAAATCTTATCATGTGGAATTCTGCAATTAGAAGTAGGGACAGCTTTTTATATCCTTTACCCCTTTTTAAAGATATGATTCTGCCTTATTTCTACAGTTACGAATGTAAGACCTCATAGAATCCGTTATTAAAGAGACACATTATTGTTAGAGAAGGAAATCTTAAAATGATCACAGTATTTCCTTTTAGAAGCCTGATGAAAGCCAGTAAAATTCTGCTTAATCCAAACTAGAGTAATAAAATATGTATTTTTCAAATCAAGATAAAAGAAATCAAGAAAAGTGCACTTTGCCACAAAGTGAAAATACAGAGTAATCACAACTTTTAAAAAAACATCCCAGGTTTTTTAGTCTTGGAAAACCCATGACATAATTATAATTTCTTAATGTATGAAAACATTAAGTTGTATTCACAGGGATATAATTTAATTTAAAGGCAGCTCATTGCTGCTTTAACTTTAGTTTTCCAAAATGGAAAAATTCTGAAACACACTCTTCAACCAGCACAGACATATGCTTCACAAGTCTGTATTACTCAGCAAAAGCTTAAAGTCAATCTTTTATCATTTCCTAGCATATGACCTTGACAAGGGACAAAAACAGTTAGGAAGCATGTGATTCAACACTACACACGTTAGGATTTTTTTAATGAGGTATTTATTTATTGCAGTTATCCCATGATATTTGCACTACAGGGGTAACATATTATGTACATACATAATATGTACACTGTAGCTTCCTCCTGATCCCCACCTGCACAGCTCTGTGCTTCCCTTGTCCGACACACTGAGCCACAGGCAGAATTTTTTCCACCTCGGGGACTGACACCGGGCAAAGCTCTTAGAACTCAAGTTTGCCACTTGACCCATTTGTAGCACAGTATTTACTGAACACCGAGTGCTGTTAAAAGGACTGAGGTTCAAACTGGCCCACATTATTCGAGACACCACCAAAAACTCCAACACTGTCACTGTCTACACTAAGTGTGATCACTGACAGCACCAATCCCAAAATAGGATCATGTCTTCAAGTAGGGGATTAAAAATTCCCTTCAAGTCCTGGCAATTGCACAGAAATCTTTTAGTACAACTTAGGTTTGCTGCTCCACAGTGCTTTTAAACCAGAATACCACAAACAACTTTCTGGTGCATTCAGGGGGATTCTCCTCCTATCTGTAACTGCCACGGGGGGATGCCTGGGTCACAAAGGTCAATTTCCAACACGAAACCTCGACTAAGGGAAAATTATCGCCAGACAAAGAAAAACCAAGTACAGCGAAGTCTTAATCGCATCCTGCCCCTGAAAGGGGCTCGAACGGCAGACGCCAAAGAGGAAAGGGCCTCCTCGCCCCTCACTGCCCAGAGCCCCCAGGGGCTGCTGGAGGAGGGAAGGTAACCAGCCGCTCCGAAAGCCTGATGGGAAGTGCTACTGAGAACCAAGTTCATCGCACACACACAC
>VZRN01006271.1:3703529-3854656 GCA_013397935.1 Dasyornis broadbenti | reverse complement strand
GCGCCCATTGGCCCCGGGTATGGCGCCGCGCCGCCCAATTGGCCGGGGCCGGCCCCGCCTCCACGTGACGCGCAGATGGTTCTGGAAGCGTTTGGTTGGTCCGCGCGCTGGGCGCGCGTCCTCCCCCACCCCCCGCCTTTGAACTGAATTCGCGGGGAAGCGCCGCTCGCGCTCCGGCGCGGGGCATTATGGGTACAGGGGGGCCCCGCCGGCCTGAGGAGCCGCTCGCTGGACCCCGCCCTCGCACCCCGCCGGCACCGCTCCGCCCCCGCTCCAGAGCCGCTCGAATCCCCGCGCTGCCCCGACCCCCGCCTCTCTGTGCTGCCTCCCCGGGCTGCTCTAACCCACGCCTGTCCATGCCCCCCGGCTCTGGCTCTATCTCCTGGGCTCTCCATGCACCTCTCGCTGCCCCCGCGGCCGCACAGGTGGCTGATTCCCCTCTCGCCTGAGGAGCCGCTCCGCTTCCCGCAGAGCTCAAGAACTAAATTTGTCGAAATAGAAGCTCGGGTATAAATCGATGTCGGTTTTGTGGTAGAAATGGTTATACTGGGTCGGCCATGAGGTCCTGCTGCTATCCCGTAGCTTTAACCTTAGGTTTAAACCATGAGGTTTCCTCAGACGATAGCACAAGAAGTTGCCCATAGGAGCAGGGAGACTTGAATTCTGAGGTAGAGTGCCTCTGGGTTTATTCCGACCTTTCTCTGGTGCCCAGGGAAGCGCAGGTTGTGCAGCTGTGGCTGCGGTAGGAGCCCTGACAGCTGCGGCGGGGCCGCACTCGGGGCCAGGGCCGGCCTTCAGGGCAGCACCTCGCGTGTGAGAAAACGCCAGAGTCCAACTGCGACACGGGGAAATTCAACAGCGGCTCCATTTAATCACGTCCTTATCAGCAGTGCGGCAGTTCATACACAAAAGGCTTCGGCAGCCCTTCCATTATGTTTGCTTTCCTTTGCAAAACTTCTTCGGGCCAATTGTACAGGGTAGGATAAGAATGGTCTATGTGTGAAATGCAGCCTTGAATTTTGATACCAGATACAGCTGTGGTGCTGGCACTCCACCATCTCCGTTTATCTTCTAATTTCTAGTATTAAGAAAAAGGAACTTAGTGATTAATATTAAGAGGAAAACTATATATCAAAATCAGTCATGCTGTAAATGTGCCTTACATTATCGATAGAAGGGATTCTAATGTGATGTCTCAATTGCCCATTATTAACCTTATTATGTTTAAAGAAGATGTATCTATACACCAAGCATTCAGATAAACAAGTCTTTATTGACTACTATCACCCTCTTTTTGCTTTTTCTGCTGCACCGTTTATTTTTCATGTTTGCTCTGGAAAGATCTTTTCTTCCCTTTTCCCCTCCTTCCCTCATCAGACATATGTTTTACCTGCATGCTTTTCAGTATTTTGTTTCAGCCTTAATTTTCTCACATTTTTATAAACTCCTTGTTGTCACCACTTTACCTACTTTGTGTTTTCTTCCTCTAAACAAAAAGTGATATTTCTAAAATATTGTTACACATTTTATCCTGCTTATCATAATTGTCTCTGCTTAGAATGCCAGTTTCTTTATCTTCTACTTCCTACTCAATTTCTCTACAGCCACTTGTTGCTGAATATTTCATTTTATGCCAGTCTTTCACTCCTGGCAGCAGCAGTGTTTGATGCACTGAACATTTCTGAGGAGCTGACATGTAACTTCTTTGCTCATAATACCTAGGGACTTCCTGGTGATGCTTCTGATGTTTGGCGTTTGCCAGGCTGGACTCACAGGCTAGACAGCAGGAGTACCCCAAATTATGACCATCTTTAGTGATCAGAAATTGAGCTTGAGGTCAGTGACATTCTGTTACAAGTGACAAAATGTATCAATATTGACGTATGTGTGAGAAAGACTCCTCAATATTGTATAACTGCAATGCAGTCCTTGGAAGTTGTTTATTGCCTGATTTATTCCTGTTTCTTCCCAACTGCTTCCAATCCTCTGCTGCTTCTGGTGGCTCATCCATCTGAATTTCAGAACTGGAAGGTGACAGAAGGCAACCTTCCAAGCAGGAGTAAAAAAGATAATTCAGCAATTAATCTCTGGCATTGAGTTGGATCTGCCTGTGAACAGAGGAACCAGGGCTGCAACTCCTGCCTTGAGTGAGACAGGACAGTGCAACATGTGTGTGTCTGAGCCCTCTGGAAATGTAGCACTGGCTGCCAAACAGGAGCGCTTTGGTAGCTTGAGCCTGTTTTCCTTAGTTGGTAAAGAGATTCTTCATTTTTTGTTTAGATCTGCTGCCCTGGGCTGTTCATACGTCCTGAAAGAGTACAGAGTACTGATGAGATACAGTTAGCTCAAATACTCTGAAATGTCATTACCCGTTCCTGGAAGTGTACAAGGCCAGGCTGGATAGGGCTCTGAGCAATGTGGTTTAGTGGAAGATATCCCTGCCCATGGCATGGATTGGAAGGAGAGGATCTTTAGGGTCCTCTCCAACCGAAACCATTCTGTGACTCATTCTATATTTGGGGCTTCACAGAATGGATGGGTAGAAAGAGTGCAGGGCACAAAATAGCAAGTAACTTATTTATTTCACACACTTAGAAGCAAGAAAATAAATAATTTCTTTTTAGAAAGATGGAAATCATAACGGTTTCTTCAGACGAAATGAACCATGGCATAAGACTGTTGTATCCTTGACCTGCGTGGTAATATGGACCCCTATAAATTTTACATATACATTTATTTTAAAACAAATAATTAAAACATTTTTCTTGTGTACATCTACATCAGGTAACAGAAAGTTTGCCATATTTAGCAAATGACACTGAAAATGTGTTTTCTAATTAAGTAGTCTAAAAAAGATGCAGTGACATAGCGTGTATCTCACTGAAATCAATATAAACACATTAAATTAAAATGGTAGAAGATTATCATACTGTATCTTTTTGCCATAAAGATAAAAAGTATGCTAACAGAATGGGGGGAAAAAAAGGCAGTTTAATAAGTTTAAGATGATAAATGGAAGAATCAATTGCAAACTGGGACTGCTGTTGGAACAAAACCCTGAAACGAAAGCAGAAGTAGGTGGCAGAGGGGCTTTCATGCTATGTCAGATTTTAGGTCTTGAGATGGTCAATCCATTCTTGTTTTCACATCCTGTTAGTGGGATTTGCATGTGATATCCAAAAGATCAGATTTGTTTCCTGCAGATTGAAAGCATATGCTACTTGTAAATCTCTTTTTCCTACAGCTTTTTGCAGCCTGTGCGTGCCCAGCATTCCTGTCATCTTTAATGGATGAACTGCAGTGATTTTCGCCCCTTCAGATATGTATGTAAAAGAATATGCATATTTTATATCACTTTATGGATTTTTGCATCGTTTCATAGTTACATGATTTTGTTGGTTGCTGGAGTACCCCTATGGCCACACTAAACTTTCCAGCTTCCAGTCTTCCAAATTACTGTGTCTCACCACAGGAATATTCACAAAAAATCTTTTTTTTCAAAGGGGAAATAAATACGTGTATACCTGGAGCTCAGTCTAAATGAAGGTTCTGTCAGTGTATTTATACTGTTTTCCTCACATCTTTAAACATGGATTTGTCTATATAGATTGTTAGTAGCTAACTAAATACTACTAGAGATCAGTTTACCTTCTGAGAAATTAATTTTACATGTAACTTTGGAACAAAAGAATACAAGCTGAATATAAACTTTTGATCAGTCTTTGTTAAGGATTGGTTCCAGATTTGAGCCATCATGAAAGCCAGGGTCAGTATTTGTTAGGGAGCATTGTTATACCCCACTGATAAGGCACTGGAGTTGGGTGTTCAGGGTGCTGTTGAGAATAACAAATCCTCAGTAACTGTTCTGGGTACCTGTGTTTCTTTATTTTGGCCTTGAGCTAAGGAGCACATTCAATGGGATTCAAGGGCATCCAGTATGGAAAAGATTACACACTCCGCTTCTGTGGTTATATCCAAACTTTGTTTCTTGCTATTTTCATGTATCCAGTTTCTCCTTCACACACCCTGTCCAGCCCCCAAACCCAGGTTTTCCATGAAAGAAGTGAGGACACACAAATGCCCTAGAACCGAGACAAATGAAAAAACCTCATGTGTGGATGGGAAGGTCCCATCTGTGTCACTGTACTCCAAAACCAGATCCATTTCAGTGGCACCCCTTTCTTTCACTTACATGAAAACTTCACCAGGTGCTGAGCTAACTTCCTCTGCAGTAGTTATTAATTCATTTTTCAGTTCATATTCTTTATTTTCAGTCTGATTTGGTGTAGATCAACAATAACTGCCTGTGGAATTTGTTAGATAAGCTACTCTCCCTATCTACTTGGAAAACAAAAGTCAACTCCCACTTATTGTTTTCCCAGACTCTTGTAAACAGAGGCTACATAATATTGCACCTGGAGAAAGGGAGCAATTCCAGCTTTCTGGGTAACATCACGGGAGCAGTTCCAGCTCTCTGAGTAACAGCCTGGGAGTGGGCGGGGTACTGGGTGTATTTGGGATGGCAGGATCCTGTTGCTGTTGGGGTGGAAGCTCTCAGTTTCAGTTTGCATTCTGCATATTAGTGTACAGTGCTGCCCTGCTTTTACAAGCAGGGAACTGAGAAAAAAAGAAAATAAGCTTTCTTGTAAGGAAGCACTGAGTAGCATGGCAAAGTGAAGAGCCAGGATCCTACACAGCAACCCAAGTGTTCCCATGTGAAGCCATGAATGCCGCGTGTGTGTGTGTGTGTGAGATTGACACAGCAGCCACTTGTGATTCTCATTCACGTGTTTGGCCGGGGACTGCTTTTGTACAGAGCTGCTCAAATGTATTCCAGGAGCGCAGCACTTAAGGAACTTGGCCCTCAGGGAATCTCAATGCACCCACAATGAACAGCTTTCAGCCAGCAGGTTGCTTGTGTGTCTTGAGTTATTGCAGGGAGTGAAAAGTGAATGCACAGGATGTTTTGCACCAGGGAGTCACCTTCCTTCTGCTTTCACATGTTGAACAGTCAGTGATAATTAGTAGTCAGTATTGCTTAGTGGAAATGTATGCTCAGGACTTGTTTCTTGGAGTTCTCTTTGTGGTGTTTTACTATATTCTTGAGTCTTCTACAGTGAAATTTTTTTTCCTGAATTTCACTTAAAGATTAATTTTTCTTGGTGGCTTTTTAGCAGTAGTGTTTGTCATTACAGTTGAGATGGTGGACTAAAAAGACTTGCTTCAGAAGCACTGTGAAAAGCCTGGGCTCAATACATTAATTTGCTCTAGAAAGGTAGTTCATCTCTTAGTATGATTAAACGGTAAAGCCAGAAATATACTAACTACACAGAAAAAATCTATGCCAAATCTTGAAGTTTAAATACTTAATACATGGAAATGGACTAGGAATCTTTCTAGTTCATGCTGTAATTTCAGAGATGCAATATGTATACTACGCAAAAGTATTAAAACATGATTCTAAGTGAACTTTCAGGATATGTGTTCTCTTAATTGAGTCCCGGAAACTGTGAAAGATATGGCAGCTGAAAAACTTCAGATGCAAACTTAATGATTAAACTCAGAAATGCTGAGATCAAAGAGAAACTGCTGGGAAGATGTGAGAATTAAGTCAGTTACAGATGTAAATAGAAGTTTCTGAACAAAAGATCTGTTGACAGTGCAAGAACAAAATCTTCAATCACTCAAAAAGAAAAATCTAGGAGGATCAAAGAACATGTCAATAGACAGTAAAATGAAACCTCAACTGAATTAGTTAGCTAATTAATTTCAGCTTTAAGTAAGGAATAAGTTTTAACAGGGACCAATTCTTTCTTTTGTGGCTAAACCAAGTACAGATTAATAAAGTGAGAATTTGGAATTTTATCATCATCAGTTACTAAAAGGATAAGATCAGGGCAGAGACTGTTTTGCCTGTGCTTCCCAGTTAGCACAGATATACAAAATTCACTCATGAGAAAACTTATCTGAGTGTTTCATAGGAGAGTTATCATGTTATCTGGGGTTCACATGCCAGAGGTTGCTTCAGAAGGCTTTTACAAGAGTTTATCTTGTTTTTGGAATGTTGCTTGAGAGGATATGATTCTGCACACTATAATCTGAAATATCCATACTCCAGAAGTAGTTTTACTGGTTGTTGTCATGACTGTGGTCAAAGTACTTTTACCATGCTAAAAACATCTTGTAGAAGGATGTGAGAAACATAGCAGGAGGCAAGTTGTGACCAATCCTAATCCCAGTTTTTGGAAGAAGAAATAAACCTGTATGTGGTGTCGTTTATGCTTTTTGTTGTACCGGTATAATTGATGCTGGTACCGACATCTTTGCTTTTAAAAGATACAAGACTTTTCTCTGAGGGAGTTTTATCTTTACCTAAATTGTTACTTATGACATACTTAGGTCACCCAAGGCTGTGCCACAATTTAACCTACCCTTCAGACTTAGACAGATTAGTGAGGTAAATTAAGCTTAGCATGATCCTGCTTTCCAGAATTCTAGCAACAGACAAAAAATAAATTAAATTAAAGATAATGAAGCAATATATTTTGTGGTGTTGACAATTTGGGAGTATGCAGGGAGATTACTGATATAGTTTTAAATTGTTGAAGTGTGACTGGCATTCCACTGGGTGATGAATTGGCAACTAGGACATGATGACTGATGTTGTAACTGCCCTGCTGCATTTAGACAGACTGTCAGCTACCCACCAGCCAGCCAAATGACAAAATCAAATTAAAAGGCACACTCATAGCCACTACTGTGCAAGCCCCTGGAGACCCTGAATAAGCAGATGGATCCTGTACTGAGTGCCAGATGTGAACTGGAAAGGCAACAATTCCAGAGGCACCATTCTCCTTCACTGGAAATTCCCTGTGTATAGATGCTCAGATCTTGGGGCAAAACAGAATGCCTCAAAATGAGTAGGCGGAAAAATCTGTTTGATAAAAATTCAAGTTCAGAGCCAATACAGACAAAAAAGTAAAGGTTTTGCCTTTTTAAAGAGATGATATGTAAAGTATCAGGTAATAGTTCTGTTAAGGCATTAAATGAAAATATTTATATTTGTTGGTTTTGGGGTTTTTTACCACTTATAGTTGAAAAAAGAGAAGAGTGAGTGAATGAAATTCCAGGAGGGATTCAGATCTAAAGTTGCAGGGTAAGTGCCAGCAAGCTGCAGGAGTAAAGTAATGCATTGACAAAGACATGCATTTTTCTATCAGAATGGAAAAAATAACATCTGTCTAGAACATGTACCAGGATTAATGCTGGTATGGAACAGTTCAAGTGACCAACTGCAAAGTCTAAAATCAAAATTTTTGGATATTCAGAGTAGAATTGCAGCAATGAAACCACTATTTATGCAGACTGACTGCTGGTTTTGGCAGAGGTGAAGCCAAATCATCGTGTAAATTGTTTTAATTACAAAACTAGGGATGTTAATGTAGTCCAAAGTTTGGGTTAGTCTATTTTTGAGAGTAAATTCCAAACTGTTTTATTAACAGATGTGCTCATATATTTTTAACCAAAGTCCCACATGCTCAGTAAATGCTTTGAGGGCTTTGTTAAAAGTATGTCCTAAAGGGATGAACCACCGGCTCAGCTGAAGTCAGTGGAAGCTTCCCAATTCTTTTCATGAGGTCATAACATCACTTTCATTGTTTAAAAGGCATCTTCATAAAGCACATGTTAATTGTAAAATACTGTACATCTGGGGGCATCTTCTAAAAAGCTGTAATTGTTTCTGCACTCAGGTAGTAAAATACCAGAAATAAAAAGGACAGATATAAATCAATTTGTAATTTAAATATTTGTGTTATGCACATTAACCATTAAGTGTTTCAATACAGACAAAACTTTAAAGGAAAACCTGTGATTATTACTAATTCTTAATGTACCCATTGTTTGCAGATACAATCTATAAATATTAAGCTGTTAACAGCTTGCCAGAAATTCTCCTGCAAGGACCTACTGGTGGAGTTTTTCTAAAGAGACTTCATAAAAGCAGCAAGCTGTGGGACCCTACAGGTGCCAGCTGCAGCAGTTGTTTCTCCAGTTTTCCCAATAAGATTTGTTGAAACTCTCTGTATCGCAACATCTTTATTGGTAATGGATCCCCCCCTTAATTTGCACTGATGCATTTGGAATGTCAGCTTCCAAAACAAGGCACATGGGAGGCATTTAAAGTAGATTTTATGAAAGGGAAATGAACAAAGAACATGTCAGGTTCCATTTTGATTTGCATGACAAATCCAGCATGCAGTGTTCTGGTGGGTCGGGCTGGGCTTGCCTGCCACTCATGGCGTTTGTCACTTTGGTATGAGCACTTTTGACAGTCCGTTATGTTAATTGTTCTAAGGATTGTTTTGCTGGGGGAAGAAAAGGAAAGGCATTTTTATTTTTGTACTTGTTCCATCTACAGAAAAGGAGGGATATCTGAGGGAGCAGAAAACATTTTCAATCAGGTTTTGATCTATTTTTTTTGTAAATAATCCTGTGAGGTCATCAATGAAGTTCAGTATTTTAAATCTTATTGTTACTCACTCTGGGTGTTTTTGAGAGGGAAGTACTAGGCCCCTAAACTGGAAACTTGGGGAGTCTATTGTTTTGGTGCACACCATTCTTTGATCCTTTGAGTCCCACAGTGATGGGTCCTGCAGAGTGGTTTGTGCTATGTGCTTCTATGGGATGATATTGTGGTGCTTTGACAAGTGCTAGCAAGAAATTTAATGCCCTCTGAGGCCTTGTTGGATACCCATTGTTATCAGTGTGTGGGGAACTCTCAGACCTGTTGGTAGATCTGTGGATGGGACTGAATTCTGGAGGCACATTCAAGGTAGAGGTTGTTGTGGCCCTTGAGGGCACACACACTTCTCTACTCTATGTTAAAACAGTCATGGATGGTTTGGTGGTGGGTTTTGAGTTTCACAGTTCCTGACTGACTGCAGGTGGCAGAACATTGTAGGTTGATCACAGAACAGTATTTTCAGACTGACAGAACGATCAAACAAAGTTTCAGAAGACTCTGTTTGTGGTGGTGTCTCTCTTTTGCAGTTACTGATGCTTTTCAGTCAAAGAAGAACTGAATGGTTAAAGAGAGAGGAGAGCAAGAAGATAGAAATAGAATTTTCCAGAGGTTTCCAGGTCATGGCTGACATTTACCTTTTCAGTTCATAACTCCTACACTGCGTGTGGTGTCCTCATTTACATGTTGGGATCTACGTGCGCTATGACAGATTAGATCCAAGTACAGAATGCTTTTATACTATAAAATCATGCACTCAGATACAGAAATACTCAAATGAAGTGAAATAGTCCAGTGTAGTAATTCCAATCACAGTCTTGCTCAGTAATTCAGTGTGCTAATGCTCCTTTAATGCCCAGTGTCATCCTCCTTAAGGGCTTTTTTAGTAAACTCTGTGGACTTGCACAAGAATCAGCTTAAGCTGGTGCATCTCAAAATGTCAAAACCAATATAATTAATAAGTTACTGCTGATTATTAATAACACTCTTCCACTACTGTGCTGCTTTACTGAAATCTGAACTCAATGGGAGATGAACTCCCTGAAATTTAGGTCCCAAGGGACTGAAGGCTTTGGCTTGCCAGTGGGGATGGCTGTGCTGGGACAGCAGTAGCAATCCTCCTCTGACCTGTGGTAGGTCAGTGTAGGATAGGGGAATCTCCAGGGAGGACAGCCTCCATCAGGAATTGCCTTTGTCCTTGTGGGGTGGGTAAGGGGTCCTTTGGCACAAGGCAGTTTCAATCCAGAGCTGTCTCAGCTACCAACCTCTGAATGCAGCATCAGTCTGTAGTTCTTGGTTTTGTGACTGGATGGTGCCTTTCCAGTTCCTGGTAGCTTTCCTGTTTGGTTACTTCTTGGAAAACCGTGTCATTATTTCCTGTCAGAGAGAAAAGTTGTTAAACTCTCCCACTAAAAACTAATTTAGGTTGTTTTTTTTTTAATTGGTCCCAATATTGAGAAAAGCCACCACAAATCCAAGTCACAGCAATTGAAAAAAAAAAAATACTGTTGCTCTTGATAGTTCTTGTAAAGTGTTTTGTCTTACCTGTGTTTTTGACAAAAGTCAATTGCTCAGGTAGTCGCTCTGTACTTGGCAACACTTGTCAAAAACTTTTGACTGTAAACGGAAAAATCACCCATGGCTTTTTTTTTTTTTTTTTTTTTTTTTTTTTTTTTTAAAAAAAATCTTGGCCAAAACCCNAACGGAAAAATCCCCCATGGTTTTTTTTTTTTTTTTTTTTTTTTGTTATTATATATGAAAAATGCTGTGCCAGAAACCCTCATAGTCTGCTGCCTCTTCCCCTTTTACTTGTTTTTTCAGAGACAAACTCCTGCCTTTTTCCCCAGGAGGGAGCGATGGCTGTGACAGGGTAGGTTTGGAGATGGGGTTGGCTCTGCTCAGTGACAGCAGTGACAGCTCAAAGCATAAGCAGCAGATAGTGCTGTGGATAATATGTATTTAAAGCAATTCTTTCAATAAATAATCTTCCATCGCAATGGGTTTTTTTCTTAAATTTTCTCTGACATCCGTAAGTTAAAAACCAAAAATTTCCTGTTGCCTGGCTTTACTGTTAATTTTCTCAGAATGATAGACTCATAGAACGGTTTGGGTTGGAAAGGGCCTTAAAGATCACCCAGTTCCTGCTCTGCCACGGGCAGCGACACCTTTCACTAGACCAGGTTACTGCAAGCCTCGTCCAACCTGGGCTTGAACTCTTCCAGGCATGAGGAACCCACATCTTCCCTGGGCAACAAGTGCCAGGGCCTCACCACCCTCACAGTAGAGGACTTTTTATTAAAAATTTGGAAAGTGTAAAGAAGGAAGGTGCCATGTGAGAGATGAAGAGCCGTTTGTCCTGGAGGAATCCCTCCAGGAAGCAAAGTACTGGACCAGTCCCAGGCTGATGTCCCATCACTGAGCCTGGTCGATGCCATCGTGTTTGTCTCCAAGGCCGGTGCTAAGAGGATGGTGCCAAACTCTTTTCAGCAGTGCACAGTGACAGGACGAGAAGCAGTGGCCATAAACTAAAACACGAGTAGTTCTACCTCAATATGAGGAACAATTTCTTTCCATGGAGGGTGGCGGAGCCCTCGAACAGGTGTCCAGAGACGCCGTGGAGTCTCCGTCTCTGGAGACATCCCAAACCCACCCGTGTGTCCCCTCCTGCAGGTGACCCTGCCTGGGCACTGGGGTTGCACTGGGCGATCTCCAGAGGTCCCTTCCAACCCAAAGGAGTCTGTACACGCTGCGGTTCTGGTCCCGCCAGCCGGGCAGGGGGCAGCAGAGCGGCGCAGCGGCCGCGGAAGCGGCGCGGGCAGCGGGCGGAAGCGGCGGTGGCTGTGCCGGGCCGGGCCAAGCCGGGCCGGACACACCGGAGCGCCCGCGGCCATGGCGGAGCGCATCGAGCAGCGGCTGGAGGATCGCATCCCGGAGCTCGAGCAGCTGGAGCGGGTCGGGCTCTTCACACGCAAAGAGATCCGGTGAGCGGGGCCGGGGCCGGCGGCTGAACGCACGTGGTGTGGCCGGGGGCGCTCCGGGTGCTGATCTCCTGTTCCCGCAGGGCCGTCCTGAGGAAAGCCACGGCTCTGGAGTACAAAATCCAGCGAAGAGCGCTGCGGAAGGAGGATTTCATTAATTACATCCAGGTAGGCTTCATCAAGCAGCAGAGCGGGGCACCTCGGTGCAGACCCAGCTCAGTCAGACCCGAGGAGATTTGTAGTGACCCACGCTGGAAACAGTTCAGGAAACGGAGACCCCTCCTCACCTGGTCCCGGGTGTTCACCTCGGAGCGGTTGTTGGCACCAGAGCATGAAGAGTAGCCAAGAGTTGATGCTTGAGTTTGGGGTCAGACAGGCTTCTCTCGTGTTGTGACCTTTTCCTATAGTTTTTTGTCTGTCCATGATGTAGAGCCCACAGTTCCCTGGTGTGCTGTGCAAACTGTAGTTAAGTGGAATTAATAAGTTGGATATTAGGAAGAGGTTCGTAAAAGGATGGTTCCCAGGGGCACTGAACAGGCTCCCCAGGGAATCGTCACGGGCCAGGAGCCTGACAGAGCTCAAGGAGCATTTGGACAGTGCTCTAAGGCATGGGGTGAGATTGTTGGGCTGTCCTGTGCAGGACTTGGAGTCTTAGAAATGTAGCGACTCAGCCAAAAATTAATTCCTTGTGTTTCTTACCTGCAGTGTTTATTGTCCACTTGATCATCTATAACAAACTTGATCTGTATTTTTTGCCTTATTGTTATGTGCCTCATCATTTGCTTTAAAATGTTTTTTTCCTTCCCATTCTAGTATGAAGTTAATCTGCTGGAACTGATCAAAAAAAGAAGAGCAGTAAGTTTGTCAATTATTAACAGTGCAAAATATTATGTCAAATTCTCTATTGCAATGAAATGAATGTTTTTTCCCTCCTAGCGCGTTGGATACTCGTTTAAGAAAGATGAAATTGAGTACTCTATTCTGCATAGAGTCCACAGCCTGTTCAACCGAGCTACAGGAAAATGGAAGGTAAGTTTATTTATACTGAGATTCAGAATTCTTTTTTTCTGCATGCCAGGTTGTTGTACCAAGGGCGTGTTTTTGCTTGTTAATGTACAAGTGATTTTGTACATTGTGAGGTTGATTCTCTTCCTCTTTTCATTTCCGACAGGATGATGTCCAGCTCTGGCTTTCTCATGTTGCATTTTGCAAGCAGTGGGTGAGTTTTCAAATCCTAATCTTACCCAGGTTGAGATACTGGCTTGGTGCTTATTCACACCTCTGAAACTTGATTTAAAGACAGGGGTACAAACTTTACTGCCACATGCTGTAATACTGAAATAATTTTGATAATATTGTTGGAGCTGCTTGGAATTGTCACTAATGTATGTAAGTGTAGAGTTTGACTCCGATTGAATTAGTATGAAATCTGATGCTTGCAGGGGCAAAGATGAGGCTGACTGCATTAAATCTGGAGTACCAGCTGGTTTGTGAGAGCCAGAATATTGGTTATATGTTCTCTGGAGTGAATGCTTCCCATGTCTGTAAATTGTGATTTTGTTCCAAATATTTCTTGCAGTGATTATGCTGTAAAGTCATATTCTGGCAGTTCTGTACTTGATAAACTTACCTGTGCAAGGCTTCATGATATTACCAGCATTCAGGTGTTGTCATTTCTGTACTGAAGAAGGTGACCTTGCGTGGTAGTGGAGGTGGCCAAAGGAAAATACTGTCTCTAGCTCATGAGGGCAGTGAGACCATGGGTTTGGGACTTGGACAACATTTGTGTTGGCTGTGTGGTTCAGAAAGTTTGAGTTAGCCATGCTACTCTAATCTGGTGACATTTAAATAAGGGTCACTGTTGAGCAAATAGGAGGAACTTTGTACTGAAGATAAAGTAGAAGAGAAGCATCTTTTTCAGAGCAATTGTACTACAACTTGTAACCTTTCCTAAGGAAACTTTAGTGCTGGGGATTCAATTCAGAACTACTTCTTTTACAGAACGCAAAACATCAACTCAGTAAGGTGTTTTCTACCATGTTGGCCATTCATTCCAATAAACCAGGTAAATAACACAATGGTGAGTGCTGCATAAATGCCTCAGCATGGATTGTATGGTGTTGGTTTAAGTTCTTGTAGATCTCAGTTCAAGCTGTTGGGGTAAAAGTTCATACTCTGTTTTTTGCCTTGCTGCTGCTTCAGAGAGAAGGGATCTGAAAGGGGTTGTGCTAAGCAATCAAAGGGGGATCTAAAGTAGGTCAGAATGACCAGTTCCCAGGTGGACTGAGGACTAGGTAGATGTATCAGGAGTGAGAGATGTTGAATGCTCATTACTGCTTCTTGGCTTCTGAAGACATCATTAGATCTGTAACTAAACCAGATTAAACTTCCTGGATCTGCCTGGCTGCTTTACGGTTTTACTTGGGAGATAATCAGTCTTATTCCAAAGCTGAGCTCATGTTGAGAGGTTAAATAAATTTATTTGTGTCACCTGTTGCAGCACTGTGGATTATGGCAGCAAAGTGGGAAATGGAGACACGACTGTCATCAGAAAGTGCCAGGCACTTGTTCCTCCGTGCTTTGCGCTTCCATCCAGAGTGCCCCAAACTTTATCAAGAAGTGAGTTCCTGTTTTTCTTGTATGATCACTTATTTGATCCATCAGAGCAAATCAGTTCAGCGTGTTTCTCAGATCTGTCTGAGACAAGTGGAAAAACTTGTTTTTCCATCAGCAGGAAAATATCAAAAACAGTAAAATAAGCCAAAATTGCCTTCTGAAGCACTGTTAAGCTCTGCTAGGACATAGTTGTCAGGGTCAGTGTGGCATTCCCAATCTTTGTTGAGGAACTTAGTTTTCTTTGGGGGCAAGTTAAGGTTTAAAGAATGACTAAAAAATGATCACTGCAACCTGTGGGTAATACACAGGGCAGATAGTGCTAGGTGCACAAGCCTTCAAAAACCAAGGCTCTAGGGCATATGTGGGATGTGTCAAAGTCTCAATTTGTAGCTCCTCAGAGCTTGTTTTACCCTGTTCATGGACTTGGATTTTTATGATTTATTCCCGCAATAATTTCGTTTTGTTTTCACTCTTGCAGTATTTCAGAATGGAGCTTATGCACGCTGAAAAACAGAGGAAGGAAAAGAAAGAATTTGAACAAGCAAAGATGGACTTGGTAGGTCAGCTAAAGTTACTTAAGAGATATTGTCTGCTTGTGTATTACATGTTGAAATTCACGGTTTTGGATTAATGGTTTATTTGACAATGGCTTAGAGAAAGTCTTTGTTCATGTCTGGTGCCTGTGTGGAGCTTGTCAAGTGTTTGCTGATGCTCAGCTTAAATACTTCATATATTTATTTTTTCTCTGCATTTGTAAAATCTTTTATTACATTCCCCAGTCTGAAAATTAACAGTAATTTCTAGAAAGGAATAGCTAATCTTCCTATCTTATTTCTTTATAGTTGACTTGTGCAATTTGCATAAAAATAGACTTGGATGAAGAAAACATTAATTTCTTCTGATTTTTTCCCTGTTTGCGAAAATGATAGCTGAGAATGAACAATAATTTCTTCAATTATATGCTTGATATTTCAGGGGGAATTCAATTACTCTGAAGAAATTCTCAATGGGGAAATGGCTCGCATAGTCTACAGGGAAGCTTCTCAGAAAATTAAAGGTGAGCGAACATTTCTTGTACTTACTCATTAAGAAAATTGTCAGCTGTAACCCAGTTCTGCAGCAGATAATGCTGATAGACGTAGCTTCCATGCACACACAAAGATCCTTTTTCAAATACACCATTTCTTCAATAGAACCTACATAATGCCAGAGTACAAATTAATAGTGCAGGTAGTTCTGATTCCACGTCTGTCCTGCAGGCTAACACCTTTTTCAGCACAACAGCTTTAGGGCTGAAGAGGCCTAGTGCTGGGTTACAGTCTCAAAACTTGATTGTTTAAAAAAGAAAAATGAAGGACAGTTCAGTGTTACACACCTTTTTTATTTTGCTGAACATTAGATCACAACTAATCAGCTACCACTAGTGGCAAAGAAGTAAGAACTCAGACTAATAATAAACCAAGTTAAACTATTCTAAATTAAGCAGGCTTGGTAAAAATCAGCCATTTTATTGAGAGAATTGGGTAAAATAACTGCAAACTAGTAGTAGATATATTTGAGAAACCATGATAGATGGGGATATTTTGGAAATCTGGGAAAAATACAATAATGAATGTTGAAAATTAGTGGGGAAAAAGGACATTAGAGGAAATTACAGAAAGAGTTGAGTTTAATTTAATTTTCTGGGGAAATACTAGCAAAAATAGGCATACAAATGATTTGCAAGCACATAAAAATAGTAAGGTGAGTAATGGCTGATGGAAGTTCAAAATGATCTAATTATGTCAAGTCATGGCACTTGGCATTTTTGAAGGTAACTTGTAGAGATACCAGATGGACACAATTCCTGAACATCTGTTTTGTGGAGCTTTGGAGAGAGATTTGTCCTGAGTGTGGAGCACTTTATATTTTCATGGCAGAATCAAGTGAGGGAGTAGGGGAGGTGCTGATTAAATTTGCAAGTGGAACCAAGCTACAGAAATGCAAAGTGTGCAATTGATGTAATATGTTGAGGAATTCTGTAGCAAATACTCCACTTGATAGTTTTTTCTCCTCTTGCAATGCAGGTGTTGAGTTCCAGCTGGCTGTGCTCTCTATTGCAAAGCTCTTTGATTTTACCCAAGATTTGCAAAAAGAAATACTTGAAAGGTGAGTTGTGGCTTTGTGTCGTATTTTTATTTTGGTTTGGTTTTTATGAAACTTGTTCGCATAACTTTTCTAATTTATAGAGGATTGACTGGACTTTAAGAACTAAAGGCTGTTCCTCTAGAGAAATAGTATTAAGGCTTATATGAAGTCCTTTAAGAAAAACTAAAGATGAAGCAAGCATGATCTTTAGGAAAGGATTATTGTATCCAACTTCAGAAAGGGCTTGAAAAAGCTGCTAAGAAAATGCAGGTAAAATACAGTTGTCACTGATAATTACTGCAGTTAGTGTCTGTAAATTTATTGCAAAAACTGTGGATTTTCCCAGTGTACCTTTCATGGGGTTTTTGCATCTTTTGTGTCTCCAGTTGTTCCTTTCAAAACAAAGATCTGTCCTGACAGCTCCCTGCCTGGTTCATGTTATTTCTGGAGAATATCCATATTAAATAATTTTTCTAAAAGCTAATATTTTGTCTTGCGGAAAGGAAAATGTTATTTTCTCTGGGATTTGCTTACTTAGCAATTAAGTACATTTCTATATCAACATAACAACCCTCTTATAAACATACCTACAGATGAAGAATGGTGTTTGTGGGCTGTTACAAGCATGTTATGTTTAGTTTGCAGACCAAGTATGCTGATGATCCCCTCATGTGGGACTACATGGCCCGCCGGGAGCTGGAGCTGGGGTCCCTGCAGCCCACAGAACACACCACAAAACAAAAGAAAGTAGCAGAAATAGCCCAGAAGGAGGAACGGTGCTGTGCAGTCTTTGACGAAGGTGTCAGAGCAGTCCCAACAGGTGAAATGTTCTGCCTGCATTTGAACAATTTTTTCTGGTACTTAGCATCCTGTGAAAGTCTTGAAGAAGGTGATGGCAGGCTCTAGTGTAACTAAAAGAAGGCAAGCAATTTTTAAATGCTACCTTTTTGGGATCTCTTTTATGTGTTCTTTGGGTTATTTTCTAATGCATTTATGCTCTTGAAGGAGCTGCTTAATTGAAAGTGGGAGTATATTGCTGGTTAGCTGGGAGTAAGCAATGGTTTTGAGTTGCCAGTGGAGTGGATATCCAGCTTCAACATCTGGCATTGTCCTTACTCTGAAATGAGGTTGTTGAGGAGCTATTTGTGGAGTGGTCTCAAATTTGCTGTAGTATAGCCTTTAAAGCCATAGAATACTTTGGGTTGGAAGAAATCTTTAAAAGACTCAGCTCAGCTAAGAGCTTGATGCTCTTTACAAAGAGTTACTTCCTGCAGCTTGGACTGGGGAGCCCTTTAAAAATGTTAATGTTATAAATCTAGGGCCTCTTTTGCAATACAACATTTTAAAGTTGGCATTAACACTTTATATCATTTGTATCTCTGTGTTTCTTAAAGACAAATATTTGTGCTTACTCTTGTGTTTCTGTAAAGTGTGATATTATGCCTTTGTGTCTATAGAGGACATGTGGAAATGCTACATCACATTTTGCTTAGAGAGGTACAACAGAAAAACCAACAGTGAAGAACTAAAGCAAAAGGTAAAAACTTATTAGGAAATCATACTAACAAATCATTCCTGTTTTAATTGAATTCTGTAATCCCTCAGACAAGAAGCAAATATATTTTGACATTTTATCAAAAATACTTACCTGTGGCCATCATTAAAAAGAATTTAGTTTCCATGTGGGGGGATCACTTTTAATGCTAGGCTCACACGTGGCCTGCCTCAACATGATTAACCTGGGCATAAACCAGCCTTGTCAGTAAAGCAGAGGAACCTCTTTGGATGAAAGCTAAGACTTTAGTCATGGAATCATAGAATGGTTTGGGTTAGAAGGAATCCTAAAAGTTCACTGAGAGGTCCTTCAAACCTGTGCTTGTTCAAAGGAAAGGATCTTGCAACTAAGTCCAAGTGAAGTTTGGTGCTGGCACGTGGGCAATTCAGTTATGCATCTCTGCTTGGGTATGACTCAGTGAATTAACTAATTATCCTGTGCAGCTTGGTTCCCTAACATTGCACTAAAAGAACATTGCAGTGTTATTCTTTGCTCCTTAAGGAAGAGAAGTAAAATGCTCAGATCTCCACTTTATCTTGGAGTGTTTGCAGGTGACTAAAGCTTTAGATATGTAATGTATAATTAGATGTTCACTGACATGTTGATACACAGTCCAGTGGGCTTCTTGAAATGCTGAGATCTGGTATATACAGGAATAATGCTTGTTTTCTTTTTTCTTCTCTGTTGGTTTTAGAGGCTGGAGAAGACACTGAGTGTGTTCAGCAAAGCCCATGAATCCAATCTGCTGCCAGAAGCGCTGTATAAGCACTGGGTAAGAACTGACACAGAAGAAATAGATCCTGAGACTTTTCTGCATTGTTTGTGTGCCTGTCTTTGCCATTTTGAGTAGACACAAAGATGGACAATATTGGTTCAAAGCCCTGCTTTTTAACAAAATTGTATGTGCTGGGTTTTAGCTTCAGCTGTTACTGGACTCCAACCTCTCTGAGAAGGCTGTGGAGGTGGCAGAAGCTGCAACCAGGCACTTCAGCCAGTCCATGGAAATGTGGCAGATGAGGCTGGAGGTGCTGATCCAGCTGAAGAGGGACGATGTGACGGAGTGTTTTGAAGAAGCCATTAAACATGTGAAGTCTAAGGTCTGTGCTGGTTTAATGGACTTGCATGCATTAGTCCT
Organism: Dasyornis broadbenti; assembly: GCA_013397935.1. Classification (NCBI taxonomy): domain Eukaryota; kingdom Metazoa; phylum Chordata; class Aves; order Passeriformes; family Dasyornithidae; genus Dasyornis; species Dasyornis broadbenti. Next base: position 3,835,724 of record VZRN01006271.1, on the reverse strand, counting down.
GGGCCAGAAGCCTCTGTTGCTTGGTTGTGGTTTTTTTGTTTATTTTTACAAGGCATTTAAAGTCTCTAACAATTTTTAATGTCAAAAATGAGAACTTGACAATTCACGTGCAAATTGCATTCCCAAGTATTAGGGAATTGTAAATTCACTTAAAATCACAGGTTTAAAGCCTGAATGCTTACAGGTGACATTTTGCATATTCTTCTAGCAGTGAGCTGGTGTTTGTGTCTCAGTTGAAAGATGTGTTTCTGTTTCTTCACTGTCCTGATCCACCATTTGCCTGTGTGGTATTTCAAGCCTTGAATTAGCTGTGTGCTCTCCTACTCTGTTCCGTTTCAAACCCTGGGCACAAGGAATGAGGAAACAGGAAGGTGATTGTTTCTTTCCTTCTTGTTCTTGGAAGTCACCTTTGTGTACTGCAGTGCTCAGTGATGCAGAACTTTTTTCTCATCCCTGGCAACACAGCTGTCCAGCTAAGGATAAGTTGTCCTGTAAGTGAGGAAGGAAATGAGAAGTGATTGCAGTGTGAAGTTCAAAGTTATCTTTCCAAGAGCTGTATCTAAAGGGTATTTTTTATGGCAGGTAATACAGAAGCTGATGACTGTCTTGCTGTTTCTGTAAATCAGAGTCACTGTATTTCAGCCATTTGATGTGTTTGCTGACCTTGTAGGGCACTTTGCCATTGTGGACCCTCTGGGTGGAATGGAGTGAGGGCACAAACAGCAAGGAAGACACAGAAGCTCTCTATCAGGTACTTGGCTAATCAAAATCTACTTTTATGTCTGTATAAATAAAATGTAAAAATGTGTGTGGATGGAACATGCAACAAATGCTTTATACTGCAGTTCCTTCATGGATGTGTTGATACCAAAGAATTGCAAGAAAAACTGTGTGTTACCAAAAACCAATTGGACATAGACTTACAGGCACCAATGTCATTCCCAAATGCATCTAGGGCATATGGATGTTTGTAAGCACAACCACTGATGGACTCCTACTTTGTGGTCTAGAACTTTTGCTCTGTTTTCAGATACCTATCTTAACATGGCAAAGAGAATTTTCCAATCTGTGTGAAAACATCAGTCTTGTTACAGAAAACTCAAGATCAGAACTGGGACTTTACTCTCACTATGGATTTCCTCAACACTATAAGACAAAACATTTCCTCTTTACCTGGCATGTTGGGTTGTGGGTTTTTCTCCCCCATTTACAACATAAAACACATACTTCAGGTGGTAGATGGAATTCAGCTGTTTGTAGAGCATTGTGAAACCCGCTGCATGAAGGGTTTTATGGAAATGCCAGTTCCAGCTCTATGGAATATTGAAGGAGAAATGTATTTTAGACATAGGAGATCTCCTTTGTGTCAGATGCCTAACTATGGAGAAGCACTAACTGGGCCATTTAATTGTAGCTTATGTGATTGGTTCATTTTTTGTTTTGGTTTTTTTTTTTCCTTTTAAACTTGTAGAGATCCTTGCATGCCACAACTCCTGCTGAATCTGTGTCTATGAAAGAAATGTATCTTGACTGGACTTACAGAAATGGTGGTTATAAGAAAGTTAAAAAGCTCTTTACCAGGTAACAAATAAAATCTTCAAACCTGATTGTTCTCGGGTATATATTAAAAGCCCTGAAGTTTAAAATTACTTATTTTATTTCAGCCTGTGTGAAAATCGTCCATTTTCGCTTGACTTCTTCAGGAAGATGATCCAAATAGAAAAGGAGCAAGTAAGTTGTTGAATATCCAATTAGTGCCTTGTATTTGTAAAATACAGTTCTAACTTGGGATTTAAATAGGAGACAGAGTAGTGGTGTTAGTCTGTGGTCAGTTAGTGTTTGTCCTCTGCAGTTGATTCACAGGATGTCATACAAACCCAAGTTCCATGGTAACTAATCTTCAGCAGTGTGTGTGTGTAATTGCCATGACTTTCTTCCTTTGTCAGAATCTAATCATGCTGCAGATTCACTTCTGTATAAAATAAATGGCCTTTTAATACCTTCTTTTGTTAGGAATCCTGCAAAATGCTTCATCTGAGAGAATACTATGAACGTGCCTTGAGGGAGTTTGGTTCAACAAATACTGGTAAGGGGATTCCAGTAGTTTTATTTATTCATTCATTCATTCAGTGCTGCCACTTTTATTTCCATCCATTTCAAAAGGTAGCTGTTTGTTCTGCCCTTGTGCTTGCTGTCATGCAGAGTGGAGCTTATTTCTTCTGTGCTGTTAAGTGTAGGACACTGCGGGGACTCTTCACTGTCAGCCCAGGGTCACTGGCAGCAAGATGGCTTCAGCACATGTGGGAGCAAATCAGGTTCTGACACTGGCTGGCATAAGAGATGCGTATCACTTTTAATTTGTATTTATGAACACTATGGAGCTATATATTTATAATCAAGATTTATAGTATTCCTTTTAAGAAAGTACACAACTCAATTATTGTTGCATTATTTCTGAAGATGTCCCTGTTTCAGCTGGGAATAGAACCCAGGTGTTTGCTCCTCACAGTGCAGGAGATTGTAGTTTCACAAAGTAAACCTTATCTCATTAACATTAAACACACTTAGAGAGTTTCTAGTTAGGCTTGTGTGTTTGTTAAGTAATACCTAGTCAAAATCTAACCAGAACTTCCATTTTTCTTTTAAAGACCTCTGGCTGGATTATATCAAGGAGGAGCTAAGTCATCCCCAAGGCAAACCAGAAAACTGTGGGAGCATTCACTGGCGAGCTATGAAGATGTTGCAGGGAGACCTGGTGGAAGATTTTGTTTCTAAATACACTTTATTGCAAACTGGACATTTATGAAAAACTATACATAGTTATAACATGATTGTGCATTTTTTAACTTCTTTATACAAAGGTAAAGATGTTCCTGGATTTTATTAAAATTTGCCTTCTTTAGATTTTATGTGACAAAAAAGAATCATCTTCTCCGTTGCAGTAATTTCTAGTGCTGATTCTGCCAGGGGCAGGTTCAAGTGCACAGGCAGAGAAAGCAAAAGCATCTCTGAGGGTGTTTTCATTGAGACTTCTGACAGCAAACTCTTCATCCTGCTTAAACATTCAGATAGTTCTAGTGCATCAGTTCTTAACACTCTGCAAAGCTAATATTGCAGCACCTAAATGCAAAAAACCCAAATCAAACCCAATGGAAACTATACCTGTGGGTGATCTTTGCATCTTACGAAGCTGAATCATGAGAAGTGCAACACTTTTCATTAGGTAATCAGAAATCAGTGGAAGTACATTATTTCTTGTTTTCCTAGCCTTGAAATCATCTGCAATCCTGACAATAAAAAGAGAAGCAACTTCTGCAGCCAACTTGCATTGGTGTTTGCATCCTGAGAGTGAGGAAGGGTAGAGGGGAGCTGAGATCTATTAGCAATGTCCTTGAGGTGAGAGCAGAAAGGTCCCATCTACACTTCAACTTCCTCTTCACCATGCCTAAAAAATGGGTAATGGTTTTTGAAAGAGTGCTGTCCTTGGCTGTTTACAGAGCCACAAACCTGAAACATCAACATAAATGCTATCCTTGGACCAAGAGAGAAGTGTAGGGAAAGCACAGGAACATGCAGCAAGCACTCCTTTGTGCCATTTCCCAGTGACTGAAAGGTGACATAATGACAATACAGAGAAATACTTGATTTTGCACTCAAGTAGAAACTGCAGCTCCTCTCAAGTAATGAATTCCAGTAACTTGACTGGAAACAAAGTTTGGAGCAGTAGCCTGGTAAGATTGCTCCTTCTGTCACCAGATCTCAAGTACATCCTGCTTTTGTTTCCCAAACTTTTAGCCAGGCCATCTCCCATATCTCCACTCCTTCTTTGCTGTCTCATGTCTGGCATTGAGATTTCCTTGCTGGTAATCACTTACACCTTGCCTGCCCTTTACGCTGTTACTCCCTCTCCTGAACCACTTCTTGCTTCTTCAGTTGCACAACTAAAAGCTTTTAAGTGCAAAGTTTGGAATTTTTAAAGTCCAACAAAGCTAGTAACTCCACTGGTTCTGAAAGTGGGCCCTTCAGCTGTCCTGGTTCCTCACAGAACTTTGCCATTCTCTCCAGGGATACACATTCCCCGAGAGCACACGTACTTGACACTTGCCACAGCTGCTCAGCCAAGGTGCCTCTTCATACTCCCTCTGAGCATGCTGCTGCCACGAGGCCGGAAGGAAATGGTTATCTTTTGGCAAGGGGAAAACTCCACCCAGCCATGAGAGGTATTGGTAGCTTGATTACAACTTCATCAGTGAAAAGGTACTTTCTCAGAGCTCTTATACTTATATTTCTCCAGGGTGCAGTCTCCACTACATGGTGGTGTTGGGTCATGGGTTGCACTCGATGATCTCGGAGGTCTTTCCCGCCGAACTGATTCTGTGATTCCGGAGCTGTGCGTGATGGGCTCCCCAGGCTGGGCGCTGTAGGCGCTCGCGGCGTTGCAGGCGCCGAGGCTGGAGCGGGGGCAGTCCCACCCTCCCTGCCAGCCTCTCATCTCTCGGCACAGCCGCGGCTGCCCAGGGGCCCCGACGGCCGGGCAGGGCCGGGCGGTCGGTGGTGCCCTCAGGCCGGGCCGCGGGCTCGGCCCCGAAAGTTTGCAGGTTCCGGGGAGCGCGGGGCGGGCTGCAGAGGCGGCTGGGCTGCCGTGAAGGCTCGCCCAAAGTCTACGCCCTGCCCTTGGTCACCGGCCGCGGCCCCTGCGGGCTCCGGATTCCTGCCTGCGTCGCCGGTCCCTCCATGTTCCAGTGGAAGTGTGAGGAGAACTCGCCGTCCTCCTCCCTGTGTGCCCCTCAGAGCAGCTGAGGGTTTCCTTCTGCTCTTCATCCATCTTGGTCCAGCGCCTCAGGGCTGTTGGAGGGTCCAGCTCGCTCCTTTCTCCTCGGCTTTTGGGCTCCCAGAGGGTGCTTGGTTAAGTGTTAGTACTTTTCCCACTCTTTGTGTCTTCATTACCTCTGATGTTTTCCCAGTCTGCTGCCGCTCCCAAACGCGGCCCCGTTTTGGGTCAGGGTTGTGGGCTGAGTGAGGAGATGGGCAGTTCTGTGTTGGCTAATGCTAGGGATGACCCGATGGCAGCAGCACAATTGGCCATCCCTCTGCAGATTTGCCTTCTGAAGTGAAAGCCTGTTTCTAAACTTCTGATTCATCAAGGAAACAAATGGAGGTGCTCGGGAACACTCAAATGTGGTAGCAGTTTCGTGAGCAATCAATGAAAGGTTTCTGCATTCTTTAAAACTGTCTCATAGGTGATGGCTGCTGCCACTGAAGCCGCAAACTCTGAGGGGAAACAGCTTCCTAATAAGAGAGAAACTATGATCAGGGAGCCCACAAAAGGTAGGACAAAACAAAGCAGATGGTATAGAAACTTGTGCTCTACTTGAGAAATAGACTTAAAACCTTTTGGTGATGCATGGGAAATGCCTCTTTACCTACTGCACCAAATTATTTCCATGTAGATATTTGTGTATGCCTAGGTGCATGACTAATTAATCAAGATAACATTTTTTAAACTAGAACCATGTTTTTTCAACATACCCGCTTTTCTTTTCTTTTCTTTTTTTTTCTTTTTTTCTTTTTTTTCTTTTTTTCTTTTTTTTCTTTTTTTCTTTTTTTTCTTTTTTTCTTTTTTTTCTTTTTTTCTTTTTTTTCTTTTTTTCTTTTTTTTCTTTTTTTCTTTTTTTTCTTTTTTTCTTTTTTTTCTTTTTTTCTTTTTTTTCTTTTTTTCTTTTTTTTCTTTTTTTCTTTTTTTTTTTTTTTTTTTTTAAATACCTACAGGTGGATGTGGTGAACCAAGATTGCTAGGTCATTTGCCCCAGTTTAATGAGTGATTTTCCAGCACCAGTCTGTGAAAAATCCTGATTTGGGCTGGTGTTGTGGTCTCCTCTTGCCAAGCACCTGAAATGTGAAGCTGCTCTATAGTGATATTCCATACATAGGAAACTCCATATATTATAGTAAGATTAGTAGTCACAAAGTGCATTTGTATACCTTCTGAATTATTGTTTGCTGAGCATTTAATTGTTCTTGTTTAATTTCTGAGTGTATCTGTTGGTGCTTTCTATTGGGTTTAGAATGTTTGCTGAAGAATATTCCAAATGTTCCTGATGTCAAGTCTGAAGAAAGTGAATCTGCTTCTACCTCTCCCAGTGATGACTGGTGCAATATATATGGTGACCTGGATGTGTGGGATGATGAGGTCTCCAATATTTCTGAGTCTCCAGGGCAGAAAGATGCTTCTGAGCATGAGGTGGAGGACTGGGATAAAGAATTGGAGGAGTCTACATGCGGTCCTTATGGTGAGTACACATTTACTTGTGCTTTATTTGACTTTTGGATAGTAGGTGGTTGGAGGTAGGTGCTTTGCAGGAGAATGTGTTTGAATAATTCCATGTTCTATTTTGGGAAGCAATGTCTTATTGTGTTGACCTCATGGATACGTGCACAATTTTGTTGTCAAGTACAGGATTTAAAGGTAGTGTGGAGTTCACATGAAACTCTTGCTTGAGCAATTGAATTCTTAGGGAGTGGCATGGTAAGGAGGAGAATTCCATGTTTGTATTGAGTTTTTCTGGTGAAGCAAGTTCTCGGTGTATTTTTGTTATTCTGAAGCAGAAGAGGAAGGTACATGGAGTGCAGGAATGTAACGTTTTGTATAAAAATTCTTCAAGAAAATTCAAGACTGTTCACTATAATATCTCTCTAGAGCATGGAGTTCTTGGAACAGAGCATTACAAATGCTCAGTCTCTGAGCTGAGTTTGTTGCTTTTACTGGACTTTTTTTTGGGTGGCTTTTTGTTTATTTGTTTGACTTTGTTTGGGCCTTTTGAAGCTTGATCCTCCTAAAGGGTTGTGTACGTGATCAGTCCCATGGCCAAAAGTGGCAACGAATAGAAGGAGTTTCACTCACACCTTTAGAGTTGAATTATTCTTCCAGTTTGTAATTTGTTTTATGGGGGCTCACATGTTAAGCAAGAGTGTCAGCCTTCCATTGGCCAGGCTGGTTGTTAACACAGAACAGGTGGATGGAGTTTAGCCAGCAGTGCTGTGTCAGTGTTGATGCAGAATAATACCATTGCCATTTTCTTCTCCTTAATGTATGTATTTTTGTAATTAATACAATTTTCTTTGCTTAGGAAATAGGAATTATTTCTTTATTTTAATCCCATAATTAAAATCAACTTTTGTATTTAAATTCCATTGTTTGATGATGGAAGAAAGTGGGAAAGGTTTTGCAGCCTTTCTATAAAACCATTCTGATTTTAAAATAGAAATATAGTATTGGTTTTTCACACTGGGTAATTTGAGAAAAAGACTGTTCCCTTTTTGGATGTTTTCCCTCTCTTCCATACTGAACTTTCATTTTAACCTCTCATATGTTCAAATTTATGGAATGTTTTGAATTTTTTCTGGAACTGACACAAGTGGTTTTTTTTTTTTCCGTTAACTTGCTCATCCCACCTGTAGCTCTTTAAATCCTCACAAACTGAGGCAGGTGTGATTATTTGATTCAGGTGATTCTGAAGGATGCTGAGTACAAGTGTCTGAGTCGTTAACTGCTACCAATACAAAAATGTGCTTGATTGGTCATTTTATGGCTTTTTAAAGTGTCTTAAGCTCTTGCTGTGATGGCTTGTTTGGCAGTGCTGCTGGAAGGCTGACACATGGGATATTGTGTTGGGTCCTCTGCTCCCTATGCTCTGGGCTTTTTGTTTGCTCAGAGTCTGCTGGCTAGAAATCTTTATGTTTCTGCTAAACCACTTTGCCCTATTTTTGTTTTGGTTTTGCTGTTATTAGGCTTAATTCTGGCCTAGTGGAAATGTTGGTCAGAGTGAGCTTTTACAGGACCCCATCCTCCAGTTCTGTCCAGTGAGCTGGTTCTTAAAGGGTTTAGAGGACTCCTCATTGGGATGGTGTTATGCAAACAGCAGGAAGGGGGAGGGCAAATAAAAGTAATAGTTTCATGAGCCTTTTATTCCCAGGGAAATATGAAAAAACTGCATGCCTTGTAAGAGCTGCTGCCAGATGTTCTGAATCCCAGGTGTATCACTGAGTTTTCTGGAAAACTGTTTTGTTTGTTTGGCATGAACCTTGCTAAAAATGAAGATGTTGCCAAATTCAGTTTTCTGTTTGCCTTTTTTTTAGGTCTAATTCATGAGCACTGGCAGATCAAATTGAAATAGTGAACTGGAAGATGCCATAGAAGTCCATAATAACCTGCTACACTATACCACTACCTTTTTGAGTATCTCCCATGGTTTAAACCTTTTATTTTATCTTCTTTAGATGCTGATGATTTCTCCTGTGGAAGCTTTGAGGAAAATAATCTTTTGGGCTCATATGTATGGAAAGAGGATTGGTTTTACAACCCAGGCTGTCACCACACACCTTGCATTGCTTTTCCACCACAAGTTAGAACAGTTGAGAAGGGCCAGTTTGATGATGCTGATGAATGAGGTTGACCCTGGTCAGAAATAAGTTTGGCTTCTGAGCTGGATTATGTTCTTCACAGATTGAGCTGTGTCAAGTCCCTTGGCTTTCTTGCAGAGCTGGGCCTGAGGCCAGAAATGCAACACCATCTCTGAAGTTTTGCTTAGACTATTTCTGAGCTGTTCATAAACTGACTACCCTTGCCCTGGATACAAGAGTGCAGGTGCTGGCTGCAAGGAGTCAGTGCGTTTCTGGAGGGTTTTTTTGTATTATACAGATCTATGTTATTAATTGATTGCAAAGTATTTAATTTTTAAACTTCAGCTTGTTTGCCAGGGTTTGTCAGTTTTGACATGCTGATCCCTGTGCTTCTGTGTAACTTGTAGCTTTCTTTCCTTTTCATTTGATGCTGTCAGATTGGTTTGGATAGCTTTAAAAACTCTCTCTTCAAGCTTCTCTGTTGTATTTCCTTGTGGTTCTGATGTCCATTTGTGATTCTGATACTGCTGTTTAACAAAATTAGCTGTGGCAAGTGCAGAACGAGTTGTTTTGTGTTTCTTTTTATATATTTCAGCATAAAGGAGTTACAAATACATGATACACATTTTGCAAACACACATGTTGATGTATAGAGGGGCCTGCCAGTAGGAAGGCTGGGTGCTTAAGGCTGCCTCCCAAAGATTTCTCCACATCAGACCTTCTTGTATGTGGGCATATTACCCTGCAGTCTCAAGTTGTTTTTATTATGTTCTCATTCAACATCAGATGTGTAATGAGAAAGAAAAGATCTCTGCTTATATGTATTACAGTAGGTAATCTCTGTGTCCTGCAGACAGTAGTGAATTAAGGTTCCTGATACTGTTCTGCTGTTTGTGTTGTGGCAAATGAGGAGATGAGAACACAAAATGCCTGCACAGAGTCCCTAAGAGAATAGCTGGAATAGAACCATATCCTTCTCACCTTTGCTCTGGAGTTAATGTTCTCAAATGAAGTATATAAGTAAATTGAGTAGCTGGTCACCTGAGTAACAATAGCCTTCAAAATGCTCATGTTTCATTAATCATTTTTATCAGAAAGACTTTTTCTTGGCTTTAGACACTGACTGTACTGGAGCACAGTACAATGGGGTGGTTCTTGTTCTTTTTCTTCAATCATCCAGTGTATGAGACCAAAATAATTCATGCACTAGTTTAGAAGGAGGAAGTGAATGACACAGTGATATTTCCTTAATATTTTCCTAGAGAGCACAGTGGGACAAGAGCTTCTTTTGGGTACCTTTCAATTCCTGGTTGTGTCTTGGTACCTAGGAGTCAAAGCAAAGTGGAAGCCTAGTGTTGAGGTTGTGTGAAAGAGGGCCTGGTCTTTTATTCCCATATGATGGAGTAATCTAGGGATTAATATCTCCATCAAAACTGCTCAGTTATATCAATAACTGGCTCGTCATCTCGAGTAAAAGGGTTGATTTGCATTTATAAATATACTATTTATAAACTGAGTGCAGATTACTGTTGAAATAACAATACACCTGTAAATCATAAAAATTCCTCCGAAAACTCCCCGGTTCTTTCGTGAGCCTGTTTATCCCTGTGCAGGCGCAGTTTTGGGTGACAAAGCCCAAGGCTTCCCTGCAGAGGGCAGCAGAAAATTGTCTGCCCAGCTCGGCATGTGCTCAGCAGTGTGAGCTACCCGGGCTGGATTTCTAATGCTGATAGCAATTTAGATCAGAGTTCTGCATAGCCCTGTTGTTCCCCAGTGAGGCTGATTCATGGCCCTGATTAGTTTCTCATTCTTTTTTATTTCACTCTGAAGTTATACTTACTGGACTGAAAAATTTCTCCCATGGCTGAGAGAAGAACATCACTTGACTTCAGGCTTAATATATTTTTTTTACTATGCTTGTGGGAGATATCCCACTGTATTCAATAAAGATGAAACTAATAGAATTCTGTGGAAGCAAACCCGTCTTTTGTAGAATTGGTTTAAAAGGATAACCAAAAATTCTTTATAACACTGATTAGGGTGATTTTTCTTCCTGTACCGTTGAAAATTCCATCAGTCCTGGATCTTCAAGCCACTTGCCATGCACTTTATAAATCAAGGTGTTTTTTTTTTTTACCCTGTACCTTTAATTGCAATCAGTCTTGTCTGTCTCAAAGGCCTTATTATTTGAGGAGAAATTGTATTGAATGGCTGCCTTGCTAAGTTGTTTGTATTTTAAATGACTGTAAACGTTAAAGATTTGTTTTCCGTTTCCTTTTAAGGTTAAAACTGACACCACCCCCTCCAGCTTTGGAAAACCAGAATTTTGCAGCAGAGGTACACTGTTCTCCTTAGGGATATGTTGGCAAATACAACTTTGTTCAACTTGGCTCTGCTTGTTAGGGCAGGGCCTTGATGTAAAGCTTGATCTGAATGCTCAAACTTCAGGGGGATTAGAAAACCAGATGCAGGCTTCTCAGAAAGCATCTGCCTGAAAGGCTTTGAAACCAAGCTCACAGATTCCAATGCTTCTGCAATACAGAGTGTTTCAAATTCCATTGTGAGTCTTGCACCAAGCCTGTTTTGTGTTGACACAAGCGTGTCATTCTAGGCAGGAATACTTGCAATTGAAAACAACAGAAGGTAACACATGAGCCAGCAATGCACACCAATAGCCAGCTCTTCAGTTTGCTCAAATTATTGGAGGGAACAGAGTGCCTGTCACAGGACCAAGATCATAAGTCTTGGATGTACACAAGAAACACATTGGCAATGCATAAATCAGTTGGAAAACTTTTCAGATGTGTCAGAGCTTTCTCAGTTAAACACTCATCCATTTTAAATAAGATTTCCCCTTTCTATACCCACAGTGTAAGATACTAGTCAAAGGAATGAGACCCTGCTGCAGGTTAATAGGTTTGCTGGATTTATGTTGTGGGGGTGGCTTAGGAGTGTGGCGTACGAGACCAGGGTACAACTTTGAAGCTGTCCTTGCTTTTCTTCTCATTACCCCACTTGGTAGGTAAGGATAACGACACCAGCCAGTAAAGTACTTCAGATTTGCTGAGCAAGAAGTTTTGTCTAAATAGTGAGGTGCTAAGAAACAAAAACAAAACAGTTTTGCATTTTCTTTGAACAGTCAGCAAAGAAAGGAAAACTTGTTTTGGGTGCATCTGTTGTTTCCTTTGAGACCTACTGGGAATGATTTGCAAGAGGAAATAATTGTAGGAAATGTGTTCATATTTCCTGTTGATAAGGCAGAGAACTTAATTCATACATCAGATTGAGACAGTGTTTCTTGCTTTTATATAACCACAAAATCCAGACCATTTTAATGTTTTTTTAAAGACACCACTGCTTCACTTGTTGTTTTGTCCCATCTTTTAACTGGTCTGCTTTCACTTTTAAACTGAGAAAATATCTCCACTGTTGGGAGGACTATGCAAATAATTTAAGACTCAAGGAAAAGTGCTGATGGCAGCAGCTCATCCTAACCATCTGTTGCTTCCAAGGACACCAGTGTAAATCCCTTTGTAACAAAGGTCATTTTGTTGGGTAAGTCTCCGTAGGTATGGGGAAGGAACTTGTGACACTTTACCCTCTGTGGTTCTGTATTGCAAACAGAGACATCGGAAGCTCGAGCATTAGAGGATAAATTTGTGGCAGAGTTGTTAGTCCCGGAGTACCAGCTGCTCATAGCATAGCTTCCTAGCTTGGCAGGAGAAACTGGAACTTACTAAAAAAAGCTGCAAAGCACACAATCCCAATAATTTAGTTTAGTGAGAAACCACTTCCTTCAAACCAGCTGTTTGGTTAAACCAGATCTATTCTATTGGAATAGATCTTCAGCTGGTACAGACTTTTGCAGCTCATTACCCAGGCAGAGCCTCTATCCCTGTATGTCCCCCTATGCAATGCCTGTGTCATCTTGCCATGAAAGCTCATGTTCAGTGTTTCATTATTTGTGTGGAATTTAGTTCCTAATATAATGGACTTGCTTTACATTCACTTTTGCTCTATTGATCTTCAGAGAGCAAAAACTGAATGTGGCCCAAGGTCTACGTTTATTTCTTAGCAGGTTGTATTGGATGGGGTTTTTACCACATTGGTGATGGCTAGTTTCAGGACATGTAGCTGAAATCAGCCTTGGAAAGTTAACTTTTGTAATTCAGCAAGTCTTGATTCTTTGGCCCGAATTCTTTTAATCAAACTTTTTCTGATCTTGCTGCAACTTCTGCATCTAAGACCTGTAAACTCTTTTCATTGTTCGATGCAGGAATTTAAGAGTGAGTTGTATACATAAATTGTATATATTTGTGAGCCTGAGGTCTCAATTTATTGTTTTATTTCCCTCAAAGGGAAATACTTCTCAGTCCATTTTGAGCTATTGGTCCTTAGTAAAACTTACATTGAGCAACACATCTGCTGTGACATCTGGGGTAGCAGAGGATGCCAAGTTCTCATTGTGCTACTTTGCAGTTTTAATCAGTGTAGCTACTGTGAACTCCTGTTCTAACATTAAAGAAGTTATTCAGTATTTCTACATCTACCTCAGGAAGTACTCCAAAACTGAGGAGTTCCTTCGGTTGCTTAACACAATCTGGAAAATACGAAAATTATTTTACCTCAGATAAAGTAATATAATTTCACCTGTAATCTTCATCCAGACACCAAAGTAAATATGCCACATTGTAACAGTTCTGGCTCGCTACAGTTGGTTGAGAATTGTGTAACTCCCTGTCCGATGTACCTGCTCAAATGTTTCTGGCGAAGTAAATAGGTGTGACAGATTAAACAGGACCTATACCCCACAGCAGACAGTACAACCTCCTACTATGCAACTGGAGATCCAGATAGCAAGGAAAAGTCTTCTGGCTGAGCAGGTCTTCACAGTGTTGCTGACAGTAGTGTGGTAGAATTAGAATAGCTAGGTCAGAGGAGAAACTGATAGTTCTACCAGAAGCATGGGCAACAAATCAAAATAACTTGGTCTACGAATCTCAGTTGCTGCATTCTCCTTAATATAGGAGAAAAACATGAAATGAGGTTTGCAAGTTCTGTTTCTACTGTGGTTAACTGCTTATATCACAAACTGAAGCAGGACAAGTAATCTGAAATGAGTGCACCAAGGTGGGGCCTGCAAATAGCCACATGCTGATTCAGCCATCATCATCTTGTCTACTATCCGTACTGGATTTGCTGGAATACCAGACCCCCATTTTCTCAGCATTATTTTTATCAGTACCTTCAGTTCCGTGTTCTTCAAACAGGTTGTTATTTTCCAGGTCTGAAACACTTTACCTTCTATTTTGTTTAGTTGTAGCTTATCCACATCATTCAGGCTTGATTTGTTTGATTGGGCCTCTAACTCTGCAGCTTGCCAGATGTCTGGTCTTTTCAGTGGGATTGGTCAGACAATATCAAGACATAAATATTTCTCAGGCTGAGACTGCCTGTCTGCTAGATAAGAACTACATTTAGTTCTATTATCTGCACTTGTGTTAGTAAGTGGATTAGGTTTAATTTGGTCCTTTGGAGAGAAGCGGGCAAACTGTTCTTCAGACAGATCTGGGATTTGGTTTAAGGACAGGCTTTCTGATGTGGTCTGTAAAGTGCCTTGTAGCCCTGTAGGAATACTTTGTGTGTCTGGTTCCTGACAGCAATTTGGAACGCTAACTTTAATGATTGTGCTTCTAATTATGTGCAGAGGTAAATTCTCAGATGAAAGAATGAGGAGTTTCATCATCTGTCCCATTAAGTGCAGCAGGGTTTCTGTTGTGCAGAGGAGTGACTGCTTAAAACCGGCACCTGATACCTGCAGCAAGGGGCAGGTTTCTCAGGAAGGGTTTCTCAGGCTGCACAAGGCACCTTCCATCCCTCCGCAATGTGCAACTCTGATTAAAGATATATTGACTTCTTAAATGAGCCATCTCTTTGTCACAGGTTACATTACTGTCATTTACCTTTAATGTCATTTTCCCCTCACCCTGACAAGGGGGTAGATGTGGACATTTGTCTGGTGGGTAGCAGGGTGGCTGGTCAGTGTGAGAGGGCTGTGGAAATTGGTAACACCCAGCCTTTGTGATCCTGACTACCTCCAAACAAAAGGGCAAATTTCAGTGTCCTGCTAATGGGCTTAACTCTTCCATAATATAGAGTCCAGGTATTTGGGAAATGACCTCTTTTGCTACATATCCTGTCAGGTTTGGGTTAGTTATTCCCATTCAATGTCCCTTGGTATTGGATACTGCTAAGGCTTTAATGCTAGCTTCCACCACAGTTCAGTCCTCCAGGCTTGGCAACAGGATTTCTCTGGTTTCAGGGCTTAACTCTGCAGTGTTTCACTTTCTGCTTGAATTTTCCATTTTAGAAGAATTATTTTCATTTTTTTACCCATTTTTGTATGTAATGTCTGCTTCTGCCTGGGGTTAAATTCAGTTTTTGTTTCTACCTGTAGTACTAAGAGCCAGCAACTGGTGCCAGGTAAAGGAAAGAAAAATGTTCTGTTATGGCAGCGTCCACCTTGTGTAACAACTCAAGGACTGTATCAGCAGTGAGTGTGGGAGGAGGCTGAAATGAGGTAAATATGAGAGAAGACAGAGGGTGCAGTAACTGCTCATTTGTACAGTGGGAGTGTGCTTCAAGTTTCACTTGATTGCTTCCTCTTTAATTGAAGCCTCGCCTAATTGATCTGTGAGCTTTCCCTTCTCTAGTTCACAGTGCTGTGTGTCTTTTTTATTTTCTGTTTTACCTTAGACATGACACTGATGTGAGAGGAATATTTATTTTTAGCACTTCTTCCCATGATTAATCCATGTAGGTTCTGCTTGACGGTTCAGTGCTATTTTAATGATGTAGGCAACAGCTGTTTTCTCCATGTCTTATCAAATATCCTTCATGTTCTAATAATAACAAAGACATTTCTTTAGTCTTGGCTATTCTGAATTTCCACCCAAGGGATCTCATTGCATCTTTTCATGGGGATTGCAGTCTAGGAATAGGTACTTGTGGCTGGCTAGGTAGATTCTGCTTTAAACAAATGAATATGATTGAGGATTTAACATCCATTTTATCTGGACCCTGTTGTTACACTTAGGATGGCAGGGCTAATATTTTTAACAGCTCAGTAGTTTTAACTGTTGTCTTGTTGCTTTGGTAAATAATGAGTATACCAATGTGCTGTGCCATCAGATGCTGTAGGGATGATTTAATTAGACTAATTTCTGTTTTCATTAACACTTCTATTAACTGTGTTTTAATGCTACTGTTTTCAGATTATTATTTTGTGATTTTTAAATTTTTCCTATATATTTTCTCTCATTCTTTTTGTTGCCTGTTTACTATCACAAAATTGATAGTGTAGCAACTGTCTAATTTTACAGGAGGTATTTCAGTGGTATTATCTGACAGTGTGGTACCTGGGCTACTGGTAATGGTGTCCTCTCATCTCAGTGGTCCTTCCCAAAGCAGGGTAGCCTGAACTAGTATTCCACTGGAAAACTAGGACAAAATCCTGTGAATTGTGGCAGTGTTGGCATACCATGAGAGACCAGAACTGTGATAATGGCACATATCCCAAATTCCTTCTGACTTCGTGTTTTCTGTGCTGAGTTTTAAGATCTGTCAGAGATGTGGTTTTCAGTGGAGTCTGTCATGTTTAAGAGTTGTCATAATTATCCTGAGAAAGTTCTGGATTAGTGAAATAGTTGCTTGCTTTCAAGCTTTTTACAGTCTGCAGTATACAACAGAGGAATGCAGTTTGTTCTTTGGCCTGGAAACTTCTTCTACTACCTAAGTGCTTCATCAAATTCACTCGTAATAAATAGCATGTTTTTCTTACTTAGCAGTCTTATCTTCAGGAGTGAATTTAAGAGAGCCTTTTGCAGGTGGATTTCATTCTGGTATAACATTCTACATAGCTCAGTGCCAGGTTTATTCATTAGCTTTCTATCCACACAGCTGCATACTTTTAAAATAACCTGGATATTGAACAGGATTTGGAAGACAAAGTGTTTCAGCTACTCTTAACAACTTATGAGTTAGCCACCACAGAACATTGCCTGCTCTGTCTTCTAAAAACATGAACGTTTGCAAACACTTCACTTGGTTTATAAAAAAATGAAGTTGTCAAGGACAATAACAGCAGAAGTAGAAACCACTTGGCAATTTTTTTTTTTGTCAAGGCTGATACAAAAATTATAGTTGGAAGAGAACTATGTTGTAAAGCACCTGAGAGGCCACTGCTAGTAAATGTGAATAGCTTCATGTATTGAAAAGCATGGGTCTGCTGGAAAAAACTGGTTTGAATGCCAGTCTGTAATTTGACAAATTAAATATCTATTAAAATGTATAATTGAAAATTACAGTGTTGCTATGGTTACCAAAGCTTCCTTAGTTCCAGGACTGCAGTGCATTTTATTTCAAAGAAGAATCCTGTTTTGCCCCCTTCTTTAAGTATAATCGACTAGAACTTTCAGAAGTGCTTTTAATTTGCATGCATTAGTTGGTGAAACTTGTTGCCACAAAGAATCAAAAACACAGAAATACAGCAGTTCCAAAAAAATATACTCCTGTTTCACAGCATCTTTGAATTAGGTCTCATAAAATCACATTCTCTACAGTTCAGAACTGTAGAGCAGAAGTGACCATCCCTTGGCTGGGAGGGCACTGGGACTCACAGCAACCCACTGAGTGTGGGTAAAACTCTTAACGGATGCTATTGTGGTTGTCCTGTGTGTGTTTATATGAGTGGCTGATGCCCAATTGTTTTTGAAATTGGTTTTGCACTTTTGACTATTTTTGCTGTAAAGTACTCCTTTGGAGTAGTAAATGAGAAAGATTAAGGAGGAATGACTTTTATGTCCAAGCTCTGCCATTATTGTTCCATTAAGGCTCATTTCCTCTGAAGCTGCAGGTGCTGCCACCATGTCATTGTGGCCAATTCATGGATTTTTGGAAAATGAATCCTGTTACTTGTAATATGGACATAAGCCCTGTCGTGAGATCCCGTTAGACAACCCCTGTGCAGCTTTCCTCACGGAGCTCAGTAAATGGTAATATTAGCAAGGCTGTAAAAACAATACAGAGTGAAGTAGAGGAAATAAAACCAAGGGATTTTTGCTCTGTCGTCCTGGAATCTGCCCCACACCAACAGCACATCTGCCCAAACCGGTCAGAGATCAAGTGCTTCCGACACTGCTTACTTCTGTCAGGGATTGTTCTCTTTATATGGAGCACAAAAGAGCCTGTGTCGAGGCGTTTCCCATTGTGCCCTCTATTATGTAAAGTTGACTCTCTTGTTGTGGCCATACATTTTCTGTATATTATCAAACGTTTTTTATCCCACGTGGAGCTTCTGCTTATGGCTTTAACGTGAACATTTGTGTCTGTGTAAATAAGTAATGGAGGGGATCTATGTGCTGAATTAAGTCTGCTTTAGAGCTGCAAAGCTTTGTCCCTCAGGAAAATAATCTGTCAGGATACATGAAAGCATTCAGGATTTTGCTGTGAGTGTGCACGTCTGGCCAAGCCACGGCATTCCTGGTGACACGATTGCCCATTCCCTCGTTGGTTACCCTCTCAGATGTGGCTGATCCATCTGGAGGGATGCATTTCATCCTGCTGCATCCACAGAGGAGAAGGAGCAGGAGGAGAGTGTGAGTCTCTAATGTAGCACTCATGGCCTGATTCATTGTTGACTTGAGCAGGCTCTAGGAGTGCCTGAAATGAAGGTGAAAACCAAGAAATGAAGTAACACCGACTGCGACTTCTAGTGCAGCTCTGACATGTATATAAAATCTTCTAGTCCTTATATCAAACTACTTGTTTATTTCAGGTGAAATATCTGGGTGGTTACTGTACCAAATCTTCCCAATGTTTATGAGTTGAATGGAAGGTATTTGTTTTAAGCCTTTGCTATCCTTAGGTCCATCTGCTCTGTAAGAGGCTGTATTCACTTTGCATGTTCTTAAGTTGGAGCAAGAAAAACATATAATTTTGTACACAGAGAAGAAAGGGATTAAATTTTCAAATTACCACAGTAGCCATACTTTTTCATATTAAATGAGCAGGGAACTGCTTATTTAAATTCTACAATCAGTTTTGAAAATAGCTGAAAGCCCTCACAGATCTGCAACATGCAGTCTAGATAGATTGTTGTGAAAACAAAATGTTTCCCATAATATGCACCTTTACAAGTACATACTTGGGTCCATCCAGGGTGTATTTCTGAAAGAGCTTGTTCACCAATACCAGTGTATTTGAAAGTTCAATTTTCTGGCGCTTTTGAATCTGTTCCCTGAACACATTCTGAGGGTTGGAAACATCATGTGGTTTGTATAAATAAAAACACCAAATTGCCTGGGGTGCATCTGTGCCCCTTGCTGTGCAGGCTGGCTGTTTCTCTGCCATCAGCCTGACATTTTCAATCAAGTTTTTAATGGACTCCTGGGGCTCCCCCAGTTTCTGTTCAAGCAGAGTCTGGCACCAGTCTCACAAAGTCCATAGCAATGAAAAGCTTTATTTTAGCTTTTGATTGTACAGAAATTTAGTGACAGTAGGAAAGAAATAAACTGGTTGGGTGAGTGCCAGAATAGCAGGAAAGAGCTGTCTTTAGAAAAAATTCATAACCTACATTTTGTTTTGTCAAATTAGGAAGTGCAAAGTATAGGGCAACCATAGATCAGACTTCTCTGTAATCTTTTCCAGATTTTGACAGATTGACAGTTTTAATTAAGAGTATTTTTTTTATATTCATTTTGCCTTTACACCTGAGAGTGTTCACAGGCCTGTGCAGGTTTGGACTGCAATTCTGCAGGGTTTTTTTTAAATATAATTGTTGGTCATTAAAAAAAATTGAAGTAAATGTTATGAAGGCTTTTAATTTTCATTCCTGTTCAGGAGGTTTCCAGATCCCCTCTTATGCTTACATAAGTTATTTTAAACAGTTTCTTGTATTTCAAAACTTCTTGTTGTAAAGGAAGAATGAACCATAAAACCAAAATAGTTGCCACTTTGCAGTAATTATGGGCACCTCAGATCTAAATAAAAGAAGCCATTCTGATTGTCTCGCAGTGTTAGGTTTGTAACAGCAGCTGTTGTAAGAACTGGTAAAGGTTGAAGTCCAGTGATCTGTGTGGAATAGATGTTGGGATTTTATATCAAGAAAGGTATCAATTAACTTCTTCTGTATCCTTCTGGGAGTTACAATTATTATTCCTCCATACAGTAGGTGGAGACAAAGACCTCATGAATTTTATCATGTCTGCACATACGGATTTTATTAGCTATGCTTGGGCTCTCCTGACTTTTGGTATTTTTAAATCACTTGATAAAAATAACTATCAAACAATTTTGTTCAAAATTTGTTAATTTATGTTCACCTTAATGCTGTAATTATTTTGCTGGCTACTATTGGTAAATTGGTTCTTTCAAATATAAGGGGTGATTTGGGGATTGATCTGTGAAACCCTTCTGTGCAAGTTCAGATCTGTCTTAGGCCCAAAAATTCAGAGGTCAAAGCACACCCAGGACTGACTTCAAGTTTGAACATATCTTGAAATTCCCAGTGGTGTGGGAGTTGGAGCTCTGTGCAGACTGGAAGATTGAGGTGTGGTCTGCCTCTGTTTACGAAGTGAATTTATATGTGTATGTATGTTGATATAAACCCAGTGCATGTTCACAGGTGGGTGTTTGTGTGTTTACAGCATGTTTGGCAGCACACAGAGTCTGGCCTTGGCATCCTGCCTCTGCCTAAACTTACCTGAAAACTTACAATGTAACTTGGTGTAGTGAGAAAAAATGGGGTGTGATACATAGAGTGGGAGAGATGGTTTTATTCGCTTTTCAGAGGAAGAATGGAGTTTGCAAATTTCTCAAATCCATTGGCTGACTATTTCAAGTCATCTGTAGATAAATTTTTGTTTTAATCTTCTCCTTAATAACATTAACTGTTGATGCTCTATAATAGGAGTCTCTGCCACATGCATCACGCTGTGTGTACTGAAGTTGAATGAAAGAGTCATGCCACAGATGAATTCCCAGTTGTATGGCAGTTCAGGATAGGTTTCCCACTATTTTGGATGCCAAGCAGGTGCCTAAGGAGAGAAGGCTTTGTCACATCTGTTCCTCATACTCAACTAAGATTACAATTTGACAATTTCAGCAGATCATTGTAGAAATCCCTCTTCGATTGATCTCAGGCTGCTCTGAATTAAGTTTCTGTGCTTCCTAAAACAGAGAGTTTACCTAGTGAGGTGTGTTTGTTATACCATAGATTCAAGGATGCCAAGTGGAGTTTTATCCAGTAAGGAGGATAGAAAAGAGTCCACATGTCAGGGTAAGGTCAGATACCTGAACTCAGGAGACATTTAAGCAAACCTTTAAGAAGGGATTTCCTGCTGTCTCAAAAAATATGAGAAGGGTTATTACCAAGTGCCTCTGTTCCTTGTCCACGTTTGAGGGGAGAAGGTTTGCCTTCTGAAAAGGAATACTTGGGATTAAGTTTAAGCAGGAGAATGAGTTGTTCTCTGTTCAGTTTCTCATTATGCTAAGTAGGTTTGTGTGTATGGGACAATTAATTTCACTGGAATCCTGACAAAATCTCCATCTCATATGGAAGAGTTGTGTATGTCTGATTTTTCACTCGTGGGTAGTAAATGCTACAGAAGGTCGAAATGGATGTTATTATTAAATGCAGTTCAAATGAAGAGGCAACAAGCAGAGCAGTTTTCCAAAATTAAGACAGCACAGGGTTTGGGGGGTAACTGATAAAGATGTGCAGAGTCAGTGCCTGCCGCAGTATCATGTCTGTTCTGGTGAGGTGGGTGTTTTGCAGGGCATCTCTGAATAAATCAAAATATCCTCCTGTAAACATCAGTGGGAAGCTGAGAATGACATACAGGTGGGTGTGTGGATCTTGCCTCTAGTGATGCACAGAGCCTGTCTTTCCAGTGTCATTCAAGTAGAGGCTGAAAGTCTAAACATCCTAACATTGCTTTAACTCTCAAGAACATTCAGCCCTTCAAATGCAATGTAGTACTTTCCAATTTTGACCTACTGAGCTAATTGCAAGGACTGAATAGAAATCCTGACTTGGAGTATAGATGATGATAGTGAGCGAATGTGCAGTCAAACAACAGTGGTACTGCTTGGTACTTTTATTAGTTACTTTTATTAGTCTCAGACTAATATGGTTCATCAGAGTTTCTTCTATGCTTCTTTGCTCTAAGAGTGTGATTTAAAATGTCCGGATCTATATAATAAACTCATTAGGTCATTATCAGACATAAACTATTATATTCCTGAGGTTTGTGGCACTAGTCACACTGTAAATCCAGCAGAATGTGCATCTTCAGCTAGGAATGCTGCCAGAGCTGAGGGCTGTGAAGGAACCATGCTTTTGATGTATCCATCTGAACTTTGCCAGGCTGAGGAAACAATGTTTTGAAGAGCCCAGAGCCAGATGAGGATGGTCAAACCAATGGTTCATTCTCTGGCTGTATCTACCTGCATCTTCTCTTTGACCAGCAGGTGCTAATCAAAGCTGTGCTCTCTAAGAGAGCTTGTATAGGAGTGCCCAGGTGTGTGCTGCTCTGGGCTGGGGCAGTACAGAGGATGTGTCACGGAGCAGGGATGTCTGTAGCTTTTGGACTGAACATGTGAGACCACAGCTTCCTCCCCTCCTCTGAGTACTCCATTGTTAGCTGAGGCTTCCCTTCTATCTTAAGAAAAATCACAACTTAAGAAATAACATTTGTAGAATTTAAATTACATTCTTTTCTATGTGTTGTTAGATATTCCATACAGAATTGTAGGAACGGATCAGTACAAATACCATCCAAGTTACTGGTTTTCTGTATATGAATTTCCCTTATTTTCCCACTATAAATGCATGTACATAATTTATAGGTGGTATTATTCATATTCTATATCAATAGCAAGGATAATTGATGGGGAAGAAAAAAACCCACAAGTTAGTCTATTTGGTTATCTCCACACTTGTTTAAAAATGCCCTTGGAAGTGGAAGGATAATGAATGTTGTGCTGTCAGTTAGTTTGATTTTTAAGGTGGCATGTAGATAATCTCTGGTGGGCCTGAAAAATGAAGCTGCCATAGCTGCAGACTTTCAGTGCTAGTGATTGAGGCAGAGAGGTATGAAGAGTTTTAAACACAGAGGTGAGACACTGGGATGGACAGAGCTTTTCATTCCAGAGTATAGCTTAATGTTTGTGTTGGCTTTGCTGGTCCTGTTGGCTTACATCTATAGGATGCAGACTGCTCTGTGAAAGGAAGAATGAAGTGTCAGAAGTGGCTGGAGGGAGACTTCTTTGAAAGTTACTGAATTTGTGAGCCAGTAAGTAAGTGGGCAAATGCAGTGTTAACTTAGAAGGAAGTAAATTTCATTTGAGCATGTTATTTTGTTCACAGAGGGCCAAATCCTGAGAGATACTAAGGATTAAGTGTTTTTGATAAAATGTTCTTTTGTAGATTCAACTTCAAGTTGTCTTGGGTTTTCTTCTCCAGATATGCATAAGATTTGGCTCTGTCTGTGATAACTAGTTTTGCTCAAATTATTTATCAAACTGCTTTGTAATGTCTGACTCAAATGCACATAACATTTGCCTAAAAAAAGTGTTTTGGGAGTGAAAGACTTTGCTTGAGGTCTCTGCTATTAAATCTTTGCTGAGGGGCAGGGAGAGGCTGTGAGTTTTTTGGCGAAGTTAATAAAATGTGTGGATTAGTGAAGTGCTGATTAGTGAGGTTCTATTGTCGACAGAAACATTCCTGCCTTAGCTGAAACCCAGATGGAAAGCTGCCCGCCTCGATTGCGGAAAATGGTTTATGTTGCTGCTTTGCTGGAGTATGTTGCTGAGGTTGCAGCAGAGTGAATCTTACTATGTCTTGAAGTGTAATTAACTCTGTTGTTCGATGTAAATATTTGAATACTGCTCATTTGGTGTCTACAGGGGCCTGTTTAAAACAATTTTTGCCAAAGAGCTCAAAGGCCAGTAGGAATGTGTGTGCATTAATAAACTTCTCTTTGTCCTGGACTTGATCCAGAGCTTATAAAGGGCAGATAGGATGAGATCTTCCCATCTCATGTATTTACAGTAGAGCTCAGAGTGCTTGATCAAGGCTTCATTGTGCTGTCATTGTGCCCAGGGTTTAGTTTAGATATGAAACACTGCAGGATATGGACACAACAGTCAAAGAGACTCAGGGTACTGGAAGGGCTGGGGGAGAAAAAAGGAACAGAATTCATGAGAAAAATAGTGAACTCTGTTATCCTCATATGGACATAAAAATGATGGCTTTTTAAAGGTGTAGAGCTTCCATTTTTGATTCCAAGCATCAGTTTAAATGCTCAGAACAATGCTTAAAAGGTCAAAACAATATTCTCTGGGAAATAAAGTTATATTTTCTTGCAATAATCAGCTTCTTTGGGAGGTAAAAGAATTTGCTTTCTGCAAAAAGTTTTGTCTTTTTTAAAAATAAAATCTTATTTCTGAGGTCTGAAGTACTTCTTTCAGAAATGGTGTCTGCTTCCTTTATAAAATGTCATATTGCTTCCGAGACATTACATGTTATATTCTCTGTGTCTGGACTCCCCAGAATGCCTATTTTTGTGCTGTCTCCCATTTCTGAAGACTCAGGTCCTACAAGCTTAAGCACAAAAAGCTGTGGCAGGGTAAGAATGCAGCCATTCAGCAGCAGATGGTCAGCTTCCATGGGCCCAGCCTACAACTCCCTTAAGATCCACAGTGTTTCCAAATGAAAATATCTCTTCTGCCAAAGGGGATTTTTTTGTTTGTTGGCTTTTTGCGTTTTCACCAGAAATGCCTTCCTATTTATCTCTTACGAGCTCTGCTTCTGAGCAGCTCTCCTCAGTTTCTGCAACAGTGAAGATGAGCGGGATTCTGCAGTAATTGCACAGCAGGGGAGGCAGCACAGCCCTAACAGTGCTGGGAAATGAGGATCAGATTTTCATTTTATTCCTGCCTTGCTCTGGTGATGTTCCTGGTAATTCAGTTACTCGATGTTAATTTCTACCCCATTGTAAAATATGCTATAATATTAACACGTACCTCCTATGGATGTTATCCATTTTATTATTTTCTGTAAAGTACCATGAGATCCTTGGATCTTAAATCACTGATTATTCCTGTTAATGGGATTGTCCAACTTGGTCTTCAGATCACTGTCAAAACTGCAGACAAAACCAAGCAGCACTCTGGAGATGTAGCTTTGAAACGGCTTATGAATGAATTTTTTGTTCTCTGAAGGTGTAAATAAACACCAGGATCAAAGAGGAGTGTTGGAGTGATGGCAATGCAGTGGTGTTTGCTGTAGCTCCTGGTCCTGAATCCCTGGCTTCCTCTGAAGTGAGATCCATAGGAAACAATCACCTTGCCTGGCTCCTGCAGTCTCTGAGGATGATGTTCACCATGGATATGGGATCTTTTCTTTATTGCACAGCAGAAGTCAAGGGAGCAGATTAGGCTGGGGCAGCTGGCAGGAGCTGCAGGAAAGCAGGAGTGCAGTTGTACTCCCTCTGCAGGGAATGCACTGCTCAGATGTTGGTCAGTGCTGCACCTGCCTGGGTGACATCTGGACAGAAGCTACATGGAAGTGCCCCATTCAAAGCATACTTTAAAAAAAAAAAAAGGCCAGAAATGTTAAAAGATGGCAGAAGGGGGCTCTGTTGAATGAATGGTGGCTGTTTAGTGCAGTAGCAAACATCTGTCATCTCACTCTAAGGTGTCACTGGATGCCAGGTACACCATGTGCTCTGGAGTTGCTTAACAATCCACCCCAACTCTTTAATGATTTCTTTTTTGAAGCCATGCTCCTTCCCTCATAACACCTCTGCTGTGAGATATCATGCTGCCAGAATTTTGAGGGCAGATTTATTGAAGACGTGCAGGCTGAGGCCTTAAACACACACCTGGGGTCGTGCCTGTTTACTTCTTTAAACTTGTTTGCCTGGAAATTATGGGGATGGGAGTGGATTTGGTTTTGGTGGGTTTTTATTTTGTTTGGGTTTTGGTTTTTTTTTTAGTTAGTACGTGCATACTCCTAAAACCAAAATAAATAAATAAAAAAGGCAGTGTCCAGGATTAGAACTTCAGCTGGCATAAATTGTTACAAGCCATTGTGTACTATCACATTGTACTGAAAAATCGGTTCCTTTTTAAGTTAAAATCTGAGTATGTACCTGGAATATTTCACAAAAAATAACTGGCTAATCTTTGTTGCTGAAATTATCTCAGTACTTCCTGGGATTTGCATGAACCCTTGGCATATCTATTAAAAAATCTCAGAGGGAGCTGCTGCTGAGTATAGTTTCTCTGGGGGTTATGAAGCCCCTGTATGAATCTTACTTTTGGACAGAAATGCATTATGACTTTTAGCATGTGTATCATACCCTGCTGCTTAGGGAACTGTAGGCAGAGAACTGAGGCACAGGGAAACCAGGTAATCTTTGTGAAGTTTATTTTATGTGTTCTTTCAGAACATTCACGCCAAAGCACAGATCAACTGAAAGTACTTTGTGTATTAAGACAGAACAGTCCATCTGCCTTTCTCCCAACACAGCCCTCAATCTGCTGCTCTTGCCCCTTTCCTAATCTTATACATTCTCATCTTTCAAAGCCTACGAAATGCAAGAATTTACTTGGTGGTTTCAGTTCTATGTGTTCCTCGTAATATTGGTGTAAATGAGTTAGGTTTTTTATATTATTATTTTCTGTCAGCTTCCTCTGTCTTACATCTATTTCCAGCTTTAGGGGAGGGAGCAATCACAGCTGCCTGTAGGTAAATCTGGCTGGGAGGTGCTATGTGATTGAGCTTCTGTCAAAGCTGGGGCTGTGGCAGGTGGCCAAAGTCACTTCTTAATGCAGTGCTGCTTTTAAATTTAAAATTCCTCTTGCTCAGGTGGCTGCATGGCCACCAAGCTGAGTCTGGAGGGACCAGTCAGAACTTGGCAACGCTGGGGGAAGGCTTTGAACACTGACGCATGCTGGTGACACCTTGAGCCTCTCACTGCATTGCACTTTATTCTTGACTCTTGCTCCAATCTTCCTTTCTTTTCTGTTTTTGTCTGTTATGTGACCTGCAAAAATTTGGAATCGATACACTCATAGAGTCTTTATGGAGAGTGTTGCCTGGGACTGAAACTTGGGGATTACACTGGAGTTGTGCAGGGAGCAGTGCAGTGGGAAAGGGGTGGTGAGGCTGTTCAGACAAATATTGCCTCTTTCATCCCTGAGTTGCCTGATATGGGGGAACACAGAGTCCAACATTACCTTAATCCATCACTCTTGGTCACAGTGGTCACTTTTTGACTGTGGAGATCTGTCCATTTTCTGCCCAGTCTGCCCACTTTCTCCTGAGCATGAAATAGCACAAAGATGTTGATGAATATGTGCAGCTGCATAGGTGGGATCTGTGCTACCACATCTCTGTCTGAAGAGCTCAGGGGAAAGCTATTTCGTTCTGAGTGTTGCTTTTCTCTGTGGTAATAAAATAGGGTATTCAGGACTCTCTGCAGCTTGCAGTGTGATTTGATTCTGAATGGCATGGAAGACGGTCTGTACCACCCCAGCAATCTGCCAGGATATTAAAGTAAATTTAAATTTAATGTATTTTTAAGCTCCTTTACTCAGCTAAATGATGCAAAGGGGCTGTTTTGAATTTTCAGCTCTTACGAAGTGGTAATTTTTCCTTTTCTTATGAAATTGCATTTTCTGAATCTGCATGAAAAATGGCAGAGGAGCTGCACACAGATCAGCCTGTGCTGGCAAACTATTTTTCCTCTCAAATGACATTTTCTAGTCTACTTCTGCAAGGATGCGAATCTTTTTTCAATCATGCTCGTCTGACAGCAGCTTCATCAGTGTTAAGTCTTAATCTGTGTTTTTGGCTGGTGAAAACTTACTCTTTGCTTTGATTAAAGAAGTGTTGCCATTTTCTCTTTGACATGCACTTACTGTCACGTCAGGAAAATGGAAACCCACTGATGTCTCTGCCCTGTTGTTAAGGGCTCTGCAGTTAAGATTCACCCATTCATAAGCAAAGAACTCGGGGAGGTTGTGGAGCCTCACATGCTCCTGGAGTCCTGCTTGTGCTCAAGAGTGCTCTGACCCAGCTGCTGGTGTTGGTGCAGAGCTGCCACAGATGGATCTTAACCTCTGAGATAAAAGTTTTCATCCTGTATTTCCTACCCATAGTTTCAATACTTCGAGACATGCTTTGGAGAGAGATTTCTGAGGAATTAGGCGGACCAGGTAGTTGATGTTCCTGTTTTCAATCTCAGCCCTGCTTCATATAATGCAGGTGATATTCTCCATCTTCTCAGTGAGATGAGACATTTATTTCAAATCACTTGAACTTGTGTTCCAAGTTATCTCTCAGTTCAGGCTAAACTCCACCTTCTCACTTCCACCTCTTTTTAAATGATTTTGCATTTACAACTGTGTGTTGTTGACCCTCACATCTTGCTGTAAACTGCTGCAAAACTCACCTTCATAGGAGGCTGCAATTCAGCTTTTTCAGGTACTGCATAGTTTTATAAAATGCTTTAGCTTGGTGCAGCTGTGTAAACTAGGATTTTTGCCTCTGCATCTTAACAGAGTTTCTTTATTTATTGCTAATTTTGGGCACATTACATAAATATACTCTTGCTTTTAGTGAGATGTGGACTGTGGATCTCAGATTGACACAGTTTTTTCTTCTTGCCCCTAAAGGTCCTGTAGTTTTGTAAACAACTCAATTTCACTCTGAACGTCTTTGTAAAATGAAAATAAATGAAACCAGTTTCCCACCTGGTTTTGTTTATGATGTTTGTTGAAATTCCCAGGAGGTTGTACATAGCTGGTCAGGAATACACTACCAGGTGGTCCAGGCTTGTCCATTCAAATCCCTTTTTTTTTTTTTTTTTTTTTTTTTTTTTTTTTTTTTTTTTTTTTTTTTTTTTTTTTTTTTCCTTTTTTTTTTCCTACTTGGGGTCATGGGGGGAAGGGAAAGCTGATGAGAGAGAGAAAGATTCACTGTGGCTGATGAGAGAGGAGATTTATTTCTCTTCCATGACAGCTCACATTTTCCTCTGTGTTCTTCCAAGACTGTGTTCAAAGTTCTTCTATTTTGGACTAATCAAGATTTGGTAGCTAGAGCAGAGCTCACCCATCATGTAAGATGCCAAATGCTTTCAAATTCATTGATCTCAGTGGAACATGAGGGAGCTCAGCCATCAGCACGAGCCTTTCAGTTCTTAAACATTTTCAGGCTTTCAAATGGGCTGTTAATCTTGGCTCTGGCAGAGCATCCAAGGACGTCAGCAGTGTGTGATATGTCCCATAAAGTGCAACTTCTAGGAATTCCTTTTTTTTTTTTTTTTTAATGTGTGGAGCACGTCAGGGCTCAAGTTCTGTTTGCATTTAGACTAACAACGTCTCAAAATGTATTATTTAGAGCACATTTTAAAAAAAAAGGTTTTGTTAGCATCCAGTCAGTGTCTGGGCTAATGTGATTACCTTAAACCAAAATACAGCTGGACTTTCAAATGTGTAGGAATTCAGTGCTCTTTATAGGAAATATTTGTTTTGAAATAAACAAAATGAAAGCTTAGAGCAAAATCTCCCTTTTTACCTTCATTTAGTCTGGTTTCATATAAAAACTTGCAGTCCTTGTCACTCTACCTGAATTTAAAAAAGTTTCAGTACATTTATGTGAGAAAGTGGCAGGGACCAGTGTCCTTCACTTGGTCTTGTCTATGAAACCTGAGCAACAACAGAGCTTGTGGATCCTGGGCAGTATCTGACCCTATCATAACAAAGGGGTGTGACAGGGCACATCCACAGTGAGGTTGTTTTTCAAAGCAGCAGATTGCAATGTCACGCTTCTAAGGGTTAAAATGATGTGATAACAATGAGAATTGTGCTTTTCAGTGCAGTGCACGTTCGCAGTCCACGTGAAGCAAATTTGGCTGTTGTGATGTGCTGCTTTGTAAGAATTGTGGTTGTTCTGCAATTAGTTATCTTCAGGCTTGTGCCAAGGATTAACCCATGGGTTAAGGCCAAAGGGCCCTGGTCTGTTGCCTGTTAAAGTCAGCAGAGAGCCTTGCATCAGCTTCAGCAGCTCCTGGATCAGAGCTGAGATTCATGGTCTGAATGCAGCTCTTAGGCTGTCTTGATTTTTCAGTGTGACCTGGAAGAAAATCACTTTCTTTCACTTCACTTGACTTTGAGGAAAGCTGTTACTCTCTCTGTGCCTCACCAAGAAAAGGAGGCTTATAAAATCATCAGTATTTCGAAAGCACTCATCCTAGAGAGGGAGGGGGGCTGTAGGAGCAGAGCGGTAAATCCTGCTCTATTGGAGCTGTCCAAATATTAGTGCGTGTATTGAAAGAAAGCTCTTAACTGAAGGCTGGTGTTCAGAAGCCAGTCCAGCCAAGGAGTCATCACAACATCACTGATCTTCTGCTGCAAACCTGGAATGACAGTTGACTTAGTGTGCTTTCACACAAGCACAAGTGTTGAACTTCAGGTTTCTAATTTAACTATTTGTGTCTCTGGAGAAACAGATTTGACTTTTATGGATATTCTAATCCCTCTTTTTAAATGGTGCTGCATTTTATTCAAGGTAGATCTAGACTACAGAACTCTGGAAAGCTTTATTTAAATTTAAAACTAGATGTGTCATCCTAGTCCCTGTAACAGTCCATGTTTATCAGTCACAGTGAAAACACAGTTTATCCTTTGTGCAGTTATACAAAGCTATATGTACATAGATATCTGTAACCGGAGCAATTAAAACTTACATTGACTTGATTCAGAAACTGTTGAAGATGTGCAGATTTTTTTTCATCAGATCCTGTTGGTCTTTGGTTCATGCCCTTCCCTGGTTAAACATTTTTCAAGTTAATATTTTTCTATAAGAAGATGTATTCACAATCATTGCAACATGGATTTTTATTTCAGCTTCTCAGATGCAAATTCAAAGCAGAAATTAATAGAAAAATACAGTAGGATCGTGTGAATTTCTTACTACAAAATATTTGTATCTTTTCATTTGAAGTCTGTGCACAGCTGTATATCCTCCACAGAATGAAAGCAAAGTAGAAAGCTCCAAGCTTTTTTTGGCAAATTTTGGAATAATTTACTTCTAGTCACAGTTTGGTATTTCAGGCTTGGAGCAGCTGCATTTCTAGCAGCGTCCACTGGTGTAAGCCTCTTAACATTTTAAAAATTTGTATAACTTTCAAAATGTATGTTAAATGATCCAATCCTGCTCTCAATGATTTGGACCTACTGGTAAGAGAATATTTTGGAAGAGCTGTGCATTTAGAGCAGCTTCATATTGGCATGCTTGTTATGTAGGGAAAGGGGGAAAGAACCTCCTTCCCTCTGAAATGCTACAGACTAATTTCTGCAATTCTGCCTTGTGGCCAAATGCATTTTGGGTCTTGCTAGGCCAGGTTATTTACTGCGAGCATTACTCCACAAAACAAGATCACTGCATGCCAGAAAGGCTCTGTAGGCAAGTGCTTCGATTCCTGCAACAGCATCAAAGATTCCCAAGACATCCTTTGGTGACTTGTGTGCTGTTAAACCAGCTGTGTCCATGGGTATCCTACCTGAAATGCTCTGGCACTCCTTTGAGCTTTTGCATCACCAAACCAATCCTAGAAATATGCTCAAGAGGGTCAGAATTCCTAAAAAAAAAAATGCACCCAAACTCTTAAAAAATTCCACCAAAATAGCACTGCCAATGAGATCTCAAATGAGATAAATATTTGGCCAGCTGGATATGTAAAGACCAATGTCTCACATATGCATGAATAGGACAGGCTGCAGTTCTGAGCACTGCATTTAACCAGATGTTTGACCTGTGGTCTGTGCATGGAAATATTCAAGCATGTGAGTAAATTATCATTTTGTACTTAACTTGACCACTTAAACTTGAAATTTCCAATGACAAAGTGAAGAATACTTCTTTTAAGTTGCAGCACAGTAATGGGAGTTAGGATTTATAAGCCTTGCCAAATTCAATAAGCTTGTGTTATAGCCTTTTAAAATTGTTATATCGAACGCAGCTTATAAAGAGCCATCTTCCTTCTATTGTTTCATAATTTATTCAGTGTTTTCTTAACTGGCCCATCAGCAGAACAGTAAAAATGCCACTGAGTAAACTTTGTTTAATGGTGACCAATTTTTGTCTATGTTACAATAATGTCTGTGGGAAGAAACAATTACCTTGTGATTTGCTGTCAAAGCGGTAAGTGCATTTTCTTTCCAGTTCATTTAGAAGGGACATCACTTTCAAGCTTTCCCTTGTTCTCTTTGTGAGGTTGTTTCCTCTTCTGCACATTTGGGTTTTTTGCTATGCACACTAGGAAGTACTGGGTCAGTCCTGAACCCAGGATTCCTAAACAGAGCCTCTGCTGTCCCCTGGGCATTATCAGTACAGCTCAGACTCGTTGCTCAGATGTTTACTGAAACCCCCCAAAACAGAACAAACCCCCCAGTGTCAGCTGCGAATACTACTTTTTAATTGGATTTGCTGTACAAATCAACATCCATTGCTCTTTGTTTGGTTACGCTTCCATTTTCAGTTGCAGCATAGAGTCCCAAAGATACAATCTGTTTTCTTTTCATACCTGTCCAAAAGTGTAAGGGATGGAAGTGTTTGTGAGTTTTTGGCTACTGCATGTTGCATTTAGCATTATTATAATATGTAAGAATATTAGAAATGTTCAGTGAGGCCTGAAACTTCTCAAACATGTCAGAGTTCTTTTTAGTGAGTAGTCAGTCCCTAGTGTGTTTGCAAGGATGAGAGCATTCCAAGGCACTCTCAGAATCATTAGTGAAGTCTGAAAATCTTCCTCAATTTGGAGAGGAACAGCACATACAGAGACTGCCCAGTATCCCATATAGAGACTGTTTGCAGGAAAGAAGCTGAAGGTTCAAATACATTAACAGAAAACAATTCTCAGACTTTTTTAGGAGGGGTTGTGTCAGGGTTTGGGGCAGCACGCATATGTGCCCCCAGGCTGTGGGTATCTGTGAGCAACATAAATCTTGATTTGTATCCCCTGGTCCAAGATGTGCTCCCTGTGCTGTTCGCAGAGCTTTCATCCTCAGAAATGCCTCCCGATCTCAATGCCCCTGTTGTACACTGAAAGGATGAAAAGCTAAATTGACCCCAGGGATTCAAGGTGTTTCCAGTCGGAAGGTTAGGCTGCTAAACAGCCCTGGGTTATGAATAGCCTCAAATTTTCCCTTCAGGCTCTACAAGAAGAGTTGAGGCATAATCAGCGATGTCTACTCCATATATCACATTACTCTTCATGGAGGCCAGAATTCTGTTAGAAAAACCATATTTGGAATTCATAAGTGATTCCATGCTCTTCTGTAGCACGCTGGCCATTAACTACCACAGGATTAAACAGCCACCATTATTTAGGCAGCATCATGTTTATAACAAATTGCTTCCTTAGAGCCCACCTGCTGCTTTCAGTAATTTGAAAGCACAGTAAGTTAGATCTCAAAAGTTGTGTTTTGGTAGATGATGAAGATTTAAATAAAAGGTTTCAAATTACCAGACCTCAAATAGCTACCTAGAGAGGCAGTGTATAGCATCTGGACTATTACTGAATTACTCTAGGTCTCTTAATCATCAAGGGAGCCCCTAAACAGAATGGCTGGTGGGAGTGAAACCTGACACTAAATAGACAGCAATGAAAGAAAGCTTTGTGAGCAACTCCCAGAGGAGTGGGAAGAGTAAGTACATCTTCAGGGAAAGAAAACCAAAGTTGCCTTGTAGGATAGAGAAGGACATTCCCTGCAGTGTTTTGTCTCTTGGTTTTGCTTTTTGATGGGTTTATTTTCCATACACAGTTTTTGAATGCCTCCAGACCAGATCTTTTGGTGCTGTAAATCAGTGTGGTTCTCTTGGTTTCGATAGGGTCATGTTGATTTACTCTAGCTGAAGATCTGCTCTGTGAGTCTGTTCTCATACTGCTGGAGTTAGCAAGTTCAAGTTCACGTTTTGAATACTTCATGCATGCATAAGAAATTAATCATAGCAATGACGTGTGCAAAGTATGTGTGAACATTTCCACAGACAGTTCTCAAAATCCCTGCCTCTGCTATCCCCATTTGATGCTGACCCTGTATCTTCTCTCAGTTGTGCATGTTTTACACTGGAGTAAGTCCACTGACTTCAACAGGTTTGCTCCTGCTTAACACCTGGCTGTGAAAGCAGTGTTAAATCAGGACTGTAATGCTAAACCTTCTGTCTCCATGTAAAGCATTGTTTACAACCCGACGGTTGTAGTTTGGAATTTTTATTCCTCTCCATTTAATGTAGTAATGAGTGACAAGTGATAACTCCTGTCCAACACCTACTGAAGAAGAACGTTTCACAGTGTCTTCTGTGGATATTGGCTCAAGCTCAGATTTCTTCAGGAGTGGTCAGTGACAGGCAATGCTAAACTTCATCTGTCTCTGTGTGGTGTCTTGTCCATTGGCTGGGGCAAGGTGGGCTTGGAGGGGAGATGGGCTTGCTTAAACATTACTTCTTTTTTATGATGTCCTGAGCCATCATGCTGACAAGACAGAGTTTTATCTAACAGTTAGTACATGGGAAAACAGAATGCCATCCACCCCTGATAGCCTGAAGTTACTAGTGACCATCTCAGCAGCATCAGGGACCTGAGGAAAATTTGGCTGAGGTTACCAAACTGGTCCCAGAGCAGCACACCTCAGTGTCGGTGCAAACTGGCTCTTAATTCCTTCAACGCTTTCCTATTTCTTTTTAATTCCCAGCATAGCAGTTGGCAGCTCTGGTTTGCTTTTCCAAAACAGTGGCAGAGGTGTGAGGTGAGCAACTTTCCATTCATTCCAGCAGAGCGTGTAGGGGGTTTCTCTGTGGCACTCAGAGCTACAGGTGCTTTCCTGCTGTAGAGATTCTGTATTTCAGGAGGTGGTAGGGTAACCCACCTGTGGTCACTTGAGTTTTGTGCACTCTTTTGCCCTCTCCTCAGTGCTCCATTCCTGAAGCTACTGAGGAAGAATGTGCTCAGCCTGGAGACAGCCACTCTGTGCACTCGTGTCCTCACCAGAGCATGCAGGATCACAAATCCAGGCATTCAGCACAGATTGTCTCAGTCATGAAGGCACAACAGGGAAGGGACCAGTGAATGGCCATTAAGTGGATGTGTAAAAGAAAGGCAAAGAGCCTTTGGGAGCATGGTGGAGATTGGTCCTTCAAGGGGAACGTGTGACCAAAGGAGGGCTCTCCTTCCACCTCTCCTGGCATGACATAGGAGAGGGACCTTCAGGAAGTCTGGAGATTCTTTCCTGTGCTGTATTTTACTTCTGCTTTCTCTGTAGCAAAGTGTGGGACGGGCTACCTCACCTCATTTGCCAGCCCTGTCTCTGGGAGGTGCTGATTCCTGGGCAGAGTACTTTATGCATGCACAAGAAATTAATCATAGCAATGATGTGTGCAAAGTATGTGTGAACATTTTTCCACAGGCAGTTCTCAGAATCCCTGCCTGGGCAGCTGCCTTTGGCTTTCATGTAGAAAAGAAATCTCTGTTCAGATAAAATGGACCCTTACGGCCTGGCAGGTGGAAAGTCCCAAAGAACAAAAACTAGAGTTGCCAAATAAATATTTTGCTTTCTTGAAATGCTCCACACTGGAGTATTAGGTGCGGTTCTGATCCTGAGGTATTTTAAACTGACATGGCTTAATTTAAACCTTCCTGCTGTATGTGTATTTGCATGTGTGCATGGATTAGCAGAGCACACAGTGGATGTTTGCACACGCAACTGCTCTGGCCAGCTGTTTGGGCCTCCACACTGCCAGCTATATTGATTGATTTAATTCTTCTGTTGGCTGCTGAGTAATGTGTGCCAAATGCAGAACTTGGATCTGCTCTATGAAAGTAATATAAACAAATGTAACAGCCCTATAAAAAGGACATTCTTTTCTTTTGGCTGGAGGAAGATTCATGCTCTGTATTTGTGCACTTGCCTGCATGGTGTCTTTCATTTTATTTTCTTGTCTAGGTTGGAATTGGTGGATCTGATAATGTGAATAAATAGGTTAACATTTTTATTCTATGTAGAGTAAAAAATGGTAAAATCTTTAAGTCAAAAGAGATATGACAATATTTATAAGGATAAGAAGCAGTGTGCATATGGTTTTTAGTTAGAATCTTCTCTGTTCCATCAGTCACAGGAGTAATATGAAATTGGTGTGGTTACAGAGACCTCCATTTAGGCTCTGATTCCTTTAGAATAGCAACACGCACACCTAGTGAAGAATTAAAAGAAATACTTCAGCTATGTTAGATTGTTTTGAAGATTTGTATATGGAAGGACTGATAGTTCCATTTTTATGCAAACAAGTATCAGTCACTTCATTCCTATTACAGCAAAGATAAATTGCATTTTCTGAAATCCTGTTTGCTGTGTATCATCTTAAATGGGGGAGTTCTGTACTTGTCCTTTCTTTTTACTAAAGCCCTTATGATTGTGCTTAAGAAGAGTCCTAACACCATTTTGTAAATAGTTTTTTCTTCCTCTCCTGGGTAAATTCTCTTCCTGCCATCTCATTGCCACCTCAGTCATCTGGTTTTGGAATTTCCTAGTCCTGGCTATGTGACTGCAGCTGCAGTTTATAGAGCTCAACAGAATTCTTTTGCAGTTCTCTCCTAAGAACCATGTTGTGTGTTTGTTCCTCCAGCTGTCTGACATACATGTGAAGAGACAAGCTTTCTTTCCTCTAAGCAAAGCTGTTTGAAACTGTGTAAGGGCTATTTGGTACTGAAGTTACAGGCTTCTTAGTATTATATAAAAATGTGTTTGTGTCGTATGTGTAATGTGTGAGAGCAGCCCTGCCCTCCCGTGGGTAGAAAGAGAACTCAGCTGCATGCCCAGTCCCAGCTCTGCTGATGCTGGGAATGTTGTTTTCAGTCAAGAGTCTGGTTTATGGGGCAGGAGAAACTGAATCCTGGTTTTCTCTGGTGTTAACCACTGCAGTATGAAACCTCAGGACAACCTTGTGGTTTGCTGGAGCTGTTTCCTTTCCAGAATCTTGCTCCTATGTTTGATTTTTTTTTTTTTTCTTGTTTGATTTTTTTTTCTTTTTTTTTTTTCCTTCCCCATGTCCCCTGAGGTGGGACATGGTGCCTGGTCCCACCCAGTCAGCCTTTCCTTCTAGGAAGCAGTTTCTTTGAGCTGGTGGGATGGTGAACATTGTTTGGAAGAGGTGATGTTGCAACCTGTGGATGTGTCACTGTTCAGGTGTGCTGAATTTGCAGTGATATGTACCAGTGTATCAAAGCAGACTTGTGTGTAGTCTCAGCATATTAATAGGATTTATTTTCAATTCTAATCAGCCACTTAACCAAGTCATTTTAACCTGTCTCCCTCTGCCCTTGCATGTCCTGTGATGAGTAGGACTTTATTTCTTTACTTCTCTCCCATTCCTTAAAACTTTTTGAGAGCGGTGAAGGAAACTTGAAATAAATCTTTTATTCCTGGGAGGAAAACCGTGATTAAAAATAGCACTAGACGATGTCCTAGCCCAGGTGAGCAGACAGAACCATCCAACTTTACTGGTGCTGCTGCTGGTGTCCAAAGGGTGAGAAGAGAGGGGAGGATTCATTGAGGAAGAATACTTGATTTTTTTTTTTCCATCATCCTGCCAAGCTTCCTCCAAAAGAGCCAAGACTGCTGACATGAGCAGAAGCTTGACCTGCAGGCAGTGGTGCCAAATAATGCCGGCAATGTGTTTTACACAAGGGTGTGCTAACCTCGGCATTTTTCCTGAGCGAGATCATTCCCACAAAAACAACTCTCTCCCCTCTCAGATGCAGACCGCAGTAGAGAGCTTGGTTTGCAAGCTCTGATCTGATCAAACACGCCCAGCAGAAAACAAAATGGAATTGCAGCTTTGCAGCTTGAAAACGTGTCTGTTTCCTTTTGAGCTGCATAAATCAGGAGAGGTGGACTCTTCCTGCTCGGAGGTGCTCGAGTTGCATGTGATAAATTTTTCATGGCAGGAAGAACGCGCTGTCTCAGTGTGTCATTGGATTTGATAATTCGCAGATCAGACCCAGCAGAAATATTTATTGCCTGGATTTACTTGTCATGAAATTGCCTTAAAATATGGGTAGAAGAAACATCAAGTAAAGCAAAAAAAATAAAAGGAAAATGCATTATTGGATTAACAGAATAAAAAGTCTTTGGGAATTGCTATTTTATAGCCTTTATTTATGTAGGTAGGTTCAATTTCTTTTAAATGAGTTTATACATAAATCAATGAACTGTATACCTTAACCCAGAAGGATGCTCTCAGGAATTGCTCCTCAGTAACACTGGAAATGAATGACTTGGAAGAGGAGGAGAAGACTGTTAATGTTTGGAGTGCCCCTTCTCATTATGCTGGTGGCTTTTTGTGGGACTGTATTGAAGTACAGGTTTTAACAGGGAATATATTTTTGAATTGGATAAAATTTTGTAATAAAACCCCAATATGAATACGAGATTCTACAATAATTAGGATAAAAATTGGGAAAGCCATAAATCCTCATAAGAAATTTTTAGTGGCTTTTCTTTCTTTTCTGAATTGGTTATCCATATTGTTATTCATATTTAATTTAGAAAAATCCGATTCTAGACGTAACTGCCATAATTTTATTCAAGATCTTCCAAAAGACCCATTTATTTTTAATCTTAAATTTAGCTCATAAGGTGAGCTATATTAGAGATGCTGTACATGGGAAATTAGGCAGTGCTGGTAATTTGATCACTTGAGTATATATAAAAATGTCTGTCAGGCTTAGGTGGTAACCCCAGTGCCGTGTTATATCCAAGGCACTCCTCTCAAGAACACTTTCTGTATTTTATTAAATGCCTGCGTGAATTTGGAGCTCAACCCCTTTTTAAGTTTGAGCCTTGGCACAGGGAACCTGAGTTTGGGTTCTTGTTCTGTGGCACAACTCTCGTGTGACTGTAGGTGAGTCTTTAATCTTTCTGTGCCTCACATCTGTAACGTGGACATTTCAGTTTTGTAGCTCTGCAGTGCAAAGAGGCTGAAGAAACTGGAGAGCCACAGGTGCAGTGAGGAGTAATCAGATGTATTTTAGTAGAGTGGTGAGCAGGAGCTTTTCTTAAGACTCATCGGAAGGCCGCTTTTATTCAGCCAGCAGAGTAATGTACTGGTGGAGGTTGATATGTATCAGTGCTCGAACAAACGAGTAAAGAAATCTGCTGGGATTCAACTACCCTCTCTATTTTTTCTACTGAAACAAGCAAATTCATAAAGTGCTTAATTTTAGCCATTTTTTTTTAATTTATGCCCAGAAAAACAATTAGCTATATTTTAAAGCATGTAATTTCTAAGCAAAATGTTGACAACTTCTGAGAATTCATTGAAGCAAAAGCTTTTTCTAGTGTTCATCAAGTATTGTACAAAAGTTTGGGGGGTTTTCTATTTTCTGATGTAGACTCTAGAAGCCGAGGGTCACAAGTGCCTCAGAGAAGACGACAGAGTCAGCAGGAAGGTGGAGGATACACATCAGAAAAGTTCAGTCCAAATAAAGCCAGAAAGGGACTGTTCCGCAAATGACTGGATTGCACCCAAAGTGGATGATCAGTGTGCTCTCCATCCTAGTGTAGCCTGACTGGAAAATGGCAGGTTACAAAAACCAAAATCCTGAAAATTTACTCCTCTCATCTCCTCCTTTGCTCTTTCCCTTCCTGCGTGGTCTCTGCATTATTTTCTATGATGGTTTCTATTCTGTTTGCAGCTAAGTGTAATCTGCAGAGTAGTGTGGTATATCAAGTTCTCCATTACTCTTTATTATTCATTTAATTGACTCATTAGGTTGATGTAAAGAGAAAATGAATGGGTGTGAAATGGTTGTCTTGCCTTTTTGGTTTTGTTTTTTTTAATAATGCCACTGCTTTAAATCTGTATTTGGTCCTACAGCATCAGTGGGATGGTTAGCACAAACTTACCATGTTGCATGACCACACAAAGTACTAAATGAACACATGGGAAAGGTCTAGAAGTTTCCATTTGTAAGGAATGAATGAGTCTGCAGGAAGGTTTGCCCTTCACCTGGCAGGTGCTCGCAGAACCCTTACATCCCAGAAGCCTCTGAGGAGACAGAGGGGCACTTCAAGTCGACCCTGAGGGCAGGACAGCACCTCTGACAAACCCATCCCTCCAGCAGAGCAGGGCAGGTGTGTGATGCCAGCTGTGTTTGTCTCTGCTCTGCTTCCTTGGGGAGCCACAGGGCAATGCTAGGCTGGCACGAGATCACCTCACCAGTGCTCCAGCCTCTGCTGGTGGAACTCACGTGCTGCTTCTCAACAGGAAGCCTGGAGGATATTCCTGGTTCTCCTTGGCAGGGCAGAACTCTTTGAGGTATTCCAGAGTGAACCTGCTGCAGGCCATCAAATGTTTTCCTTGATCTGGGTGATAAGGACAATGGTGATTTATCTTCAGTTCACTTATGTCTCTTATGGTAAATCTTGTGAATAACTATGAACTTTCCCCTTCAAGTTTTTCCTTTGTTCTGTTAAGGATGGAAGAATAGATGACTAAGGGGCTTCTAAGGGGCACAGCTGGCCTCAGGAACTTTTGCTGGTATTTTCTCCTATCAAGACATTTTCTTTTGGTTGTGGAGGCTTTTCCTAGGTACCTCCTTGGGCAAAGGGTTAAACCCTGTCCTTTGTGCCAGGTTTTAGCATTTGAACATCTCATATTTAAATTAAAGGTCATCTTACTCGCTTAACTTCTCTCTCTTTTATCACTATTTTGTTTGAAACAACAGTGAACTATTTATTCTAGCAGAAACGCTAAACCATATTCTTTTGCCGATATAAAACAGAGTTGGGGAACTTTGTAATGGCAGAGTTCTGGATCATTTAATCTTGCCTGTCTGTGTAGACACCACAGACTTTTAAAAATGTGAGTTGGGCAATGAGGCCCAGGAGAGGCTGATGAGTTGCTAAGGTCCCACATGAAGCTGATAGGATAGCAAGGAATAAACAAATGCTTATGTTTGTCCTTTTGAGCCCCCTATGATCCTTACAAGATGATAATCGAGCTCTGC
Organism: Dasyornis broadbenti; assembly: GCA_013397935.1. NCBI lineage: Eukaryota > Metazoa > Chordata > Aves > Passeriformes > Dasyornithidae > Dasyornis > Dasyornis broadbenti. The sequence continues at coordinate 3,795,186 of VZRN01006271.1, read as the reverse complement.
AGTTTCTTTAGCTAAGGAAAGTCTCAAAGTCCTTTCTAGGTAGAGAAGTGCCTCAGAGGACTGCAGCAGAGATTATTTTCACCTTTTAATGCAGACTCAAGAAGTGAAGGTCTTTATCTGTCCCTTCTGACTTTGGAATTTATTCCTGAGGTTGGGTGGCTCATCAGGGGTGAGACTAGAAGCACCTAGGGACTCACTCACACTGCAGAGGAACAGCGTGTCCTCACTGTGCACTTCTCATTAGCCTCACTGCAAATCTGCAGAGAAACAGCAATGTAGAAGGGTGGTTCCCGGTAAACTCAGTCTTTCAGGCCTGGCAATCCAAGTTCTTGTTGTTGTTAAGTGCCCTTCCTGGAGAAGCTCTCCAGAGCAGCACAGGGAACTGGAAGAACAGGGTTGCCAACTACCAGGACTTGTATTCTGAAAACTTTCATGTGGAGTGTTTGCACATCTCTGCATCCTTTCTGGCTGAGTTGTGGGTTGTTGAAGTGCTGTGTCTGTGTGTCTCATTCTGCTAAAGCAAATCCCCACGTTGTTTTCCTGAAAGCTTTGCAGAATGCAGTCTACATGTCTGCACTACCTGCTTTTCTTGTTTGCTGATTTTTGTCCCTCCCCCTTCTTCCATCCATGTTAAGCCATTCACAAAGTATTATTCATTAGGAACTTGAGCTTGTCCATCCTGAGTAAAGGGGAAAAAAAAAAAGCTTCTACTGAGCCAGAACTTACTCATCCTATCCTGTTTTTTTTTTCTGCCCTCTAAGAAGAATGTATATGGTCTAATCATAATTCCCCAGTGACCCATAAGCTGGGTCTAGCTGTGGTAATCAGACCCTCATCCTGGGGCTGCCTGTCAGAGGTGGTTGTTAGCACAATTGATGCAGCAGACATCTGTCTCAGCTGAACTCTGCTTGTACCTTGTGAAGGAAAGTGAGCATTCATTTGTATACATAACTTGGGAACAGGAGAGAATCCACAATTCCGTTGCCATCCTCTTTAATGAGCTATCATGATATTTCATTCAAATAACATGCACACTTTGAACTGTCACATTGCTGCACAAGACACTGCTGCAGGAGCAGCAGGAAAAGTTGCTTCATTGCACAGGCTGCAATGCTGCTGCAGTTCACTCCTGTGAACTGGGCTGTGCCTGAGGGGCATGTAGGGATAAATTAGTGAGGGACTGAAAAATATATTTTGCTTGTATAATTAGGACCATTTAAAATTTAAATATATAAAAAACCTGTCCCCTCATCTTCAGACAGATATTTTTGTGTTGCTTTTGGAAACAATTCATACTTCTAAATCTTTCACAAAGAATATGATTCTGGCACTACAGAATTTCCAACAAATATCAAGCTCTTGAGTCAAACACCCAGAGGCCATCATGAAGTTGAAAAGCACACAAACAAACTATTGTTAAAATTTGCTGATGCTGCTGGCATTGCCGAGGGGCCATCTTGCTGTTTTTGCTCATGTGACTTAAAGTAATGAGAAGATTCAGAATGAGACAAATTAGGAGGCAGATCTTGTGAAAGGACCGGGCCTTCGCCACTGCCACTGAGCAGTGTTCAGACAAAGTGTACACAAAGGGGCCTGTTGCTGGATGGGCCAATGTGTTCTAAATATTGGATATCAGCAGTAAGGGCATATAAGGATGGTATTAGTGGAGCTGAGAGGGGGAGAGGAAAAAAGATAATTTAAAAAATATCTAAGTCCCACAGCTGTATTTATGATTTAAAGTCCCAGTGGTACATGCATAAATTACCTCTTTTTCTCAATAAATTATCACTACGCTCAGCTTGTTCATATGACAATGAATTGGAAAGTGCATCATCTTGTGCAGCCAAGTAAATTTTTCCTTCTCCAAATATATGACACTGTTTAGAGAAGTCTACAGTTTTGTAAACAGTATGTGTATCAATATAAAATGAATCATCCTCACACATTCTTCTCAGGCTTTTATTTAACACCTCCTTTGCTCAACTTTTGAAATATAAGAATATATCTTTGCCTGTTCTTGGTGCAGGTCTGGTATGCAAAGAGTCCTTTTTATTGTATGAATAAAACAGTTCAAACATCTGCCTAAAGCCTTCAGTACATCAGAAACTCAAGTGTGTAAAGCATCAGATTTCCATTTCTGAAGACCAGTAAACTCTTCCCTGTAATATAAACAAAAGGGTGAAAAAACTCTGGAAGAACCAAGTCATGCTTATTTTCTTCAATGCCAGGGCATCTGAGCACAGCAATACCGAGGACTTCCAGCATATGCCTACAGCACTGGAAAGTGGGTTTTATCCATGTTTTTCCTTGGAGGGGGAAAAAGAAGGGCGTGGACATGATGAGAAATTTTCCATGTCACTCACAACAAGTCTGTGGTAGGCTCTGGGCAGTGTTTAATCTTTGTACCTGGCCATTAAAATGGACATTCCACCCAGGGGCTGGACTGCCCTGTGTGCGCTGCCCATGGAGCTGCATTAACCTCCTTAGGAAGCAGTTTTCTTTAAATTTATTTCAGGGACTTTATTGTGTTTGCTTCAAAGCCAGAGCTGCTTACGTCCTACTGAGGTGTTCTGTGTACTTGAAAACATATTGAATGTGAAGTTGTGTGCATGGCTCACATACCTTTTTGACTCCTTTTCCTTGTTTTTGTTTTCAGTGTTGTGTTTTTCCAGCCTGTCTGATTTCAGTCCCCTGTTCCCATCATAGCATGCATGGTGTGCACATTGGGCAAAGCAACCTGATTATTTCAAGCTCCAGTCTGGTTTCCTTTTTTTCTGTCCTTTTAAACCATGTTACTGGAGACTGGTAGCCATGGTAACCCCCTTATCTGTGTTGAGAAATAAATACTAAAAATTGCTTTTTTTACTATTTATATATAAAAATGCAGAAGCAAATAAAACCTGCAGTATATGACTCACTTAATATTTTCAAATCTCCACTATGTCCGTTAAATGTGGAACCAAATCATCTGAGGAAATCAAAACAAACTTAATTAACCAATTAATAAACACATTGAAATTGCTCCTTTTCAAGTGTTTTCACTGGCAATGTGCACAGGAGAAGTTCAGCTGTACTCAGCTCCTGTTAGTTTATGTATCCCAAAGAGATGAGAGCGAGTCTACAGAGAGCCTCAGCTGGGACTAGACCTGAGTGACAGAGAACTCTAAAAAGAGCCAGATCTGAGTAAAGGTTTAGATTGAACATTGCTGTTTTTCATGTCTTTGTTAATCAGACTTTATCCCAAAAAAGGCCTGCTCTGGATTAGATCTTTGTTTTAGACTAAGCTGAGAAATGCACCTGCTGTCAGTTGAAGTGAACCTTTCCAAGAAGAAATTGCTGCAGGTGTAAAATCTTTAATTACCGCACCTTGGTATCTGGAGACTTGTGCATAATTCAGTGATTCCTCATAAAGCAAATCAATGTTTTTATTTCAATTGCCATGTAGAATAACCTGCAAATTGCTTCAAAAACGTTTTCTTCATGTTTATTAGGGAACACTTGGCTGCAAATATCTCTCTAATTGCACCTGCCTGGCTGCCATTGCCTTACTTTAAAGACAACATGACATCAATTCCACATACTCTGAAGACCACTGGGATCAGATACTGGGAAAGTGACTCAGACTGTCTCAAGGAATATCTCATCCAAGATTTTCATTTGCTTTCCAGTAACTGGGCTCCAGCTGTTGCTAAACTCATCTGCCTTTTAAAAATGATGTTTCTAGCATGTCTTTTTAGGTAAATTAAATTTTCCTTGCTCCACCTACCTTTCTAGGGTGGCAGAAGGTTTTGTTGGGAGAAACCAACTGATGAAGTTGCTGGAAAAAGACACAAGTTTCTTAGCTGCATTTGTCTGTGCGTCGCTGTTTAGTGAGTGTGCTCTTTCAATTCATCAATATCATCTTCCATGAGAAAAATGGAAAGCAGAGGATTTCCTTGATGACATCTGAATGGTTGGAGTTGGCAATGCTGTATTTCAAATTCAAATAATATGCTGTTTTCACTTCACACATGTGATTTTGTTTCTGTTTTTGGATTGGATGAGGGTAACTAGAATTTCAGTGTCAATGCTTTTATACGTGAATTCTCTGCGCATATGCCAACATATGATTAATATGCTCTTGTTTACAACATTCCTACTTACAACATTATTTGCTAGAACTGTCACATAGTGCAAATACAATAAGAACCCTGTGGACTCAGTAGGAAGAAAATGATTTTAAAATGTTTCTATTCACAGAAATATTTGTTTTGGACTAGCACTATTTCAAACTTGTTCTATTTTCTGTCCGTGGTAATGTGTGCATTTATTTTCCAGCAGAGCTCCTCCTCTGTGCTGTTCCATTGCTCGCTGTCTCTCCTTCTACGTCTCTGATTCGCTAATAAACTGTTTTCAATTCTTCTCCCCTGCCTGAATTTCAACTCTTGCTGAGTTCTTGCAGCTTTGCCCTCTCCCTGCAGCATGTGTTACTGAGCGCTGATTCTGGCTTGATTATTTTATTTTTCCTTTTTAATAGTTTCCATTGTTCTGAATGGCAGAATGGCTCTGAAGCTCACTCTGTGACCAGCCCTATTCTGACAGGCACAGCTCCAAATCAGGAACTCTGGCATCCAAATGGGACAATTTCTAGGCATGATGTTGAAGGTTAAATTAGGAGCATCTGTTACTCCAGAAATGGGCTGCCCACATATAGTCTGAACTGATTAGCCAAAGGGGATTTAAGAACTTGTGGAATTGCCTGGGAATTAAAAGGAAAAGCAGGCAGCAGCGTTCATGTATGCGCACAAGCACACATGCCTTTGCAAATATGTGAATTTAATAAGTAAGGTGTTTATATATTTTTTTTTTTTGCCTGTCATGTATAAATGGAGAAGTGAGCCATGGAAAAGTAACTGTTGGCTTTTGTACTATTTTAGTAATTATCTGCTATTTCAAAGAGATTTCTGTATGACAGCATTAAGGACTTTACAGCAACACGGATTTGATTCTCAGAGCAGTGTTGGGAGATCGGTTTCCCAGGCTGGGCTGCTCCAGACCCTACATTTTGGCAGCAGAGCTCAGGAGCACAACCCAAACATCCAGGCCCTTGCTGTCCAGTTTGCTCAGTCTGTACATGACCTTGGCCTCTGAAAACTTCCTCTTCAGCTTGAGGTGCTGCTGTTTTATTTGAGCTTCTTCCTTTGGGAAGAGGGCAGCTTGCATTTCTTTGCAGGGATTTCTGTTGTGAATGAGAGCTCAGATGAGCTGCAGAAAGCTCAGCACTGCTCACAGCAGTTCTAAGTGTGTTAGAAACTGTGCAAAGAGAGGAAATTTTGCTGTCACTCTGTAGAATTTTCTTCGGCAGTTCTGGAAAAATCTTTCCTTTTCCTGAGCAGCACCTCAAGTCCGTTCTCCCAGGGCAGAAGTGCAAAGATGGAAATTCATGTTTAAATCTCTCACATTTCTTACGAGTACCTTGTCCCTGATATGTGCTATTTCATGCCCTTATGTGGAATCTGCTTGTCACTGATGCTGACGGATGCAGGATAAAGTGCACTTTCCTTTGGCTGTGCCAAGTGGATATGCAGCAGCGTGTTCAGCTAGAGAAGCCAGCGGCAGATTCTGTGCAGAGCCAGGATTGTCTGAAGGAGTTTTTCTTTCTTAGAATTACCAGTTTAAAGGGCATATGTGCAGCTGCCTTGATGTGCTGGTAGGGGTGTAGTAGAGGTCAGCAGTTTGGTGTAGGGTGGGTGTGCTGAGCTTGCTCCTCCTGTCCACTTGGGATTTTCAAATCCAGGGTGATTGTTTAAATCATCGCTATTGTAAATTGAAGTAGAAATTTTTAGTTTCCCAGCTCAGTGCCTCTGCTCTCAGGTCTGACATCGGGGCCCACAGGTTTTTGCTGCAGCCACTAATCCTTGCTACTGAATAACGTGTAACCTTACATAGCAAATATGTTCCAAGATCTGAGGTCAGTGGATGGGAATGAAGAGCCAGAAGAGAAGGTTTGTCACGTCTCGGTACTTGCCATAACAAGCCAAGTGGCCAGAGCCAAATTTGAGCACCCGTTACAGATCGTGTACCTTAGCATTCAATTTGCTGCAAGTTACTGGTGCTGAAGTTCACAGTATATTATTTCCAGGGAGTAGATAGACATGGCAATTAGGCCAGTAGATGCTGCCTTTCCATTTCTAGATTTAAATAATTAGTAGGTGTTCATTTACTTCTGCAGTCTTCTTGTACTGGATACAGACACAGACACACAGAGCAGATCACCACACTTAGGCTATTTCTCTCCTTTAAACAATAATTTTCCTGTTTGCCAGCAACTGTGCTGTTTACAGCCTCAAAATTGCAGATAGATGGGTTCATTCAGTGTGAATTTCCAGGTTGTATTCAACCCTTATCTTATTTTGAAGTGTCATAGGAAAAATAATCCCTGTTTTTGTGAGCTGGTTTTCATGTATGGAGTTGCAAAATGCTGGGTGCCAAGAATGTGAAGGATCCAAACCTACAGTAACTAACTAGGTCAGTCTTGAAATGTTGTCTTGTTTTTCTTTTCTTTTCTTCAGTGAGGCTGCATGAAGCTGAGATCTGGGATTGAGGGAGATCAGGGCTAGTGCACCAGTAAAGGTCTGTACTGCTTACCCATTGTGTTCTGAAACGACCCCAGTTTTATTCCAACACGTGAGGCAAAGAGATTCCAGGAGCTGAGTCAGAAATATGTCAGGTGGCCTTGTCATGGCAGGGTCCGTCAGAGGTCAGAGCCAGTGGTGAGAGACATTGTGATCATCACCAAAGGATGCTCTGCAACTGCATCTTCAGAGTTCACATCCACAGTCATGACCTGCTGTTTTCAGGCAGAGCAGGTGGTCCTGTGGCTCACTGACCAGAAGAACCTTGAAACTCTGCAATGAATGAAAAGATTCTGTGTGTTAGGGACTTGGTCACTGCTCTTGGCTATTCCTTTGGAGAAAAAACACATTTCTGAAATGGATTTCAGCTTAGTCCATTTCAACCCCAATCAGTCACATTTAATTATCTGCCCAGGGCACAGGGTATCTATCATACTCTGATAAATACAATGAACATGCAAATTGTATCATCTTTTGTCATCAGTACCGTCTGTTCTTGGCATTCACGCTATGAGGCTAGACTGTAGATATGTTGATTAGCAGATACGCTGATCAGTCATGAAAATTCATTTCCAAAATGAATTTGGATTTGGAATGAGCATGAGTTTTTTTCCACCTCAGGCAAAGGGAGCCTGAGTTCTTGATTACACATAATTATTTATACTCATATTTAGGCTATTTTATATATCCCCAAGGTGGTGTAGACTGGTATGAGTTTAAATATGAGGTTAGATCTGAACTGTTTAAACATTTCACTTATTGGGTGCTTGGAGGAGGAGGCAGAATAGGAGTTGTCTTTCGTTTTAATTGTCTTTATGTACGAGCTGATTTAGATGTCCTCTGCTATTTTATTTTCACTTTGGAGGTCTGAATTTATCTTGATCAGAAACAGTGCAATTGGTGCCCTGAAGTTTTTTATAGAAAGTGCAATTTTCAGCAGTTGTGGTTAAGGAACACATTTTGAGGGGTGCCTGCTCTCCCCATTTTGAAGTTAATGGGAACTCTGTTATTTCCCAAAAGACAGACGATGGTCTGTGCTTGAAATCCCAGTATGAGACTGCCTTGTGTCTCAGCTCGTGTTGCTGGGGATATCCCCGTTCCACTTTTACTTCAGTGTGTTGTGGCGTGGCACCTTTCCATTCTCCAGTGGTACTGTCCTATGGAAAGTAAAGGGGTCCTTTTGCTATGGCCTTTCCAAAGTCCTTGCAACACCAGTCACTTGGCATTCAAAGGAAATTTTTGCAGTGTTTAGGAATGCCAGATGCAGCTTGTGTCAGCATAGCTCAGCCAAAATTGTTGCCTGGTGTTTTAACAACGAAATGCGCTGCCCAGGGTTCAGTGTCTGCCATTGAAATACCTTGGGACTCCTCAGGGGTCAGTCTTCCATCAAGTCTCAGTTTTTCCATGTAAACCCAGACAGGCCTTGGTTTCCCTGTGCTAAAACCAGGTTTATACTGTGACTTTTTCTCCACTTGTGAAATTTACCAAGAACAGTGTTATAAACTACATCTTGAAAAAAACCAGATGAAAGTCCCCAAGTGGTTGTTTTTCTAGCTTGTCCAAATTTGCAGGATTTTATGTACTGTGTGAGAGATCTGTTTCCTAACACATGTCTGGGAACCTCTCTTTCCAGAAAATCCTGTTGGAGATTTCTTGAATCCATTTCCAGCTGTCAGTCACACTGAGGAGCGGCAGGGGCTGGACTTCCTCTGTGATATGTAAGGGCATTTATTATAGAAGCCAGTAAGTGTTTAAGATCTTGTTGGCAACCTGGAAACATGCTGAGGTCCCAGACTTGTCAGCAAGCCAGGTGGACCCAGCTGCTCTCTCTGTGTTTTATTCATTGCCTGGGTCACACTACCTTATGGTCAATCTGGTCAGTCACCGCTGCTTCCCAAAGCATTCCAGCTCCAGCCCTGCATCTATGGGGGAGCAGTGAAACCTGTTTGGGCTCTGTAGAAGCAGAAGAATCTGTCTGTGTGGTACATACTGGTGATAAGGACCTATTCTCCACTCTTCTGTACTATTCTTTCCTTTTTTAACAGATTAGTGTTCATTTGATCTTCCTTTGGGTGTGTGTTGTCCTCTTTTAATTGCAGTTTTTTGAGTATTCATACCCCTTTGCTTAGCGCCTAAGTTTTGCTAATAAGTTCCTGATGTGTGCCAAGATAATGAAGGTGATTAATGAAATTGTTACACTCCCAGATTCTTGTTCTAACTCGCTGTCTTTAAGTGGTTTCAAACTTGGATTCATCTGCACTATTACCTGCAGCACAGCCCAGTTTTAGCCACAGAAGCAGAAAAGTGGGAACATGCTTTGCTGTCTTCAGAGATTGTCATGTAAGAAACCCACTGGAAAGTTAACCTGAGTGAACAGGCTGGTGGCAAGTGCTTGATAGTACAGTCGTGAGTTTTACTGAAGCCCACAGGGAGCTGACACAGGTACTAGCAGCTCACTTTCACACTTGGCAAAAGGCATGTTCCTTCTCTGCCAGGCGGCAATTATCCCACATGCCATAAAACAGGACTGGCAAAGGTGGTGAAAGAGTCCCAACTCCACAGAGTGGTTCCAGGGGAGTGACCTGATCTCATAATCTTGGTTATACTGCTTGTTTTCCTAAGCACTTTTACTCTTCCTCCCAGACTAAAATACAGCAGTTAAGTTCATTAAAAACACTTTAAGTTATAAACAGTCACCCTTTTTCATTTCCTATGCAAACAGCACTGATCTGATAAGTGTGTTTCCTTTCCCAGAGCCGTGAATATTTCTTTGTAGAAGAAAGTTTGCTCTGATAAAGGCTGGTTTAGTAAAGTCTGAGTGTGTGATTCTCTTCCCTCTGACAAGTATTTTGCTTCTCGCTGATGTTTTCTTTTCTAAAGACCTGCCCTGTACAGGGAGTTTCAGATGTGGAAAGAAAAGCTCTCTTCACAATGCCTTATGGAGGTATTTGATATAATACCAGCTATATGCCTTGAAAAGCAATAAATAGTACTGGTACATTGGTCAGATAATATATACTAAGAAACACATCCAGTTTGCTTCAACTAGCTTTGTTAAAAAGGGTATGTCAATGTAAAGCAGATTTATCTTTTTCTAGAAATTTGCATGTATTATAATGAGGTTTTAAAATACTGCCTGTGTTAGAGATGGTTCTGGTTTCTTCTTGGGGTCCTTATTTGGGATCTGAAACAGAGTGGGATGGTGGAGCTGCGAATCATCGGTTTCACTCCTGCTTTTCCTTTCTGAGCTGTTTTTTTCATTATTTGAAGCTTGTGTGGGTCCTTCCTTAAGAAGAGCACAAGATATAGTGGGGAGGACAGGGCACGCAGTGGCTGGGAATGGTTGTACCCAACTGCTGACAGCCCTGGGAGCTTGCCAGTGTATGTGGCTGTAACATGGAATATCCTGTGTCCCTCTGCCCACCCAGCCTTGCAGCTTTACCTGCCTGGAGGCACTTGCTGAGCCTTTTCCTTGCTTTGTCCCTTGGCTGATGCTTTGAGAAGAGCCCGAGTGCACTGGAAGAACAAATCTTACTGTCTCAGTGTAAAGCTTGACATATTCCAGCTCCATACAAACTTTTATTCTGTACTGTTCAGTGACCCCACTTGTTATCTGCTTTGTAACAGACCTGGAGAAGAGTCCAGGCACTCACACTGAAAAAGATTTATGGTTCATCCAGTCTGTAGCTCCCAAATGTGCAAAGATTCTGTGTTGTGCTGATGCTTGATCCAGAGCTGATCTGGGGCCAAACATACCCTTAGAAACACCTGGTATATGAATGGTGGAAAAAAAAAAAAAATTATTACTTTCTAAAACAAAAGCAGAACTAACCTTATCTGGAACAGAAAACATGCCCTGTAGAGCTAAATGCTACTTTTATTTTTAACTCAGGAATGTTTGGAGTGTCTGTTTGAAAATGAAATAACCTCATCATGGTTTATGGGCACATTTTACAGATGTGCATCATTTCTCTACAAACAAATCAGTTGTTATGATAAGGAGAGAATTTAGAAGCCACAGCCAAGACATCTTTCAAGAAACAGCTCTGAAGAGAAGTACAAACTCTTGACAGTGATCTGAACTGTGAAAAACCTCTGTTCAGTTCCCTGCTATTCCACAGGTTTCTTCTGTGACTTTAGGCAAGTTAATTAATCTCTTGATGCCTCCTTTTAATTTCTGTAAAATTGCTTTGAATTTTTCCACCCTGCAGCACTGTCATGGGGATTAATGCATCTAGAGTGTATTGCAAGGCAAAGTGGGCATTAGATGCTGTGGAAATCGGGGTCAAGCGAGTGCTCAGGACCACAGGAGGAGCCCCCCGTGTGCGTGATGCGAATGTTGCTGGTTTGTCTTGCGAGGGAGCAGCAGTGTGGGCTCCCTCCCATCTGCACACAGTGAGTTGAACATCTCTAGGATGTGTTATTTCTCAACCACTGAGTCTGCACTTTAAGTCTACATGGAACAGGGCATCCTCTTGCCTAATTGCAAAACTCTGCTTGAAAATCAGTCAAGACGGCAGGTTCCTAAATCATCCTAAATCATCATGATTTTCTTGCAACATCCTTTTTTTTCCTGTTTCATGTGGAAACTCACTGATGCTCTGAGAATTAATGCCAGTGATTTGTGAACCATTTAGTTATGTCACGATTATCTATGTCTGTAAAACTAGCCTGCAATTCATTAGCTGGGTCAAGTATATTTAATGATGCTCCATATCACTGATGACATCACAGCCTAGCCCAATTACATGCCCTTTTCTTAATTTTGACTTTTTTTTTTTCCCAGCTAATATTGCTCTATGCAAAATATGCTGTTACTAGCTCACAGCATTATTGTCCAGGTTCCCCTGAAAACCTCCCATGCAGGCAGGGAGGACAACAGGAGAAAGCGGTGTTATGAAAATGGTGCAGGGTGGCTGTTCAGGGCCTTTCCATACAGCTCATGTTTGTGTTAAATTACCATGGGCAGAGAGAGATTCTGCTGAAACCTATAAATCTAGGCTTTTACAGGTGTTCAGGTCCTTACCTCCCCTTGAGGATTTAACCACAGACTGTTGATGGTCTCCTCCAGTGCCAACTCTGATACGTTAAATTCCAGCAGTAACAGCAGTGATTTCAACACACTAAGAAATGTTCAATAGCTATGGATCTTACTTTCAAAGTGAAAAAGCTGTTATGCTTTGTGTAGAAATGTAAAACTTGTTATTTCTGTGGCCAGAGTATGTTCAGATGGGGAAGGGCCCTTGATTTTGAACTGACAGGTGTAAATGAAACCTGAATCTGAAAGATTTCTAGTAAAATTGGCTAATTCTGTCCTTTGGGGCTGGATGGGATGGCTCCATTTGATAAGGTTAGTGACTTCAGCTAGTACAGAGGATTGGTTTGAAAGCAGAGCAGGAGCCTCAGTAAATCTTGTTTGGTGAATTGTGCTTAGAACATGTGCTGTCTCTCCAAATGCCTCTGCATAAACCCATGAATTCTTCAGCCATATAGTCTTTTTTTTTTTTTTTTTTGCCTCAGAATCTAATAACATATTTGCATTCCTTCTTGGTAATAGCTTGGGGATTTAGGAGACCAAGACCCATTTTCAGAGGAGATGCTTCAGGCCAGATTTGCCAGGACATACTCCCTGTGCCTGCCATTTGCTGTTGGTTGGATATGACCCAGTGGGATGCCTTACAGACATGAATCATTAGGCATTGACATTTAAAAAGTACAATTTAGAGTGTTTGGACCTTGCAAACATAATTTTGAGTGAGCTGTGTGTTTCTAAGAACTCGGGTGAGTCACTTTCAGAGATGTGCCAGCACTGTGATTGTGTGGGATACACCTTTGAACACATTCAGAACGCTCAGGTTGACCGTGACCCTGCTTGATTGGCCATGGGCAAATGTTAAATGTGTTTCTGTGGGGTTTGAGCATGAGTAGTCTCTAGTGAGTTATCTGCCTCCCATCTCTAGACACTGCATATGCAGTGAAATGAAGAAATACATCCTGTCCTGGGCAAAGGAGAACTCAGGCATGCAGAGGAGGAGGGAGGTGCATGAAGTTAGTGGCAAGACTTTTACAGTTATGAGACAATTAAGGGGAATGGTACATAATAATGATACCTGTTTATGCCCACATTTGCTGTTTTCTAGGTCATAAGGACTTGTTGCCATCCTTCCATGCTAATTTTCTGAATAAAATGCTGAAAGGACTGAATTTGTAGCTTTTTAAATTTTTCAGTTACATCAAGAAATTACTGGTTCTGATAAATAATAAATAATCTCACTTTTGTGCATTTGGTTTCTAGCCAGATAGAAATGGGCTTCCTGTTCCCTTACAGACAATCCTGCACTTGCCATTCTCCTGCAAGGGCTTGGATCATCAGTGCTCTGCTGTGTGCATTTGGAAATAGCCTCCCCTTCCTGGCTGTGGTCTGTTCTCCCATGCAGGGGGCTCTGGCTGGCCCTTCTCTGCATCCAACTGCATGTAAGTGCAAAGAGCTGATCCAAAACATCTTGAAGCCACCCTTTTCCCTGCTCTTGCAAACGTTTAAATTGTTCTGTTTGAATGCTGAAAATATTATGTTTTAGGGCTGCCCAGGCTTTGCTTTCTCTCCCCTGTGGCAGCCAGCTCCAGCTCAGACTTACTGCAGGGCAAGATTCAACAGTCTTAGAGATTTGTGACCCTGTGTCCAAGGCCAGGAAATTGTAGTTGAGCCAAAACCATTGGCACCACTGCTGAGAGTTAATAAACGCATTTATTCCTGTAGTACATTTTCATTGGCATGAGCAAGGCTTAATACATACCACCTTGTTTTTCTCTGTGCCTGAACAAGGGAAGTTGTGCAAGTTGGACTTACTCGTGATTAAGAGAACTAAGCAAGTTGGACTGATAAGATCACAGATTTTATGACCACTCTGTGTCATTGTATCATCTTATCTGAGCTCCTGTGTAGCACAGGCCGTCGAGCTTCATCCTTTACTCTTCTTAAGCCAATACATTTTGTTAGAGTGAGATTTTTCTATAGAGACTAACAGTCATTACTCTCTGGATTTGAGTTCTCGTGGGCATGCTACAGAATGACAAGCAGCTGGCTCTGAGCTTCTGAGGCAACTTCTGTTCCTGGTTCCAGATGTGACGTTTCTGACACTTCTGTAAAAGACATGCAGAATTAAAGACATTAAAAATACATATGAATTGTCCTGAGCCAGTCCCTTGAGATGCACTCCTTGCACACGGAGCGCTTCCTTCCCAAGAGCACATCTCCAGCCCCACATCTCCTCAGCTATCTCTCCCTTCACATTGCTCAAATGCTTACAGCTGCCGCTTTCTTGAGTACGTCTGAGATGGGGTCGTAAGGGCTCTTCTGATGGGCTGATTCACTCTGGGTTTTTTCACCAGTTTCACAGCTGTCTGCGTATGGGCTGTGCCCAGCACCTGGCAGAGGCATCACTGCAGCCTTAGCTACTGAAACCTGCCCAGTGCAGCACTTGGGGTGAGCTACTGGAGTGCTGATGCACAGACTGACTGCATGGAGTATTTGGGTCCTCAGGCAAAAATTGCTTGGGCATTCATGCATGGGCTGATTGGATGCTCATGCATAAAACACATCCCTCAAGCCTCAGTTATTTGGGTGCTCATGCATGAAATGTTGGAGTGCTCAAGCATGCCCTGATAGGACATTCAAGCATTCACTGATTAGGCGCTTGTGTACCACTAACTGAGTGCTCATGCATGTACCAGCTGGGCAGCCATGCACAAACCAATCATGTGCTCGTGCATTAATTCATTGTGCAGTTTTGAACACAATAATTGGCTGCTCTTGCATACACTGATTGGCCACTCGCGCGTGTATTCATTGGACACTCATGCATTAATTGGGTGCTCATGCATGAACTGCTGGAGCATTCCTGCATAAACTAGCTGGGTATACATGGGTGAAGCAATTTTGCACTCATGTGTTACCCAATGGGGTGCTCACATGTGTTGTTTTGGCACTTGTGAACATGAACTAATTGGGTGCTCTTGTGCAAATACCATAAACCATGCAATTTATGCCCGATACTCCCATTCCTGTGCCTTCCAAAACCTTTAGCACTTTGGGTGGTTTGGAATTGAGTTTGAATTGTGCAATTTAGGCCTAGAGCTGAGTTGGGATAGTAACTAGTAACAGATGGCACAAAAGAAGAGCTGTTTCTCTTGCAGGGATTCATGACCATCAGTTATGTGTTCTGTGCCGTCCTAGAACGTCCTCCCAGCTCATGTAACTGCTGTTCCAGTCCTTGCTCTTTGTACACACCAGATTCCCTTTGTTCCTGATCACTCCACTGTACTCCCCAAGCCTCTGTTTCCTTCATGGCCTGTAGTTTTAGAGATCATGTTCATTGCTTTCTTACAGAGCGCAGCTTTAAGCTAAACTTACCTGTTTCTTTCCTTTTGTGTCCTTGGGTCTTTCTCAGGTCATGTGTGTGGGTGTACCTCTGTGCTGGCTGAAAATTGCTTCTTTTAATCGTGAGACTGACTACTCACCCAGTGAGACCTTATTCCCTGAAGGAATACTGATTATATTATAAAGGGAATCAGCACGCCTGAGATGAGACAAGCCCAGCACCATTTTTTAGCATGAAGTGTCTGTCAGCAACCAAAATTGGTGGTAGAGTGAGATGATCTCCTTACGATCTCCTCACGACCTACCTTAAGACTGCCACCATAACTAAGAAGAAATTGAAATACTGCTTGCAGTACAAAGTGTCGTGGTAAATATGTACCAAATATATCATGATAAGTACATATGTGAAACACATGCCTGTGGCTCAGGCTGCCAACACCAGATGTCCCTATTCCATACACACCCATCCCTCCATCCTTTGGTGTTGCTGTAGGGTGGGATGCTCTTCTGCGAGAGCCAGTGAGCAGCAAAAGAGTTGTTGTTCCCTTAATTTCTCCAAGCAGATTCAGTACTTGTGATAGAGATGTCCCTAGGGAGCAAGCAGTCGTGCCTGAGTTTTTTTGCAGGCTCTTTGTGATCATTTCTCTTCAAAGACTAAAAGTTGTAGTGTAACCAAAAAATAACCAACCACCCCTCCTCTGCAGATGTGATGGCACCATTTTCTTTTCTAAAGAGAAACTGATCTCTGGATAAGCTGCAAGGGGCAGCTGGTTTGTCCACTCACTTATACAGGCCAGGAGTGTGAACATGCAGGTTGGTTCCCTGCACCACCATAAACTGTATTTCTGGTGCTGGATATTTAAAAGCTTTTGTCTCTGATTTCTAGAAACTGTAATTCAGAATTTGTAACTATATATATCTGCAATTCCTGCTGAAGTCAGTAGGTAGGTTTTTGTGTAGAAAATATTGAAGAAATCAGCTCTGTGGGTGGCGTACGTCCAAATTCATGTTTTATTGGTCTTAAACAAGCAGCACTACCCTGTTGGTCGCTATTGCATGTTTCCAAGAGGCTGATATTGTGGTTTTGAGGTTTCAGGCAGGAGCCTGATTGGAAATAAGGCACAAATAAGATACAACAGCTGTCTACAGCCTCTTGTCCTGTGCTCGTGGGGTGCAATTTCAGCAGGCCAGACCTACAGTGCAGCAACACAAAGAAGGAAGTAATAGACTAGCTCCACTCAGGACTTTCCACTCCAGAAACACAAGGGTTGGATGTTTCAAACTGGATGGCAACTGCAATGTAACTCTGTTCAGCAACTGGGAGAGCCCTGGCACTGGTCCTGGGGCCTAGTTTGGCTTTCTGGGACTACTGGGGGGGCTCGATACTTTGCTGGCTGAGAGGGGCAAGCTGCAGGGAGAACCTGGCTGCTGTGGTTAGCACAAGTATAGCCTCTGCTGCCTTGTGTCCGAGATCTTCCTCTCTCTCTGCTTACTCATTCTTGCCAGCTGCTTTGGGAAAACCAGTGACTGTGTGTGCCTGGCCACTTGTAGCAGCAGCACATTCTTCTGCCAGATTCAAGGGATGGGTAACCATGGCCTCATCTGTGGGATTATCCTTGCAAAAATCAAAACCCTGATTGTGCCCAAGGCAGAGCCTTGTTACAGTTCATCTTTGGGATGGATGATGCACTGCACATGACTCATGTGAACATTGAAGCACCCTGAGTAAAGATGGGTTAGAACAAAGCCTTTTTTTCCCCAAGGAATTTTTTGGGTCTTTCCAGGCTTTTGCGTGATTCATGGTGAAACGGCAGGCAAGCATGTTGTCTCCCTTAGTTTATGCAGGTATAAAACAAACATGCAAACACGTATTTATCTGATGAACAAACTCCCACTGGAGCAGAATTTTGGCTTCTATTTCTGGCTCTGCCATTGATCACTGCAACATATTAATGCACTGGACCTGAGTTAACATATTGATAAATGGGAGATAAAAATATTAATTCCCTAGCAGGTGGATTGGGAATTGATAATCAGTTGTAAAGCACTCTTAGAGACATCAGTATGCAATAGGTTACCCCGGGAAGTGGTGTGATCCATGCTGGTCCTCTGATGCGTTTCCCAAACCTGGTCTGGGTTCTGCTCTGGGGACGGGGCTGTTGGAGCTCCAGTTTGCAGGTGGCAGATGGCTTCACTCTGTCTCCTGTGTTGGATGCTGTCTGCTTCTCCTGCAGTTATTTATGGCATTGTATGGTGGGACAAAATCCATCCCAGACAGGTCTGAGCTCAACTGGGGCCCCACTTGCTACCCCAGTACAAATGATCCCCCACATTGCATTTGTGTGCTCTGCAGGGCTGGAGCCTCGGTGTCTGCCAGGTTGCTGCCAGCTAACCAGAGAGGTTGTTAGTAAGAAAATCCAGGGTTATTTCCATCTGGTAAACAGAAAACATGGAGGAGCCCTTCCCACAGTTTGTTGCTCCCTGTTCAGATTATTCATTTCCACACCATTAAAATGTGAATGTAATTCCTGCCCTCTAAGCTAATTAATGTTAAAACTCTTTCTCCAACCACTGTGTAGTCTAAATGAAGCCTGGGACTGAGTAAGCCAAGGATGGAAAGTAAGGTGTTACCTAGTGCTCCACTCAGTGCTGCATTCCTGAGGTGTTTTATCTGATCCTGTACCATTGCCACAGGCCTTTTGGGGCCGGATTCTGCTCCTCTCTGTGCTGAGCTTAGGAAGCAGCTGCCTGAGAAGAGGTGATGGTTTTCACCAGTGTAGGGCTGGTGCAAGCGAAGAGAGAGTCAGACCTGCCGCCTCCTTACTGGCAGGAATGAGCTGCACCAGCTGAAGAGAAACCTAAATTGCTGCTGAATCAGTTAGGCCATCTTTAATCAAATTCTCCTATCCCCAGCTTTGACGTGATTTTTCTCTTGTTCTCTGTTACAGTATTTAGTTATATTAATGGCTTTCCTGGCATGAGCCAACATGGTTTTTGACCTATTTGATTTTGGTAATTCTTTCTCTTACATAAAGAGTAGCCCCATCATATTTGCAAATCAGAACTACCCCAGTTTTGGCCCAGCTTTGCACAGTGAGAAAAACAAATTGCCCTCACAGGCACCTGTCCATGGTTTCTTCGCTGCCGGCCCTGCCATTGGGGATGCCACCAAGCCTCTGCTGATTACAGCAGCGTGAGCTCTGAAAGCCTCGTCCTGAGGACCTGCTGGCTGTTCCCAAGATGATGCCTCGCTGCCAGAGGGAAATCAAAGGGCACGAATGAGCAAGAGGCTCCAGTTCCTTCTTCCCTGCTGAGCAGTGGGACAGTGATCATCCTTATTTGGGGCAAAGTATAAAGTTACAGGCTAGCCCAGAGTAAGTTATTACTCAGCCCAAATGAGCCTATAATAATGAGTCCATCTGTGTTTATAGATAGGAATTTAACATGAAGCTTAACCAGTTAAAATCACTGGAGCTGTCCCTGGCTGCTCGAGGAGTGAGGGTGATGCTGTGTGGGAGCAGGCGCTCCTGGGATACTTGGACGAAAGTAAGAGAAGGCAACAGAATGCAGGAGTGAAAAGAGACACTTTATGCAGCTGATGCTACTGCTCTGCAGGGTTGTTTTGTGCCATGTACTTTCTCGTGCTTTATTGAGTTTAATTTTAAACATCTCAGTTGATGGGACTTCCTTGGTTTCCCTTGGGAACTCGTTCCTCAGCCTGCCCTGAATTTCCCTTCATCCTTATCTTAGATCTTCCCTTTTTAAAGCACACTAATGAAGTGAAATTCTCCTTTCGCTTTTCTCTGTGTTTCTTATGATATTAAAATATATTCCTCCACACCTGGGTTGGCAGGGAGGAATTTAAATTCATTCTGCAGCCATGCTGGAGCACTGAAGAAATGCTTAACTTGATGGGAAAGGGTTTTAATGAACCCCCTGCAACTGCAGCCAGTTGTAGACTCAGGGCTTGTCTTTATAGGGCTCATCTTTCAGTGTTTCAGTGTATCCTGTGTCATCAAAGAAGAACAGTAGGAAAATATGTATTCTCCAGGATTTTCAAATATCCCAGGAGCATTCAGAGCCAAGGAGCTTTCTGCCAGGACTGCGTGTCACTAGAGTAGAGGCATGTAGGGTTTCATATCCAAACAGCACAGGGAACCTCCAGAAATGGAGCTTAGAAGACAGCCTGCCCGTGGGTATTAACCTCTTCTATTCAACAGCTGCTTCACTGGTGGATGTTAAGTTTATTTTACTAAAACTGCACAGAAAAAGGGAAGGTTGTTGTTTTTTCTGGTCTTCTAGGCTACACTAAAAAAAGCTGAAAAAAGAAATCACTGCAATTGATTGAAAACAAAGTTGGGTTTTTTTCTCATAGTTATTAATAAATAAATAAACAATATGTTTTATTTACAAGATTTTCTTCTCTTATAATTTTCTTTAATAAAAGTGAACTAAATATTGACCTGGATATTTTGAACTGAAATATTGGAATGGTTTGATTTTTCTGGACTATGTTTTCCTCTACTTTCTCCTACTCTTGAAATCTTCTTTACCAGTATTTATTGAGAAGTTATGCCTAATATTTCAGAATAGCCTGATCAGATTTCAAAAAAAGAAGTCACATTATTTTTTTTTGTCCATCTCTGATTTTTATAAAAATTTAAATTGAAGTTCTTTGTATTTTGTATAGACATAAAGGACCCAAGGGAATGTTGGTTTGAACTCTGCATTTATGCATTTTTCTTTGAAAATGTCTTGGAGTGGAAGGGAAACAATGTAGGGAATAAAAGAGAACAAAGGCTCACTGCAGAAATGAGCACGATGACAGTGCAGTGAGGCAGTTTATGACCAGAATTGTTCAAACAGCTGGAGATTGTATTACACTGTTTATCATGTTTAAATCTGTGTCAAAATGACATATATTGTGGAAGTTTTTGTGTGAGATTGGGAACTAGGTGTTATGTGAACAAGTTAACCATATGTTACGTTATTCTTCTGGGGACAAGAAATCTAGCTGAGACTAAAGGGAAGAGGGAGTTCACCCGAGAAGTCGTGTCCTCCTGGGACAGAGGGGATGGTGTGGGCTGCATGCAGAATACGTGGGTGATTTGCAGAGCTCCATGAGTCATAGAATTAATTTTACTTTGTCCCCCCCACTTTTTATCTCTTTATAAAATATCACCATGTTTGAGGTGTTTTCCCTCCATAATTGTCTGATGGGTGACAGAGGTAGGAGAGAATCAGTTCCTTCCCTTTGACATTTTCTCCCACCTGGGGCAGAGCAGGAACGTACCTGGGGCTGCTGCCTGGCAGTCACGTGGCTCCTTTCTGGTTTCCCTAACTCAGAGAGACTTATTCTTGTCATCACATTTTGCTTGTGAGCACTCCTAAAATTTGCAAGTCAGCAGAAGGCTGGGGCACAGCAGCGCTCCCTTGGCCTACTGGACAGATTGAATTTCACCCACTAAATATGTTTCAAACTGCGAGAATTCAAGCAGCTCACAATTTCTCTGGTCATTTGTGCTAATAAAGTTTGACAGGCTGAATGTTAATGGAAAGTAAACAGGAGAGGGGGTGCTAACAAGGTCATAATGAAGCTCACATTTAAATTGAATTGAAACGAATATACGAACGCTCATGGGAAACAGTTTGCCGTCTTCCTCTAGGCTGTAGTGCAGCATGTGGTAGCAATGGGCACTTTGTGAGTGCCAGAGTAAAAGGAAGCTATAGCTATTCTGCAAGGACAAATTAGATGTAGTTTAATGAAGAAAACTGACTCTAGAAAGGAGGGAAGCAGGGGAGGATGTTTCTTTTCAGGAACCCACCAGTCAAGGCAGCTCACTCTTGCCTTCTCATTGCTGTGAGTCCCAGCTAGCCACACTTATGTCTCCAGTGTGATTCCCATTGATTTCAAAGACACAAGCCTGTAGGGAAGCACTGATCTGGGGTCAGATTTTACCAGATGTGAACACTCTCAAGTCCTCTTAAATCTGATTTTGAATGCTGGACTGCTTTGCTTCTTGCAGGAGGGGCATCAACCCAGATCAGGCTGGTTAGCAAAGCCTTTAAAAAGTCTTTTGCTACTGCCATGGTAATCTTTTAATTAGTTCTATTTTAAATAATGGCTGAACACAAACAAACGAGTTCCTCACATTCTCTCTCGCGCGTGCATACAGGGAGTATGTCATAGCCAAGGAATTGGGCTGACTTATCCAAAGCTGTTGGCTTTTCCTTTCCAGGCGTGCTTTCCTAATTCCAGATGGATAAGAAAAGAGTGGTGTGCAAGGAACCATCCCCCTCCTTCTCCTCCTCCCAGCTTTGGCATAGTTGTGTTTATTGCCTGTGACTGAGGGAGTTTCAATATCCTTGCAAAGTTCTGTCTGAGGAGACCTAGCGAACACAGCATTATTGGTGCAAAACCCTCTGTAACCATCAGTTGCTTTTCCGTGACTCAAAAACATTTCAGGCTCTTTTGTAATAAATGTAAATGGCAAACCAGAGGTCAGGGATGGTCTCAAGGGCAAAGGCTGGTGTCTAATCTTTATTTTCTCTTTATGAGCTGCTGTAACAACTTTGAAGGTATGAAAGAAATCAGCAGAAATGTGAGACAAGGCAATCTTATTAGGAAACCGGTACATAGCTTCTCAGACTTGTTCCTTGACCTCCTTTGAAACAGCCATGGGGCCAGGATCCTCAGATGGTGCAAAAGCATAAATGGAGCTGTGGATTTACTGTAGCAGGGATTTAGTGTTTCTGTTCAATGATAACTTTCCTTCCCCCAGCAGAAGTTTTCAGCCATTTCAGTCTTGATTTTAATATAATGGTTCTCTTTATGTATTTTTCAAATTGCTGTGGAGATGACAAACAGCTTGAGCTTAGCACTCCTGGATATGTTCAGGAAATGGGGCCAGTTCATAAGATGAAGGTTTTGGTCCTGCAGTGATCTTTAAAGCTGATCCTCCAAAGTCTCCTTAGGAATCTGGGGGCAATTTTTGGTTGGACTCTTGGCTGACATTTACATTTACAAAAATGGGGGCTTCACCAGTTAAAGATAATTTTATACTGTTTGCAAGAGGGAGATAATAGCACCAGTTTATTAATCTGAATGCTCAAGGTTTTTTACTTAATTTGCATATTTCAGTAATGCTCTGTACACATGCATGACTTTTTGGCTCAACAACCAAAAAGTGAATTCCTTTGTGTCCAAAAGGATGTTCCATTTGCCACTCCATCCCACATGAAATGTTTCAGTTTTGGGCTGCGTGATTTGGGTCAGAAGAACCAAGGTTTGCAAAGCTGCCCAAGGAGGAGGAAATGCTGCCACTTGCACTGTACAGTGACCAACTGGATAGGGGCTGGGATCCAACCTGGGAGCCCCAAGTTTGATCCCCTTCTGTTTAAAAGGTGTCCTGATCCCCTCCTACCAGACTTTAAGCCCTTTCAGGATGGGGGACTTGCTTAGGTTCTCCCCAGTGCCCCATGCTGGGCCATGAAGAGAAAGGACTGCATCCCATGCCAGCCAGGAATGAGTGCTGTCCTCAGTCCCCTCTGCCAGCCAAAACTGGGCAGCAGATTCATCCTGCGGCCCGATATTGTTTCCCAGCAAACAAATAATTTCCCAGCAAGTCTGCTGTGTCCCAGAAAGAGATTTGATCCCTTTCTCACTGAGGCGCTGCATGCCTGCTGCAGTTGATGCTAAATTTCCCAAACCATCCCATGCTGTTCAACCACATTAAATATTGTGCTGAAGCTAATTAAGATGACAGTCTGGGAATGTTTTTATTAAGTTTGCTTGCTGAATTTCCTTCCCCCCAGATCCTGCTCTTGCAAGTAACTTTTAAAAGCTGATTCAGAGCATTTCTCTTTTACCACATTCACATTGGTGTTACCCTGGAGGTTGATACTGGAACTTAATGCTTGTGTTAGTGGAAAGGAAGAGTGGACATCTAAATGCTTAATCTAGTTTAGAGGGATGTGCCTAACTCACCTTTAGAGCAGTTCCTTAAGGATGATAAAATTGAATGTCTGACATTTAATTCTCCTTTAGCTGAACATCAGTGCAACAGGCATTTCTGACAGGGCTGCAGACAGTGTCACAGAGTGCCAGGAGGGCTGGGGCAGGTCCTGCACTCCTCAGCTCTGGTCAGTCCCTATCACAGGCAGAAGAGCCTTGTGTGGGGCAGTGTGCGGTGCAAACCTGGGCCAGTTTTTTGAAATGATGGTTTCTGACTTGGACTTTTCATTTTTCAGCATCTTCATATTTTATGTGTAAAAATTCATTTGAGGAAAAATGCACTCCTGTCAGGCTTTAGGCTGCAGGTCTGAAAACTGAATGCTCAGAAAAAAGTGTGAGCTGTTTCATAAATATGTCTCAGGGACATTTAGCTCCCTTTAGGCTGGTTCCTATGCCAGGAATAAAAGTCGCTTCAGGCCTTAAATCTGATGAAATTCTTCCATTGCTTCTGTGTGAGGAAGTTGCAGAATCTGGTCAGCCTGTAAAAGCTGTTTCAGTTGTTGATGAAGGGCCAGTCCTCCTGAAATCATTGAGAACTTTTTCCATTGGGATGATAAAGGTCAAGTCCTTGAAAAAATATACGTTAAAAAATGCCCTCTGAGCATCAGAGGTGAGAGCAGAGCGTTGTGTGTGCTGCAAGTCCCCTGTGAGAGCAAAAATGAGTCAAACACATTGGGGGACTGCTGAGGGATGGGAAGGGGATTTAAATAGGACATAGAAAGTCCATTTATTTTCTTGTCACCCCAGACATATTAAGGACTGGCACGTACAGCTGACACATAAACAAACTGTACTCTCTTTTAGAAAATATGTGAACAGGGTTGCTCATTGTCAGTCTTGCAGGCAAAAAAATAATAAAGACAGATGTATATTGGAGAGGGGTGGAAATGCTCTGAATTCTCCCAGATGAAATCCAGGCGTTGAAAGGAGCTGGAGGAAGGACTCTCCCTGGGTGTCATTGGTGATGGCAGTGCATTGTCTGGGCTCTTCTTACTTAAAGACTTGAGAAAGTTTGGAAGAGGACCTGGCATGGTCCTTAGTTCATCCCTGGGTTTTTCTGTCCCCTAAAATCTACCAACTTCTTTTCCTCCCTACTCTCATCTCTCTTGGGCTGTGGTGGCAGAGAGGATGTTGATGGCATGAGCTGCTAGCTCTGTTTTTCTGCCTTTTATACTGGTATATAACTTAGAATTTGAGCTTGTCTCTGAGCATCACTGCTCTGAGACTGCATGGCTATTGAAGAAAATTATTGGGTGTAAATTTAGATTTTGTTAATACTGTATGTGAAATAATTATTTTTGAAGTGACAAGAGGGATACTAACCATGAATTACTTCATTAGGCAGCAGTTTTAAGAGAACCCAAACCACCACTCAAAGATGTCTAGTAAAGAATGACCCAATTAGCAAGCCCTGCTGTCTGCCTTGTACCCATCACTGGGACATGGTAGGATTTTTCAAGTTAAACTGTTAATATGAGCTGTTAACTGTGTGTTGTGCCTGTCACAAGTTAGATCCTATTTTGTTTATGTTTTTTCCTGAAATGGGGGTCAGCTGTGCAAGAAGAGCCATAAACACTTTTGCTTCAAGCAAATATTTTCTACCCTTGTTGTCTGTAAAATCCCAAATGGCAGAGGTTTGTTTTGTTTGATCCATTTGCTTGCAGTGGAAGAATCTTGCCTTGGTTGTGCTTGGCTAAGTCCAAAACCTCCAGAAGAAGAAAGTTTCTCTAATATAGACAGTTGAATGTGCAAAATAAGTCTGATAGTTCCCATCAGGGAATTTCCACCTGTGTTTTGAGATCCAAAATAAAAATTCCCTGCACTGGTATTTTTTGGTTTATGTCAATGTTCAGAATTTCCCAACAAGTTCACTATCCCTGTGTGCTGTGTAAACAGTAGGGAAAGATTCAGCCCAAGCAAGTTTGCAGTTTAAATAGAAGGCAAACTGGGAAAAGTTAAGGATTCCCATTTATGAGTGATTTTTTTGGTGAAGTTTTTGAAACCCCACATCTAGTTATAATTACAGTAATGTGTAATTGTATTATTGTTTATCCTACAAAAATTGTAGGATCACTTTTCAGGATCTTATCATGTGTACTGCCTTAATTAGTGTTATTTGGAAAGTCCCAGCACCTAGAGTTAAGATGTTACATAAGACTCAGCTTTCATATAAAAAACCCCAGCAAGTTTCTTGTCTTTGTGATTTTTCAGGGGAGCTTTGGGGGTTGAGATGTTGATAAAGCTCCCAATTTCTGCTCTTAAAGAAGTCTGACTCACTACTTTTTTCATCTTTAGTGTTAGAAATGTTGGTAAAATGCTCATGAGAGAAACACAGCCGAACGTGGGGCTCACAAACCCTTATTGCGTAATGGGATTATCATTGTTGTGCCTCAGACTTTATTTTACACAGAGCCACAAAGAAATGGGAGTCTCCTGTTTCAAACCTGTACAGAAGTGAAGCAAATAAAGCGATATTTCAGTTCAGTTGCTCTGGTTCCTCAAGGCCTTGCTGCCTTGCCTGTAGAGAAGAAGGGACTTCTTGGAGGAGCACACACTGGGTTTTGGAATCTGCTCAGTGCCAAGCCCGAGATCTGGGGAGCTCCTGAGCATGGGGAGGTGACATCAGAGGGTCAGATTGTGCTGATCCTGCTGCTCCCGGCTGCCTCATCCAGTGCTCAGCAGCCGCACATCCCTGCGGGAGGTGCTGACCCCGGGCTGGACGGGAAGCTGGCAGACGGCTCGCTGCAAGGTGTTGAGGGGAAAATAGATTAGTCTGAGAGAGAGCGAGTCTCAGAGCTGTCATGGTGCTTTAAAAAGTAAAACTTGAGGTAAACAAAGCAACACGCCTGCTTCCACACAGTCTGTGGGATCGCTGCCGCCAGCCTTTCCGACCGGCTCAGGAATTCCACCTATTTCCGACCCCAGCTCCTCTCTGCCTCCCAGTGTTGACCAAGGCTGCCCCTGTGGCCAGGCACACGGGGAACATTAACTCCTGCCCAGGGAACTGAGCCAGCACAGCACAAAGAGCCTGGCCTGGGCTCTGTCCGATGGCACAGCAGCGGATACGGACTCGGACACAGCTGCCAGGTCCTTGTCTCCATGCCTGACCCTGATTCTCTGGCTCCTGCACCGTATGTTTTGTAGTTCAGATCTTTGCATTTCAAATGTGTTAAACACTACATCATTTAATACTTCTCCTGAGATAATTGGATGGGTTTTGTCTTTTTTTCATTGCTGCTGCTAGGACAGTGCCCTGCTGTAGCTGGGGAATGGGAACAGCCACAGCTGCACAAGACTGAGGAAGTTTAGCAAATATATAACAAAGGAAAACGCCAAAGCTACAGGGAGCATAGGTATGATCACATCACTGCTTTCTTAAGGACTTCCAAGCATGATAATTTCCAACAGAAATCCTTTTACGTTTACTTTTTGCATGAGGTGGTAATTGGCACCCCTGCCATGGAGCTGTGTGAGTGGCTGCTGCCCTGCCTGCCCCTCTCAGAGTTACTGTAAGGAAATGAGGATTTTCTGCCTGCCACCCAGATTTTGCAATTCTTTTATTAATTGGATTTGATTCAAGTCAGATGAAATTGAAGCTGTCCTGCCACTCATCTCCTGGTTCAGCTCTCCAAACAAGGCGTGCATGATGCGTACTTAATTTTTTCGCTTGTTTCTTGTTAAAAGGATGAATTTCTCCCTGTGTGGCACACCAAGGTGAATAAAAAACAGCCCCCAAGCCTAATCCCTCTCTCCAGGCTTTCTGGTTTTGTCTCCTGTAGCCAGGCTTTACCTGTTGCAGGAGAGCATGCCAGCCACAGCTCACTTCCTTGGATGGAGGAGAAGCAATTTCTGCCAGAAGAACTATAAAAATAGCATCCTCCTTAATCCCTGCTCTGATTTCCACCATGAGTGACCGTTAGGCATGAAAACACCACTAAACTTTATTGGCAGTAAAAAAATAATATATATTATTTGAAAACCAAAAAAAGGAAAAAAATGTTATGGGACCATTAAAAGCTTCATGAGGAATCCTCTTTTCATGTTTGCCTTGGGAGTTTCAGCTGCTCTGATATGAATACTGTCTTACTGAATGCCGTGCATGACTTTTTATAGAAGATGAAGCAATTGCTTCTGGAAGTTATTCCTAGAGTCTCTTAAAATATTGGCATTTGGGTGACAGCAGCAATTCAGTAATCATTTTTGCCTTAAAATGGTCATATTAAACCAAATTAAACAATAAAACTCTCTTGTGGGATTTAACAATATAATTATTAATTGCAAGTTCTCCGTCATTAGCTAAGGTTCTATTTAAAGATAAATTTTATATCTCTAAGACCAACACCATAAATTAGATTGGCTTGAGAACTTGATATAAATTGATACAGTTTTTAAAGGGGGGTGTATACATTTCTTTTCTGAACCTCTTTTTCCCTCATTCTTTCCTCTCTTGTTTCCTAAGTGGGTTTTAGAACTTTGAAAGCATAACAAGCAAAAAGAAAGAGTTTTTTCTTTGGGAAAGATTTTAACTGAGAAATGGTCTTTTATGTAAAATTTAAACATCACTAAAAGGCTTTTTTTCTTCTAGACTGGATGTTTTGCTTTTTTTTTTTACTGCAGTTTAATTTTTCATTTAAATTCTTGTCAAAGGCTATGGATGTTTGCCTTTATAGGGAAATATTATGGGCATTTTTACATAATATATAAATTAAAAAGGAGCAAAGAAAAACTGAAAAATCCATCCATTTCATATATTACACAACTTTAACAATTTTTGATGAACTAGACTTAGGTTTTTGCCCATCCTGATTGTAAGACAACCTGAGGCAGAAAAAGAGAAATTGGAACATAAAATATATATCAGAACTCTTCTTGTTTAGTTGGTGTAGCTCCAAAAAGATCTAAAATACTTCTAAATTCTTTTAAATTAGTTTACACAGAGTCATGGCTACTATGAAAATTTATGAATCAGGCTCACACTTGCTGTATTGACATAGCCAAATTCTTTCTTGATCTTGAAACATTGCTCCACTCCTGTGTCACCTGCCCATGTAACCAGATAGGTCACTCAATGCATCGTGCTGTGCTGTGATGAATCATGAGATGATTCAAAGCTCTGTTTTGTTTGTGTGTTTAATAGAGAGAAGGAGTAGAAACTCAGTTTAATATCTGTTTGCCACTTATCTGCTATGAATTGATGGGAATTACACTTACTCCCGTTGGGTTTTCTCCTTCAGTGCTGACCTGAGTCCCGTGTGGGTGATTTTGATGTTCACTGTCACACCCAGTGATGCAGCAGTGGTTCACATGGGGCAGCTCTCATTGGTTGCAGTGGAGCTGAGATGAAAATTGAAGGATTCTTTTGATTCCTTTGACTTTCTTCATCCTGGGAGCAAAGCTGGGGTGGTGGAAGCTGATTGACATTTGCAGGTGCACTCCACACTGGGAACCTTGTCAGGGAACAGAATGCCACCGTCATCCTGAATACCTCTATTTTGTAGCAGCCACATCAATTTTCCTTTGAATTTCCTGTGTGATCACCTTTTGTCTGATGTGAAGACAGCTGTCTAGACATCCCTTTAAAAAAAAAAAAAAAAGAAAAAAAAGTCTTTCCATCCTGCAGTCTGAGAGAGGCCAGAGCACAAGTACAGGTAAATATAGGGCATGTGAGATTGATTTGAAACCAATAACTGGGAAGGTAAGTACTTGCACTCGACTCTGAAAGAGCTGCAGTTCTGTTGTAGTGTCCTACATAGCTTTTAGATCTCACTCCCACTTACCTGCTCACTGTTGGTGGGACCAGACTATTCCATTTCCCCAAAAATGGTTTGCTTTTTCATAAACATGCAGCAGTTCCTGGGAGGGCCGCATTTTTTTCTTGGTTTGGTTTGGTTTGGTTTTGTTTTGTTCTCAAATGAAAGTATCATCTTAGTGTCCTGCTCTTCGTTGTAATTGGCATAAGGAAGAAAATAGAGATATACTGAGCTGGCTGAGTGCCTCATTATTTACAGTGTGCTTGTGGATTTGCTGTGCTTAGTGTTTTCCCTAAGAGCTTTATTCCATTATCTTTTACCTTCACATTTCTTCTGGTCCTACAGGACCTTAATAATAACAACTTTCATATCCAGATGTGCTGGAGCTTGTTCTGCCCCTGGAACCTGTTAGTGTGCAGCTGGATTTCATGTGTTTCTCCCATGCAGCCCTTCAGAAAAGTTGATTTGGTTTGGGTTGGTACACGATGGAACTGTGGCTGTTTCCTGGCTGTGAGGCTGCACTCACACCAGGGCAAGGGCTCGCACTGGGTTCAGCAGCTGTTTGAATTATGGTGGTGGCCAACTTCCCCCTCCAAAATGAAGCTGTTTTGTGCCAAGAAGAACTGTGCTGATGTGTTTGGAGGGAGTTTTTCTTTGCTCCAAAGAAGAGAGCTGGGGCAGGAAGAGGCTATGGTACACTGGTGTTACAGATGGGAACTGCTCAGGGTGAGCAGCTCACCCAAGCTCAACCAGGAATTCTGCAATAACATCAGGGAATTAACCCAGATCTTACAAATGTCTTTGCTGCTGCCACACTCCAAACCACCCTTCCTTGTTGTTATAATTTCTATTCTCAAGTTTTCTGCAGTTCTCTTAAATGAGTTTCGTTTGGAGACTTTGCCTCTCAAGAAGGGGATCCATGTGAGGCATTTTTCAGACATTTCAGCATGGAAATATTTCGTTCTTCTTTATTTCACTGAAAATTCAGTATTTTCTTCAAATGGATGGGGTTTTTTGTTTTTGTTTTTTTTTTTTTTAATGAACTCTGAATAAACATGTTCTTGAGTATTTTAGGTAGCTAGGAGAAAGACTGTTGATGTTTATGACTATGATAATTGTCTAGAATTCAGTAAAAATATGAAAATATCCACTGTTGACTTATTAACCCCTTTGGAGAGCAGTTTTTTGAATATTTTCTTCTGGCTTCAATAGGTCTTGGATTGATACCATAATAGTCTGCTTTTCAACTGAAGCAGTTTCAGCTTTTTTAGAAGCTAACGTCAGCAAGAGGACTTTTTGCATCAAATGCAGTCAGAAGAATGAAATCAATGTTTATCTATTGCTTTGCCTGGTTCCTCAAGGCAGCAGCTTTGAGAAGAATGAGTAAGATAGACTCAGAGTTTAGATTAACATAAAGCATTTGCTGGAATTGCAGGTATTTTGAAGATACTACAGGAAAAATAGATAGATAAAAAAAGTTAGAATGAATAATTGTTTCCATTAAAGGGACTTTGGTGCTTCTAGTAGGTAATTCTAAGCTCCTTTCCCATTAATGGTAATTTGCCAGAAAAGAAAGGTACATTACATAAATATTTCAAAGTAACCTGGACAGCAATTTGAAGATATTAAGCTTTCAACTTGACAGCCCCAAGCACCTTGATCCATCTTAACATCCCGTAAGATCTTAAATGCAAACAAGCACTTTACTTGAACGGGACTGGCTTCAGGACCACAATGATCTTCATTATACAGAGCTGAACGAATATTAGGGAGCAATCAATTTTTCCTCAAGCACGTTAATTATCTCCGCTGGAGGAAGAGCAGTAGGGATGGACACATGAAGTAAACCAGAGTCATTTTTCTAAACAGACCTTGGATCTGCAGTCTGCAAACAGCAAACCTGTATCTCATCTGCTCTAATCTCTGCACAGCTCTGTTTGGATTGGATTCTGCTTCCTCAGGAAGGGGATAAGTACTAAAGAGAAGACAGGTAGTGACTGCAAGGAACCAAACTTCCTTTAAAAAAAGCTTGCAGTGTTCATGATGCCATTTCTGGAGAACATACAGGATGCAAAATTGTCTGAGCCAGGGTTTTGCTGGTTAGAAAAAACCCTTGAAACTATGGAATTTGGTGATCATTAATACATTTTAGTTCTAGGACTGTGCTAAAGTAACCTGTAGCACATGAGTGAAGGTGGAGGAACTGTAGTCAGCCATTGGAGGAAGGCAGGCAGTCCTTGAGAAACAAATCTGGCAATAAGGCTGATGCTGGATTTGCCTGGGCTCAGAGGTGCTGTTCATCCCTTGGCACTCCCTCTTGATGCTGCTGCTCAGAAATTAGAAGCAAATTCAGGATATAGCTCTGTGTTTAACAGATGCGGATGAGAGAGCCCCTCCCACTCCTGGCACTTGGCATCTTTCTCTCCTGTCTGTCTTCCTGCCTGTGCCCCAGGTACACATTTAAAGTCAGCAGCCTTGCCTAGGACTTCCTACTTTTATTTTAAAGAGAGTTCTGTCCATCTTAGTTCCTGTGAAGTGTTTAATTTCTCTCTCTGTGGTTGTGGGGTTTTTGTTTGTTTCATTTTGGTTGTTTTTTTGTTTATGTGTTGTTGGTTTGGTTTTAATATGTCAAAAAAGAGAAGTGACTTCTCTTAATTCTCTGTCAAGTGTGAGCCTGTGGGAGGAAAGGCACAGAGCTCCCAGTCACACTAAGGCTCATTTGCCAGTCTCCTCAGGAAAGAAAGTTACAGCCAAGAATACAGGGATTTGATTCCTGGCTGGATTTACTGGACAGCAATTGGCATGGTGAGCTATTGTGGTATCTCAGACCTTGTAATTAGTTTGGAGCCTCGTTTTGAACACCTATTTGACACACATTAGAGGATTCCTAAAACTGGGGTTGCAGTGATTTGTGATCAGTAAAGATTATTCTCATTACAGTAATCCCTGGGACTGATATATAAACTCTGTAGAAACAAATACCAAGAGACTGTCTCTGTCTTGAAGAATTTACAATATAAATAGAAAAAAAAAAAAGGCAAACAAAGGATTATGATCATCAGGGCTGGGTGGAGCTAAGAACAAAACCCAAATCTCCTTCATTGCCTTTGCAACATGTCTCTTCTTGTCCACTCAGATCATCTGGATTCTTTTTTCTCCAAGTAAAAGGAATTTCATGCCAGAGGTCTGGCATTATTCCAGGTTGGATAACGCTGGGTGTTTACATTGTCATTGAAGGAGGGTGTCCTGAGCAATCAGAGATTACAGCCACCAAGTCCTGAGGGCACAAACCCGCATTGCTGAGGCCTCCCAGTTCAGGACCAGGAGTCTCTTTGTCCTTGCTTTGTGACCAGGTTGTTACACAGGCAGTGGAGCTGCTTCCAGACTCAGTTTGCCTTGCCACTGGCCAGCACCATGCAGCAATTAGGACACCACATAGGTGTTTTTACACTGTCCTTCCCACTTACCAGGCTATGTGGGAGAACTGTGCTTTGGGCTGTAGGTACCCACCAGAGTAATTTATGCCCTGTATTTCCTGGAGTGGGCTCATATCCTCTATTTCCTAGGCTAAGCTACAAGAAGATATTGCTGTTCGATGTTAGGTGTTGTTCAGCTTCAGCTCAGAAGCAACTGCGTCACTGGTGGGCACAGTGGGCCTTTGGAGAGGCTGGGTATCACCTGGAGTGTGTGTGAATCAGTGGGTTTGGGGGGTTATAAAATACTGAGTGTGGGCTGTGACCTTGTACTGTGATTACTCCTGAACACAAAATGTCCTGACTGGACATTCTCCAGTCCATCATTATGGGAAAAAGGCCTTTGGGAAGCTGTCCCTTTCCTGAGGCAGTGCCACAGGACTGACACTGAGCAAAGGCTTGGGGATCCCTTGCTGAGTCAGTCAGTCCCTTTGGCTCAGCTCTGGCACTGGCTGTTCAGAGGGAATGAATGTGGCAGAGAGCACAGGGGGAGGGTGGAGAGGGGAGTTTGCCTTCTGAGCAAAGGCTGCGTGGGACACAGCAGAAAAGTCTGTATTTCTTGCACCCCTTCATGCTGTGGTAGAATTCAACCTGCCCTGGTCCTTAGTCTGTCTGTTAAATCTGTTGTAGGACAGGTACAAGAGTTGATAACTGCCTAATTTGGTGATGTTGAGCTCACTGGTTAGTGTCTGTAAAATGTTGGAGGGAGGCTAGGTGGTACTCTTGAGCTGGATTTTGCCAATGCTTACCCAAGAGGAACAGTGCTGTGGAAATCAGTAGAGGCACTTGCTCTTCTGAGCCAGGTACTCTTGCACATGCTGGGAGGTGGCAGAAGGTGCTCTGTTGGTCCTCAGGCTGCAGTCCAGGTTCAATCAGGAAATCACTTAAGCATGTGGTTCCTTTGAGGCATGGGTGTGTTACTGCCATTCAGGATTTGTGTTTGCTTTGCTGAGTGGGGACAAACTGTGCTGCATCATCTGCTGACCAGAGCTGAGCGAGCAGCTCCTTAATTCATGATGCCTTCTCTGGATAAGGTCTAAGTGCATTTGATAAAAGGGTTTTCTATCTCAGGCGGAGCATCTTGTGCCTTCACTATAACCAGCATTTTTATGCTGTCACTCAAGGGAGCTGCAGGAGAAGCGAGTGCTGATGTCACAGCAGCAAATAACACAGTCCAGAGGACAAAATTATAGGAAGCTGAACTGTGAATTTCTAGGAAATTGCTGTTTGTCACAGAGAAACAGGATGCTATAAAAATTAAAATATATAGCTGGTCTATAAATTTTGCTCTTAGTTCTCTTGTCTCAGGAAGTTTGGGAGCTTTCTTTCCATGTATTGGAGCTGTGTGTATTACGCACATGGCACAATGTTCTGTAGGCTCATCTGGTCCCTGCTGTGGCTATTCCCAAACACTGCTGTTGTGGTGTGGTGGGTACAGTCCCACAGACTCGTCAGGCTGATGTCTTGTGAAAAGCAGCCCAGATTAATGATAATAGGATTAAGATATCTGGCCACTGTAATTATGCATTCATGTGTTTTCAAGTTGTTCCTAAAGAGAACAAAATTTCAGCGTGAGGGAGTATACTTGAAAGACTGAACTTCTCAACCCAGCATCAGGAGGTATAAGCTGTATTTAAACAATATATTTAAATAACGTCTGAATTGATACTGATTCATTCCAGATGAGACATTGGGATCTGTAAGATGTGTGGGCTTGCTGTGCTATGCTCTAAACTTTTTATCAAAAATAGTCACCCTCTGTACTAAACCAGGTATCTGCAAGGCTTGGACACGATTGTGACAAACAGCAGCATCCCTGGCCCTGGCTCCTTATCAGCTTTAGTGACCTGGGTGTTGGCTTGAAAACAATTCCTCTGGCTGGTGTGTGGGTGCAGAGATCACTGAGTCACCTCGTAGGGCACCTTCCCAGATCTGATACAGGATTTTGCAAGCCATATAACCATTCTTTGCCTCAGTTTCTCTCTCTGGGAAATGAGGATACCAGTTTCCCACTGAATGTTAGATTGGGAGATGCTGTACAGATGCAGTGTTATATTTCTTTGTACTCATTAGACTATCCAGTGTCCTTTTGGTCCCTTATTTCAGTATATACTTTTGTAAATCTCCACAGTCTCCAATTAGAGCATTTTTTTAGTTTATGTTCACAGCATGATATTACTATTTAATGATGTCTGCAGGGAGTTTTGGTGTTTCTTAAAAGACCTGGCAGGAGGACTAACATATTCCTCTTCTCCTTGGCTCTCCACTATACATTCAAATACCCAGCACAGGAAAGCTCTTAAGTACATGCTTAAGACCTTCATTATATGGGGTGGCATGTAAACACAGTGTAATTTTAGCATGTTTCTGAGTACTCTGGGAAATAAAGATGTTTTCCCAAACTGGGAGAATACTTCTGTACAGGTTACTGAACAAAGTTTCATTTCCTTGGTCACTGGGAGTATGGACATGTTCTGGTTTGAACTGCTGGCTCAACTAAGTCAGTTGGTAGAATTACTTACCAATAGCAGCCTGACAGAGGAGATGGAGAGAGCTCCCCAAGCCCAAGAGCTCCCCAAATCCTGCACCTCAATTTACTTAAGCTGTGGTTTCTCTTTAGCTCCAGGAGAGCTTCACTTCCTTCTCTGTCTGATCCCTTTTCTGGTTTGCTCTGTGGAGTCACACAAAGGGGCCATATGTGTCTGTACACACACACACACATATATGTATATATATGCACACATACATCAGATGCTGTTCTGCCTTCAGGATTGCTACTTGGGGTTGCTGAGCAAAACTTCTGAGGAAGAGGTGACCAGCTGCACACTGAGGCTTTCAGCAAAGGAAGCCAAAGTCATCTCCAATTGTGAGAGTGTTTAATTGCTCTCTGCACAGTTCGCTGATTTCAAAGCTGTAGGGACCCCTGTGATTCTTTT
Source organism: Dasyornis broadbenti (assembly GCA_013397935.1). NCBI lineage: Eukaryota > Metazoa > Chordata > Aves > Passeriformes > Dasyornithidae > Dasyornis > Dasyornis broadbenti. The sequence goes on along the minus strand of VZRN01006271.1, from coordinate 3,760,022 downwards.
GCCTGAACACCTGCACGTTACAGCCTGTGGCATTTCATCCAGTGTTTTCTGCATTAAAGCTATTGAGATGTGGCTGAACCGGAAAGTGTCTCTGAGAACAGAATCCAGTCTCAATTTTAGTTTCTTTTAGCAAAAGGGACCTCATAGAGTTAGAAGGAAATTAGTTTCTCATATTCCAGGTATGCACAGGACTCTTGAAATACTTCAGCTTGGAAGACTTCAGGTGAGGACCCATCACCTATGTCCCACAGCTTGCATATACAGGCATTAATTAGTGTGAAGAGCTTCATGTTATTTCATATTTAATATTTTCTGATTCAGTTTGTGCACACTGAGCTTTTTAATGCCTCTTTCTATTTGACTGAGGTAGCAGATTAAGACACCATGAGGCTTGTCCCACTTTGAGTCCTTGTTGGTGAAGCCTTCCAGCATCATTCCAGCTAAGGCTGATGACCAGCTCAGGCTATGGGATGTAGAGTCACCCGTAGGTTTTGTGTGTGTGTAGGCTGGAAGGTGCTGCTTTTCAGTTCTGTTGTCAAATTTGCAGGCAGTATCCATGTGAACTTCTTTCCTGGTTCTTTCAGATCTGGTTTCATCTTCCTCTTGCATTTGGCATCATTCCCAAAAAGCTTATTTGCTGTCTGCATCAGCTGAGAAGCTTTTTTTTTTATAAAATCTTGTCTGTCCTTGCTGTATATGGGTTTGTGAAGGCACAAGAGGGAGAACAACGGAGTCCATGTGCTACCACAGGTCTCCAGTCAAGTTGTCTGACGGAAATGACCTTTCATGGTAGCTGGGAATAAAAGATCTGTGTCACAAATTTTTGTCTGTATGTGTTTACAAAAGCACCAATTCCCACTTGTAATTGTGAATTCATCCCTGTGCTCTCCTGGAATACATTTATTTTCGTTTGTGTCTGCAGTAAGAAAGACCTTGGCTTACAGTGACAAGCAAAAGAGTCATTGCTTCTGCGGAAACATGAGACTTTTCAGGGTACCACAACCTGTGACACTGTTGTGAATGCCAGGATTTGTGTTTCCCAACAGATGGAACGGCGATATAGAGAAGTTTGCAAGAGGCAAATTATTGATAGTGACACCCAAACTTAAGAAAAACTTGTGTTTTCACAAAGAGAAGACTCATGTCAGTGTCTTCACTTCTAGGGTACTATTAGGGCAAATCCTGAAGCTGCGGTACCTCTGAGGTAAGTGCTTTTTGGGAGATGCCAGCCTGGCATGCCCATCTCGCAAAGGACCAATTCAATCCTCAGTAATTACAATATAAGGGCTTGTGAAATCACTGGTTTCCTGCTTTCCTTTGCAAGCTAAGCAACCTGCCTCGCCTCCAGACCTTCAAATAGTGCATGGACCTGTACTGAATATGTAATGCTATTCTGATGCTTTGATCTTGCAGCACACTGCAAACTTCCAAGCCTCAACAAGCCCTGCTGAAGCAGGGGAAGTGCTCATATTCCTACCTTTGCAGGTTTGGAAACTGAGGCACAAGGTTTGCCTGCCCTGTATCCACACAGCAGTCAATGGCAAGCTGAGGAGTTCTAGTGACCTCATGCATGGAACCAGGATTTCGGAGGAAATCCCAATAATGAAACTTCTTCATTTTGCTGCCTCTGTCCCTGTCATTGGAATTTAATGTTATCCTCCGTATCTCTTGCACCACTTCCCTTTATTCCATTTTAAAGCAATAGGTGTTGCAAAGCAGATTTTTTAAAGCTTCTAATGTAGAACTAGCTGTGGAGTGTGGGGGTAGGAGGTGGTGCTCCTCTCCTTTCTTCTTCCTGCAGCACCATAGCTGCTATCCTTGGCAGGTGCTTGGTCCTTGGTGCATTTTTATGAAGGAAACTGGGAATTCCTTACAGCAGAACGAAACACCTGTGTGAGATACGGATAAACAAGGGGATATGTTTTTTATTTTTCCCTCCTTCCCAGTTTCTGGAGTGCCATACTCCCCTTGAGCTTGCATTGTGCCTGTGTGGCTGCATCTGTGGGCTGGTTGGCAGGAGCTCCTCAGTGCTGTACTTTGGATCAGGACAGGGATAAGGCACTTGTGTAGTTGGAGGAGAATTTGTCACAGATCTGTTCTGGTGTGGTATTGTATTTCAGCATGTTGTGACGGGGTGTGTAACACGACCCATCAGGGTAACCTGAAAGCAGAGCCGTGCTAAAACAGCCTGTTCCTGTGTGTGCTGTGGTGGCTGCTCACATGAGGCAGGTTTATGTGTGCACCCCTGGCAGGGGGTGCAGAGAGAGAGCTTTGACAGGATTAGCACATGGTTTTAGCAGCCCTCAGGAAACATGAGCAAAAGCTGGTTGGGATTTTGCCCTCCCTGTGCAGAGGGTCTCATGTAGCGAGGGGCTTTGGGAAGGTGTAGGGGAAGGGTGGTAATGGGGTTCCTTGGCAGCCCATGGGTCTGTGTGCTCATGTCACATGCTGCTGCCAGATGCCCCCACTGATCTCCTGTCCTTGTGTGGCCCCTCTACCACATGCTCAGAGTGCTGCCTTGTCCTGCAGAAGAGAAGAAAGATTGCTTTTCCAAAATTTCAGTAAAGGCCCTTCCACAGACTGATTTTCTCTCTCTCTTTCTCTCTTTTCTTTCTTTTCTCTCTTTTCTTTCTTTCCTTTCTTTCCTTGGGATGCCCTGGTCATGGGACAGAACTGCAGCATGCCCCACAGTCCCCATAAGTAGCCAGCGATACTGGTAGGTGAGCAGGAGTCACCGAGGAGTTTCAGAGCCATCTCTTTGAAATGAAGACATTTTCATAGGGCTGTACCCAAAGGTTGTGCTGAATCTGTTGTATAATATTGACCAGGTTGATCATTACTCTAATGACAAGGGCAGCTTTGATCTGCAAGTTAATACATATTCACTGCACAGCTTTGAAATCCTGCTTCAAGAGATGCTGCAGAAGAACTTTCATATTATTAGATATGAATCAATAGATTACAAGGCTATAACTGCAGGAACTACGGATGCTGAAGACTTTTAAAGGAGGAAGCAAAGGGCTTGGTAGTTAACTGCTGCTTTTCATGGGGTAGGAGGGAAAGAGGATAATGAGCAATGGGAAGTATCTCCATAGAGCTGAAATCCAAAGTATATAGCTTAGGATAAGGAAGAGTATGTTGAAAATATATTTTAAGCTATTCCCTTTTTTACTCACCCTTTGCCCTCCCATCAGCCAGCTGCAGAAACACTTTGGTTTAGAAGGGGAAAGAGCTTGACTTTTTGGAGATGGCCTCACGGTTTGGTTCTGGGCTATTATTATGTTAGATTTAAGAAACCATCCAAGTTCCATACAGACACTTGTGATGAAATGGCCTGTCTCATTGCATGATCTACTCAAAAATGCACTTTCATCCTAAGATCATAATTGTACAGATTTCCAAGCAAAAGGGTAAAAGAGATGGACCTGTAACTATGTCATACATTTTTAAAGACAGGACCAAACAATTGCCTTTTGAATGTAACAAACAAATTATTTCTCTAACATAAAGGCACCACGAGATAGGAGAAAGCTTTTGACTGCAGAGGAGCCCATTGAATGTGGAATGCAGGAGCAGGAGGAGGTGGGATGGCAGGTGGCAGTCCAGCAGCTGGTGGGAAAGGTGCATAAAGGCAGAGAAACAACAGAGGATAAATGGAAATTTTCTAAAGTATCTGGTAATGGTTCCTTCTTCAAAGCACACAACCCACAAAACAGCTTTAAATAGTTACAGTCCTATTTGCCAAAATTGCATTAAAATAGGATTTTGAAGAAATGGAGACATGTAGGTTGGTTGATGGCTTTTAAAGCAGAAAGCTGAGAACATGGAGAAGGTCTGTGCAGAAGATTAATGGACTGGGTATGTCAAGAGAATGATTTTGAGGCCAAGAAATTACAAATCTATCTTTGTAAGTAGTGCTGGAAGCAGTTGAGTGTGTGTAGACTCTCTAAGGAAGGAAGAGACTTGAGTTTTGTTCCCATTGCCTGAGGAATGGAGCATCTTCTGCAAATTGTTGTTTTGGGGTTGTTTGTCACCAGCTGAGCATTAAATTCTGTTCCCAGCTCAGCAGCAGACGTGCTTTTGTAAGAGTTGCCATACCTCTTTTTGGTTTTGTGCCTCCTGCCACACCTTATGTGTGGGTTTTGGTTGTAAATTCATCGGGACAGGGATTACCTCTTCCTAGGGGGATTATTTGCAACGTGGAGTTTACCCTGCAGTGAAGTGAACCCTTCTCACTGTGTGTACAGGGAATTGACAGAGAGGTGGCTCATGGTGATGATACCACATTGCCCCTCTGTAGGACAGCCACCCTTACAAAGGCACCTTCCAACCCCACAGTTTCTCTGTATGAGTGAGGTTATTTGCTGAGTTAACTCAGTGCTCAAAACAAGTCCCAAGTAACTGTGCAGGTCCCAGCACATTGCATCTCCCATCTGAGACCATTTTTGAAATGAAAGTAGTGTTAATTTGAAGCTGTCCCCAGTCCTCAGAGATCCTAAAGAGTGATGCTCATAACTGAGCAAAATGTTCAACTCTCTCAGTCTCCTACAGCAGGATGTAAAGAATTGTCCCATATTCTCTGAACTGAGCTGAAATCATGTTGGTATGTTCTGATGCGTGTTTTGTGGTAGGAGCAGGATAAATCCCTCTGATTGTGCCATTCAGTAGACAAAGCGTTGTTTATTTTTTAAGCTGGCACAGAAATGCAGGATAAGCTGAGCTGACCACAAGTCATTAAATGTTATGACTTGAATTGAATGCTGAACAGTATTGTTAAAGCATAAAGGGAAACTCTGGAATAAATTAACAGGTCGTATAATATCTCGCATTTCCCAGAAATGCAACAGCAGCCACCCATCTCTCTTCAACTACTTTCTCAGCTAAAGGTGAAATATTTCTGCTCCAACTCAAGGCATCTAGGAGTCAGACATTTATGTCTGAGCTGGCCACAGCTGGAGCCGTGCTCCCTTTGCAGTTGACGAGGAGAAATGAGAACCTCCAGAGGGTGGTCCAGTTTATCCTAGGGTAGATGTCTAAGATGGATCAGAAGATTCTTGTTTGTCTCCACTGAAAGAGTTCCTGTGACCACCATCTTTTCCAGGTATGGACAATTATAGCTTCACTGACTTAACTGCTTGTGCTGGTGCACAGCTCTGTACTGCTGTGACAGGAGCAGGATGGGGCTGATCACCATCTTCTTGCACCATTGGGATATTTGGGAGGAAAAGCATATGAGATGTTATGGGGCTTCAGTTTAGCATCGGTGGAGGGCAGGGCTCTTGCTGCACAATGGATCTGATTCCTCCATAATTTATTTTGTAAATTTTTCTTGTGTGAGGGATTCTATTCTTTATGAGAATTCCTGTTGTACGCTGGTGGAAGTGGACACAGGTACGTGAGGGCACTCTTGTGCATCTTTCCTCTCTAAGAGGCTTCAGCAGATCTGAGAACACAATAGTTGTTGTCTTTGCTGCCAAGGGTGATTGTGGGGTCTGGCTCCGCATTGATGTGAAAAATCTCAGGGCTTGCCAGAGCTGGCACTGGGGCTGAGCTCAGCCCATGGTACAAATCCAGGTGAAAAGCAGAGCCAGCAGCCCTGGGAGGCAGCCCTGCCTGCTCTGTGTAATAGATGCTCTTCAAAATAGGCAGTGACCCTGCACTGGGTAGCAAAGCCTTCTTCTGGAGCTGGACTTGATCCATGGACATGTCTTCTTTAGTTGCTCCAATTCTTTGAGCTGGCTTAGAGAAGGGTTTTACACTTGTGTTCTGGAGCAATTGCCTTATTTTTATATTTCAACTATTTCTAGGAAGGCAGCAGGCAAACTGCATCAAAACTGATTTTTCTTTTTTTTTTTTTTTTTGTCTGGATGCAGTCTGCTACAAATTTACATTCACATGTGTAATTCCCGAAACTTTGATTGGAAGGCAGGAGCTCATTGGAGTAGGAACTTCTAGGATTAAACCCTAAAAATATATGTTGTTTTACCAAATAATACATATTACTGCCTAAAATAGCATAGTTCTACAGCAGTGGCTGGCATCCAAAGCTTGACATCCATATTTCTGTTGCCAGGATATTTTCCCACTAAAAGTGAATTAAAAACATAAAAATCAATGTCTATTTAGACTGTTCATTATTATTGCTTGGTTAAGTATAAACAATTTGTCAACACATAACAGACACTTGGAGAAGACATTTCCTTGCAATAATACAAGTCTGAAATTCTCCTGGCTGCTTCCTAACCTGGCACTCACAGCCTTGGATCCAACTGCACATCTCAGAAGTTTTGAAACTAGTGTCTGAGCTGGGCTTTGGGTAAAGTTTCTCAGCAGTATATAATTATTCCCATTATACCTGTCGTCAATGATTCATTGACCGCTGACATACATACGAGCTATTTTTCTCTGTATGACTTTTTTGGGGGATGATTCACTGGTTATAAGTGTACATTATCATATGACTAAAGAAGGGGAAAAAAAAATGGAGTGAAGTGCCACTGAAACTTTCCATATTAAAACAAAAAAGACTTTGGTCAATAAAACAGTGATGTTTCTCCCACATAAAGACAGCAAACATCTGTAAAGCTTCAGAACAGCCAGAATCCTACAGCTTTCCTTTGGTTTTACACTTCTGCAGGGCAATCACCAAAATCAGCAGAGTAAAACAAAGTAAACACAGCTGGGAAAAGACAGGGGTGTATCAGCTTTTTTTTTTTCTTAATGGCTTGGCCATTCTCTGCTCAGGTGTTGGTCCTTCCTTGTGCCACATTAACCCAAACCACAGATGCCAGAGGAGAGCTCTTTCCTAGCAGTGCCTCAGGGAGAGCAGGATGGGTTGTTCAGCATAGCTGTGGTGTCAGGGATGCTCAGAGCACATCTGTTCTGCTGGGTTTGGCTACAGGGGAGGGGAGAAATCCTGGTCGTTGACTCCACTTGAATGACATCACTCCTGGGAAATGGTGGGGCAACACTTGGAAATGAAATTGTCTCATATCAGTGAGTGGTGAAGGCCCAGTGCAGTCACAGGACTACTTTGACAGCAGTAGCTTTGAGTGCATTTTGTAACGCGCAGGTCGACATGAAGATGGGGAGCAAGTACCTTTGAAGGTGCTGACTGAGAGATAAAAAAAGCCCCTTTTCCCCTGCGAAAACTGGTCAGCAGAGCGAGATGGTCTGTTGAGCAACAGGGAAAATAGATTTATGTGTCACTGCTAGCTTCTGCGAACAAGCCAAAGTGTTCTGGCACAAAACACATGAAATTTATTCACAAAAATGTGGAATTAATTGCTATCATCCAGATTTTTTTAATGGGAACATATTTGCTTTTTGGTTACAAATAGTCCTGAGCCTCAGTCATTGTCAGGAGCGGGACTGCCCTGCTGTGTGAAGGGCCCAACAGGAAGCAGTGGTGGGTCCTGGGAGGGAATGCCATGGAAATGTCCATCCCACCGCAGCCTTTGAATGAGGGGAGTTCACTGACATCTTTGTGCAAGTCACATTTATGTCCTAATACAAAGATCTATTTACATAAGCTTGTTACCAAGAAAATAACCTCCCAGATGTTTTGCTTATTTCAGTGGCTGTTATATTTAGTTGATTTTCTTCTCTGGCTTTTCTTTCAAAAGCAAAGGAAGTAAATTCTCACCTCTCCTCCTCTCTGTCTATATCTGTCTTCGTGGCTGAACTGACACATCTTGAAACTGAATCGTAGGTTTCCTTTGTCTTAGAGCCAAATTTTTCTAGCCGGGTCTCCCAGGCTTTTGCCAAACACTGTCCTCCACCATCTGAGGCTTTGTATCTTCTCCTTCCCTTGCCACACTGTGATCCAAACTGCAGTTTCCACCAGGGGACTCTTCTGTCATCAGAGCCACCAAAACATTCTCCTCTTCTGCCTCTACTTGTGCTTGACTTTCCCCTTTGCTTGGCCCACAGGAAAGCTGCTCTGCTGTGGGCTGCTTTGGGACAGAACAGCACCCCTTTAGCATAGAAAATACAGGTATCAGTTCCTTCAGCCTGTGGTGGAAGAGCCAGGAAGGAGAAACGGGACATGAGAAGGAGCGAATGCTGATGGAATTTGGGAAGGGAAGCTGAGCTGAGACAGTAGAGAGTGCTCAGTTACTCAGTTTGACAGGCACTTCCTCTGGGTTAGCAGGAGACATTTCTCCTCTCACCTGAACTGGAGTTTGTGTTTGTGGCAGTGTTTGTTCACACTGTTGTACACCACCAGTGTGCATTGTAGTTATCCCTAGACAGACTGTCCCCATGGAAATCAGCTACTGGAGATGTTGAGCTGGGCTCAGTGTGGCCTATCCACATGTGCTGCCTGGTGTAGATCTGCCAGTTTATGTGGATCTGTGGTCTGTACTCAGCAGCAGCACTAAACTCTTCTCTATTTCATATTCTTATTGTCCATTTGAGGACATAATTTACCTGTGTTTTGCACTCTTCCCAGTTTGGCTGTATCTGGTCTATCTGCTCCCTCTGTTTCCTTGGTTGATGGAGAATTTACTCTGTGCTCACAGAGTCTTCAGACACACACAGAATAAAGAGATTTTATCTACAGAGACAGAGATCACAGATATATGAACTATGTCAGGGGTGAGCAGGTCATTCCGATGCAATTCCATGGAAACATGCAATTACATTTATAGGCACAGTTGAGTAAGGTAATTTGGAGCACAGCTGGCCAGTAGCGGGGATTTTCTCCTCTCTACTCATTGCCATGGACCCATGGGCTGGAGGAAAGCCCAAGCTGAAAGGGTCACTCACAGGCCAATAAAGGAATAACTGTTGACTGGGAACACCAGTCCCGACTATTTCAAAAACATGTTTTTCTTCATCTTCTTGAAATACAAGATTACACTTAGTCATCACTTTTATGGTTGGACTCCTATGATCTCACAATTGCAAACCTTTTCCTTTCTTCCTCCTCCTCCTGCTCTGTTTTTTTTTTTTTTTCCTTTTTTCTGTAGAACCATTTATTAAACATATGTTTTATTCCTACCTGGGGATTTCCACTCAGTTTTCTGTGGTTGATATCCCAACGCCTAAAGTGTTCTCAGAGTACGGCTGGGGAGATCTTAGTCAATGCAGCAGGAAAGAAGTCATGCCTGTTCCCTTGCATTAAATAAGTGGGTCAGATTTCCAGCTGGTGTAAATTATCCTGGCCATAGATCTGTTCAGATGGTGCTTGCAGCTTCTCTGGGAGATGTGGAAGAGTACAGCTTTGCTAACAGAGGTGCTGAGGGAAGTATTCAGTCCTTGTGAGAGCAGTCTCTGGGTTGGCTCAGTTGGAAACGATGGTGCTGCAGTGCTTTGTCCATTCAAGTAAGTGCTGTATGAAAGTTTGACAAATCTGGATTTGTCCGGCTGTGTTTTCCAAACCTTTTTCGCCATCTCCTAGAGCTTTAACTCTTGCCTACAGTATCACAAAGCTTTCTTGGTGCTGCAGCAAATCACTGAGTCTGGGTAAAGCTGTCCTATGTATCTAAATGATGCCTTTCTTTCTGGAGAATTTCCATTAGTTTATCACAGTGATCCACTTTTCTTCATCCCTTTCTGGGCAGAAACTGTCAGCCTCTCTACTTCCCTGGTGAAATACTGTTACACAAGTCACTGCTTCGCCCTCTCACCCCAAACTCATTATTTAAACCCATCTTTGTTATACAGTGTTATTATTGCATCTGGAAGGTTTAAAACTCAGACACACAAAACAGAGTAAAACAGTTTGTTCTGCCCCAATGATCTTCTTGGTTGCTACAGACTTCTTTAGCAACTTCCATCTCCATTTACTCACCAATTAAACCAAATCGTTGTCATTTAATAGCTCTATGTAAATACTTGGTTGGAATAAGTTTTGCTATCTGATGTTATACTGTGATGTACAATTTTAATTGATACAGCTAAAATGTATCCAAGCTTTGAATGATTTTCTTGTGACACGTGTTGTGCTAGGATATTCGAATTGCTATTGTATAATGATGACTAATTCCTTAACTAAGGTCCATCAGTAAAATCTCAGCTTTTTATCTTACTCTTTTGAAGTATAAAATACCATTCTTTCATCTCCATGATACCATTTATTTTTCATCTCTGCTCAATCCTACTGCACAATTATTTACCAGCATCTGTGGTATTATTTTTTCATGTACATTGACTAAGAACTGAGTCTTAATTATTGCAATTGAGTTGCCACCTTGTGGCTTACCTGGTGCCCATGTCCTCAGCGCAGTGCTAGTGTAACCTTGAGGAAGGTTTTCTTGATTTCTGGTGAGGAAAATCTGTCTTTTAGGGTTTCACTGCTCTCAAGGTCCATGAACTTCTAACTAATTTCTGATTGGTCTCAGGTGCTGCGCTCTCATGAAGAAATTGTAATCTGAAGGGATATATTTGGGTAAGAATAGAGGCCAGCAGGTAGTTGCTCTTGGAATTGCTCAAGAGGGAACAGTTTTTTTACCTGAAAATGCAGGTAAAGGCAAATCTCGCAGCATCGTGCATTACTTTGCTCCTGGTGCTGTTCCTCTAGCCCTAGGTGTGTGTGCTTGCCTGTGCCCTTGTCTTGGCCTACACATGAGAAGTTGGACATTTCTGGGCAGGGGAAAGGCTGCACCTTCATAACCTTGTACGAGGATGGTGGCGCTGCCCTTGTTCAGCCTGTCATGGGTCTGATTTTGGCTAGAACAATCCCTGTGCAGGGGTTATTCCTGAGGTGAACTGGTGGGAAGGGCAGAGCTTGATTCTGCTCTCCTTCAGCCCTTGACCAGAGAAGAGTATGAAGGGGAGAAGAAGAGTATGAAGGGGAGAAGCCCAGCAAACTGGACTCTCTACTTGCAACTTGTTCTTTGGCTGGAGTAAGCCTTTTATTTGGGTTTGGCTTTTCATGAGACAGACTGCCTTTATATTTGATTTTTTCATTTATAATTCAACATACCGAGTGCTGCTTCACCTCTGTGTTGTAGAAGCCTCTTGTTGTTGTCTCTCTGGCCTGTCCTGTGCTCTGCGATGTCCAAGATGCTCATTAAGGAGGTACCTTAGAAAAGCCAAACTGCACCTCTAAAGGTGTGTGTTCAGTCAGCCTTTTTGCACTTTGCACCGCAACAGGTGAATCCGTTAGGCTGCTTTCTTTCATTTCACTAGGATTAATCATAGAGTGAGAAGATAAATTTTATGGCAGTGAAGAGCAAAATCTTTGCTTTTAAACTCCCCAGTCTCACGGTCTGCAGGGAGAGATCCATCAGGAGAGACAGCACCTAATCCAGCTTTCCTGTGTGCATCAATTGAAAGTTTTAAACTGGCTTCTGAAAGTTTGAGTGTTACTCAGTAAACGGAACCTGTGCTGAATGAAAGCCCTAGGCCAGAACAGGCCCTGCTTAACAAGGCTGGTACCCCAGATTCCTCCTGGAAAGGACAGCTCACCTCATTGTACCATGGCTCGTACACTGCGAGAAAGCGGAAAGACAGTAGAAGTAGGGTGCACTTAAGTTAGTAGTAACATCTAGTGTCTAATGTATAGAAAAGAACTAAAACATTGTAGCTCTTTCACCGAATCAGATCATGCCTAAATGGTGTCTCCAGTGTCAGGGTGTCACCAGACAGGGTGATACAGGCTGTGTAATTGGTATGGATGTGAAACAATAGGATCCAGAGCAGAGAAGATGAGGTTAATAGGGGTGGAGTAACAGTATCCAAGAGTAATTTAGGAAATAAAACAGAAAAATCGATCAAGCAAACTTCAGCAGCATGTGGCAATGGTTACAGTGCCTGCAGAAACCATCACAAGGTCTGGTTGCTGTGATGTATGTGAGCAGGACCTTCGTCAGCACTGTCTTACTCTTCTGTGTTCCTAGATCCCTGAATCTTTTAATGCCCCTATTCTTCATCTGTAAAGTGAGGATCCAGTATCACCTTTAGGAGGATGTGGATTGTCTTAAATTATGAATGTCTGCAAAGCTCTTTGAAATCTTTGTATGGCTCTTGTTCAGCAGTACAAGGTATTATCTACGCTATCATTGCTGTGCTTGTTCAGGAATAGTGCAATGGTTTTTATTTGCGGCTGTGGTCCCAGCTGAACTCTCCAGTTGGATGCTGGGGGATAGGTGTTCCATTAAAACTGCATGTGGAGAGCTCAGCTGCCTCTAAATATGAAAGATGCAGGAGTAATGAGAAAGAAAGCTGCAGGACAGAGATAGATAAGTGCTAGCTGCAGCTTTTGCTTTATTCTTCCCTTTTTCCTTGTCATTAACCTGGCCAACTAGAAATAAGAATTTATGTCTGTATCTATTAGAGCAGCATAGCTGGAATGTAAGATTTATTGGCACCAATATGAAGGAGCAATTTCAGAAAGAGCTCTGGAAATAAATTCATGTGTTGGGGTTTAACTTACTCTGAACTCTTCCTCTACAAGAACTAATGAGCAGAACTGCACCAATTAATCATTGACTTTTGCCTTTCTATGTCACCTTTAGTGAAGATTCTTAAACCCTCTTTAGGGTTGGCATTTGATATCAATACAACTAGGAGGTGGTTTTTTTAATATTCTGTTTACAGCTGGACTAGAGGCATGTAGTGATTAATTCCAAGCCTTGCAAAGTCAATGAGAGCTTCAGAAAGACCCAGGTGTGAGTGGTGACTGCTCTACTGGCATGGCTGGGCCTGAATTTTCCTGTGCTCTGCTCACACCAATTTCTGAATGCCCTCAGGTTGTTAAGACAGGATGGTGGAGTCAAAATGATCTAAAATGAGAGGAGGATTGGCAGGAATTAGTGTGATTTTCAGAAGCCACTGCACACATGTTGGACTGTAAACTCCCATTCCAATGTGGGTTTGAACATTCTGATGTTATGAAACTCTGATCTGTAGTAATGTACAATGATTGAACAGGGTTGTGAATGGAGGTGATGTTCCTATCTAGCAAAAAGCCTGGTAAACAAAGTCCAAAGTTTCTTGGCCCTACAGAACTGAGCTGCAGCCAGCGGGGCTCAGTTCTGTGTGAGGAGCCTTGGAGGCCAGACACCTTCTTCTCTTAAACCTCCACGATACCCAGGCAGTCACAACTTGGAAATCAATACAAATGGATCATTAGATGAACCATGTCTGTGTGTGAGATAGTCAGCTTGGCACTGGCTTCTGATGGATGCACAGCTGACGTTTAATGCAGCTCCAAGAGATCAGTGTGTAACAACGCTTTTACACTTCATTCCAAGGAATTTTTCATTTGCCCCTCCTATTCCTCTGCCTCTTTTAGCTCTGGTTAACTACACTGGAGCAAATTGATTCACGGAGCCTCTTCTGCTTTCTTGCAGTTGTGTGATTGGTTGCCCAAGGAAGGGCAACTCAGTCTAGTTTTCAAAGCATTTTTGTAGGATTGAGCTGACTTAAAGCTTAATAGGATACGTACAGTGTTACACAGAATGCAGCTCTCGTGCTGTGCACTGAAGATTTACAATTATTTTAATTTAACCCAAATGAAAATGTTATGAGCCAAGTTATTTTGCAGACATCTCTTCTGGATGGTTATTTGATTCCTTACACTTCATATGGAAGATTTAACTTGAGGTTTGGCTGCTCTATTCATGTGTCCAAATGTATTTTAGGGATTTGGTTTTTCAAAGCAGACCTTCTCAGCTTTTGCAGGTGCAGTTTTGTGTCCTTGCAACTGAGTTTGCCTTCAAAGGGATACTGGGAGGGGGTAGAGTGGGATTCACTGCAGCACAAGGAGTGGAACAACAAAGCAGGCACACAGAAGTGGGGGAGAGTCTGAAACACTCCTGCAAGTCTGTTTTCAGGGGTGGGAAGAATCAGGCCAGCTGTGTTCTGTAGATGAAGGCTTTGGTATCAGGGACTGCAGACACTTCTTGTGCTTTTTTTCTGGCGTGGTCATTGTGCTGATATGGGCCTGACCAGTGTGGTGGAAACCCATCTCTTCAAGGTCTCAGGGACCCTGGGGCTGATAATGTGAAAGGCTGCCCTGGCATCACAGGGTACTTGGGCAAGAAAGGCTGTTAATGCCCCTTTTTGTTCAGGGAGAGAAATATTTGCTGCTCAGTGTCCTCCTCCCCCAAGTGCTTTTGTGAGGACTGACCCAAATGACCTCGGGAAGGCAAATCCTGAGGCTGTTCAGTGCAAGTGACATGAAGCAAGGGCATCATGTCCTTGGTAGCTCCACACTGGCATTCAGTGCCTGCATCAAGTGGTCATAAAGTCGGTTCTGGTGTTACAAAGATGATTGTAAGATACTGCAGAGAAGAAATTCCCAAGAGAGAGTTTCTGTGTATTTGATTTGTGTTTGGTGTTCGATGCCTCATGTGGAATGTCTGGGGGATTGTTTTAGCTGCCACTTCTGCAGAGAGGGAAGATTTCTAGCAGACAAATGGGAGATGCTTGTCCTCTCTTCATTCTGATGTTAATTGGGAAATTGGAGCAAGTCACTACGATTCAGCCAGGCACATCCTTGCTTGGATGTGCCTGTTTTTCTGTCTCCACGAGTGCTCAGGATTAGCAGTGGAGATGAGAAGATCTAAAGTGGAGATCATCCCAGGGCTTGAAGCTGGACTGGCCAGGGTCTGGATCCTACTGGCCTGCGGGGGAGCCAGTCAGGATAGAGGAGAGAGCCCCCAGCAGAGAAACTTCAAAGTTTCTTAGGTGACTTCCAGAACTGTTACTACTTTGAACTGCCCCTGCTTTGCTCCTCTCCATCACAGGTCTCCAGAGGCCTGGAGATGCTGACAGCCCGCCCCACATCACCCCTGCTCCTGCCAGCTTTACAGAGGAGTTTAGTGGTTCCAATTGGAACAGGAAATTAGGAGCATTGTGTGGCCATTGGCTCCCACCTTAACCCTTTTCAAATCCCTCACCTTAATAAAGGAACCTTGTCAACTGCAACAGCGTTTGAATTGTGTTTAACAGGCTCAGCTGCTAAAGCCCCTCGTGGAAATGTTGTCTCTTCATGTTTTAGATTCCACCATCCTTTTATGGAAAGTAACTACCATGTGGAGATGGTCTAATTGCACAGAGCCTTGCTGAGCTAGAGTCAACATTTCCCTAACCTCTTATTAAGCCTATCATAAAGGTATGTTTTTTGAGGTCATATTATTAGCATGATGTGTTTGGCTTCATGTCCTAAGGAAGTGCTCCAAAGATACTAACACACACCGAATTGAAGGAAAGAATGAAGATGATGATATGAAGCCCAAGAATTTTAAGTCTGTTAAAGGTTTAACTAGAAAACCTTGGTTGCTGAACCATCTGCTTTTAATCTTCCTATTGCTGTGCAGTCTTCTGGGGACTTGGGCTTGGCAACAGATTTCCAAATCACTAAATTAATCTTGTCAGGTTCAGGAAGCACCAGAAAACCCTTGGGAGGTAGATTTTGCTCTCAGTTACACCTGTGTGAAGTCACCACCCTCGGCTATCATAGTGACACCATATTTTCTCTGTAGAATTGTGTGGTCGAATCTCTAGACACACTGATCTGCAAACTGAAATTTGGCTGGATTACTTGTCTAAAGCCTCTTATGGATAAATGATCCTGGAAGATTCAAAACAATCTGTATCATCATCAAGCAGTCTCAAATACCCCTGTGAATATTAAAAAAAACTTGCTCAGCAGCATTGCAATAGCAAGTCTTTTTACAGCAATATTTTTTTGGTTGAGCCATTGGTTTACATGTGGATGAGACATCCTCTCTGCAGCCCTGTTCTGTCAGCAAGGGCTGTCAGTATGTGCGTGGCCTCATCAAAACAGCCTTAGCAAAGATCTTAAACAGAGTCTCTCTATTTAAAAAATCCCAAAAGTTAAACCTGCTTTAAGTTCCTTACATTTAGATGGCAAGCAGAGCTGGAAACTGGGTTTAGACACCTGTCAGCTCAAGGAAATAACCGTGTAGAAACTCTAATTTCTTAATGTGCATGTCCAACAGCGTGACAAGTGCTCGGCAAACAATGCACTGGAGACGGCTGTTGCTGCCTCCAGGCTTTGCTGGTCTTTCACTTGTAGCAAAAAGTGCCACCTCTCCATTTCTGGTTTCTCATTCAAGAACTGCAGCTCAGCAGATGACATCAAGCAGTGGGAAGAAGTGGTGCTGAAGATCTGGGGAGCCCTTGTGCCCAAGCTGGGCTGGGGGCAGCAGTGGGAGCTCCTGGCACAGCGGCTCTGCAGCTGCTTCTGCCCCCGAGGAGCCACCTGGCAGCTCCAGCAGCAGCTGGAGGATTTTATTAGAAAGCTGAATTTTCTGAAGCCCTGCTCTGTGCCTGTGTTTTGTTTTGCTGCTGAGCATCTCCTCAGAACATTTTCAGACTCCCTGTATCTCATTAGGTGTAAAAGACCTGCACATCTCCCTCTTGAAGGGAATGTTCTGCACATCTCCCTGCTGGGAATTTCCTGCACTTCTCCCTCGTGCTGGGAACCTCTTGATGCTTGCTGGGAAATCTGCTCCTGTGCGGTTGGATCCCTTTGGAGCTTTGCCCTGGAGAAGCTGTAGTGGAGCCTCAGCAGCACGAAGTGGGAACCAGTATTCCCACATTGTTTTTCTTGTTTAATTCTCAGGGAAAAGCCTCAGATTTTTCTAAAAATCCTGTCAGTCTCAGTTGTGAAATCTGACGTACGGCCTAAAAATAGCATTTCGGTGAGAGCTGGGAGCATTGACAATGAACTGACTGGAGGAACAGAAGTTGGCAAGTCCGCACTGCTCATGATTTCCAAAACTAATTTTCCACATCAAGTCTCCTCTTCCTTTTCCCTGTGCTGTTTAAACAGGAATGTAAAAAGAAACTGTTAAGGAAACCCACATATGTAATTGTTAGGGGAGGAAGAAAGTTTTGTGGCTGAGAAACAGGAGAAGAGCCAGATGATCCTGTTACTTCTCCTGCCACAGACTTACGTGACCTTGGCAGGCCAAGGTTTCCCAGAGCATTGACTAATATTGGCTGTTGGTTCCTTGGACACTTGGAACGGGGCAGTCCGGCTGGGTGTTTCAGGAGTGTTGAGCAGCTAGATTTCCAGTAGGTTGCTCAAAATGAGAAAATGCATTTTTCAACCCTGCTCCTGAACTTTCTGTTCCGCCAAAGCGATGAAAGTGGCCTGCTCTGTGAAGGGAGTGGTGGTAGCTGGGAGTGCTGGGGGGCACTGGCCATGGAGAGGTGATCACACATAGCAGCCCAGTGTCTGTCCTTGTTGTTCCACGTTTCCTCATCAGCAGGATATTGAGTCCTGAAGAGTCAACAGTGAGTTCCTGTATTAGAAAAGCCCTGTGCCCAGAGGAGTTGGGGGATAATAAGACTCCTGGACTGTACAGTCCCCCATTATACTCCTGTTTCTCCAGAGAGTTGGATTTCTCAAGTGCAATTTGTGGTCTGGTGTTTGGGGCTAATTTTTACATGAATAAATGGAGTCTGGTGAGGGATAATGAGGGATCTCTGCTGGGTGAAATCAAGCAACGAAACCATCGTTCCCAAGAAAGGAAAAGAAGAGTTTGTTTTTATCCTGCACCTTCCCAATATACGAGGGAAGTCTTTGAAGTACAAAAATAGTTGCTGTATTATACACATATTGTAGGATGTTTACCACTGGAGCCTAATGCCTAAACAATGAATTTCCAAGCCACTCCAAATGTGATCCAGCTTTATTCTAAACAGTCATGAAAAAAATCCTGATTATAACAAATGAAACTCTGCTATTTGTTTTCTTTTCACAGTTGGAGATTCTGTACACACAGAGAAGTTGCTTAGAGTCTGAAAGTGTTTATCCTGCCAAAAATAAATGTTCTAAAAATGATCACTTAGCATTTTCTGCATCTCTGCATATTTGTTTACCATGAAGAATCTGCTTACAGAGCTTATATTGTAATTTTTTTTACATTTCAATTTCAGCGAAGAAAAATTGAGTGTGCTTCTTACCAACACCCCTTTCCACTCAAAATCATGAAACTGCTTTGTAACTATTTTTGTGTGGGCTGTGGTTACTCCAGAGAAGTTTATTTAGCAACCAAAGGTGATTCTAAGAGCCAGATTTTCAAAGCACCCTTCTAAATACATCATGGTGTTTGAAATGGCTTCTGTTGTATGTGTGAGAGCTCGTAAACCTGCAGGTTTTCATGAATACAGATGGTTTTGTATCCAATATTAGTAAATTTAGAAATAATAATATTAGACTGTTGAACAAAATTCACATTACAAGAGCAGCGCACATATCAGAACAGCCTTTTTCCAGGAAATTGCAGGAGGAGATTGCTGCGGGAGGCTGCAAATTCTGGATGTTCTCAGCCCCACCCGTGGTTTCTCCTCCCTTACAAAAACTGGTTTGTTTGTGGGTTTGCATATTGACAGAGAATCTTTACTGTTGTATTTGAATGTTTTCAGAATTAATTAATTGAGCCTCCTGTGAAGTTTTATCACCACTTTACAGAGAGGGAGACTGGGAAAGAGAAGTAACTTTCCTGAGGTCTCATAAGATGTCTGGGGAGCTTTGGAAGATGCACAGCTCCTCTTCCTTAGGAGGTGGCAGCTTCTTTTACCCTGTGACCCTCTTGGCTCCCTCTGGCGCCGCCGTCTTTGGGAGGGTGCAGCAGTTGATTGACCCTTATTGCTCTGGGCTTAATCATGGTCTCTTGGGGAGGCTTCTGCAGCTCTTCCACTCCATATGTTCAAAGTTTGTCTTGTTCCCTTTCAGACCCGTAGAAACCACTCAATGAATTGCTAATGTGCAGTGGGAGGGAAAAACCTCCAAAAGCTTTGCAAGTACAAGATCACAGAGCACTTGGAAAAGCAGAAGCATGGTCTCCCCTTTGGCAAGAGGCTTGGAAACCTGGCTGTCTGCCCAAGGCTTATCTGGTATTGGGAATCCTTTCCCATCTAACTCAGCTGAGCTGGAAGAGTGGAGGGCAGGAGATTCCTAACCAGGGGTAGAGGAGCACCCTGTGGGTGCTGCATCCTGGAAGTCAGGAATGTGAGCAGGTTAAGGTCTCTCAGTGTGGGCTGGCCTCATGCACGCCTGCCAGGGTCAGCATCTGCTCTCCCATGAGGAGCTGGCACACTGGAGTGCTGCACTCAATCAGTGGGAGATGGTTTTGCCATAAAGTGTAATACTCTTGCCTAATCTTTGGAAAGAACCTCTGTGAGTCCTGCATGGAGCAGATTACAGACTCGTGAATCAGCTCTTACAGGGTTGCACATTTCTGCAGCTGCTCCTGGCTGTTTCAATGTGCAAGCTCTTACCCCTCTCTTTTTGTGGGCCAGGCTGCCCTGAATCACATCACAAGTACCATGGGGTCACACATGCATTTAGGATTTGTTTTGGTGCTAGTAAAGCTACCCATGAAGCTGTGGAGCATCACCCTGCCCACGTGTGAGTGGGGCTGTACACCAAGGGGTGCCTGTGGCTGGGCAGCACAAAAATATCTTCCAGGCAGTGGGAGCTCTCTCCCAGTGCAGAGGCTCATCACTGCTATTCTGGAGTTTTCTTAAAGTAATTTTTAAATAGTTGGATAATTTTCAATTTACTTTCTGTAAAGCTCAAAGAACTCTTCTTTCATCTCTCTCCTGATTGCAGATGAATATAGATTGCATCCCTTAGTAAGAGAGAATGATGAGGCTATTTCTTCTCTTGCCAGCTTGGTGCTAGGCAATGGGATTTCAGAAATCATCCAGACTACTGCCAAGGCCAGGTTACATGGAGAAAAACCTGTTTTCTGCTCTGTCCAGTCTGTACAGCTGCTGCCATTCAGAGAGATGTGAATCAGAGTGCTTTATGCTGCTGGCTTAGTGTCCTGTTCTTAGTTATTATATTTAATTGTTGGTTAAAATGGTGTTTACAATGGGCATGAGAAGAGAGCACCAACACTGTTAGAATAAAAAAGCAGGTAGGAACACTCCTGAAAATCACAGCTGTACTGTCCTGCTTGTCTGCCTTGTGGTGGAACGGAGCCTCTTAGCCCTTTTCAGATAAAAGTACAATTTGTGTCAGTCACTGATGAGCTGTCGGGAGAGTGGAGGCAGGAGGAGGAGGAGGATGTCCCATGGTTTGTGGTGACAATACCCACAGTTACTGCAACCAACATGTGCCCATGTGCTGTGGACACAAGTGCTCAGCAGTGTTTCTGAGTGCTCCAGGACATTCATTCACCTCTGAGGACACTGTTACTCTTGCCACAATGAGCTTTAAGGATATTTTGACTCTGAATTACTTAAGGCTCGGTGCCTTCCTGGCTGAGCAGGTTTTTTTCTCTTGCTCTGATTCTCTAGCATGAAGACAAAGGTCTCCCTTTTAAGACACAACACGTGCTGGGCATGCTAGTTAGTGGCTGACATATAATTTTATTTTTTAGTTTGTCCCAGTGTCATTTCATCCACTGTTCAATATAGAGGACGTGATGATCAACCATAAAGGTGAGAAGTTCTGTGTTTACAGTGAGTAGTAGCCTAGCAGCTCTTTGCTGTGCCACTGTCAGATGTTCCTGTCTCCACAGAAGGGTGTAGTGAGGTGAAGTGCTTTTGTTATCGTGGCACTGACTGAGTGGAGCTCATCTAAATAGATGTCACTTGCCACTTACCATGACTGACAGTTGCTATGTCATAGCTCACACAGATACCTGGTGCTGGAGAGTTCAGCAATTCTTCTGGCACGATCGTTTCCCAGCCTTCCTGGAGGCCACTGGTCCATGCATTACATGTGGCTTGGCATGAGGGGTGACTCAATTAACGGTGTCCTCCTCTGTTGTCACTGTAACTCATCTCTTGACAGCTTGGGTTTGAATCTAGTGGAAATGGCCTCACATGCAACAGCCATTTCCCCTCCTGGGCAGGGATGTTCATTGCAGTTTGGATTCCATTACAGTTCCATGACCTCAGGAGCCGGCTCTGCATTCACACTGCCAGGCTGGGAATAGTTGGCATTGAGCAAAAATTGCTATTGTGTCAAGGATTTGGCCTGGCTCCCTACATGATGAGAAATAGGCACAAAGCCCAGGCAGCATAATGCACTTGGTTTCTTGCTGATTTTTACCTGCCAAATCTGGAGCAGAATAAGCAGTTATGGCTGATGTCACTCTTTTTAAAGTTCTTATTTTTTTTTTACAGGCATCTGACTAGCTAGATTAGTGAGATCTAAACTCCTCCTGCATAACTCAGTGCAAATAGGTCACATGACTATTTTAACATTTCAGGTTCAGGGAGTAATGTACACCCTGACCCGCTTGCCTTATAAAATGTCTGTGGTCTAATTGAAGAGCTCATAACTTTTTTTAATAACTAGTTGAGATTTTTCTGTTTCCACTGCAAAACAGCTTTTCCCAGTTTTTTTCACCATTCAGCTAAAATGAACAACACAAATATACCCAAAACTTGCTTTTAATGCAGTCCTGGCACCACTAAGTACTAGGTTCAGTAATGAAGGCAGGCATGGGATCTACATCCCATTTTGTCATAAAAGAAGGATTTCCCAATGCCGGAAATACAATAAATTGCCCACATATCGATGCATTTTTGACCTCACATGCATCCTGTGTGACACCTTGCCATTTCTTAGGGCAAAAAATATTCCATGCTCCAGCCACGGAAATCCAATTCCACAGCAGTCGTTGCTTCCTCTTCCCTTTGACTACAGAAGCAGAGCTCGGCTGTGCCCTCCTCCAGCACAGCTCAATTGTACTTGAACTCCAACAAGCAAAGAGGCTGGTTATTTTGGCCTGGAAAGCTCTGTGTTCAAGGCAAGGCTGCCTGTGCAGGACTGTTTCCCTGCTGGCCCCCTCCCTGCCTTCCAAGGAAAACAACAGTGCTGGGCTTGTGTGCTCCTTGGGGCTGCAGTGGCACCGGGGTGGCAGGGCTGGACGATATCGGATCGGTCCCTTTGGTGCTCAGTTTTGCAGCCCTGCAGCCCAGATCCTGAAAGCAGATCCTTGAAGAGAAAGCTCTGAGCTCATGCAGATCAGTTTGCAGGACTGAGCCTCGAGAACCACAGTAATTAATAACAACTTGGCAAGGCTGTCCTGGATTTCAATAGGAGTTTTGCACTAGAGCGGGATGAGAATACAGCATTAAAATAAGGCAGACAGTTCACAGCAGGCTGAGGAGAGAGGCCAAAATCAACAGGATAAAACTCTCCTTTTACAAAAACTGCCCTAAACCTTTTTGTCCACACACAGGGCCTTAATTCAAGGCTTGTTGAAGTCAATGGGGAAAAAAACTCATTAATTTCAATGGGTTTGAATTAGCTTGAACCCCAGTTCTGGCCAGAAGACAAGTATTTATAAGCTGGCCAGGGATGAATTTAAGTTGGAAACTAGAAGACAGTCTCCAAGTACAGAGCAGAGAGGTTCTGGAGCCACCTTCAGCAAAAGGGGAGGTGCCAGAAATGTCTTAATAATCATTAAGATGGAGCTTGACTGAGGTAAAAAGGAGACTTGTATAATGTGGTGGGGATGTGATAGCAGTGCAGAGGTCTCTGGTCCCTTCCCACACCAGCCAGGCAGTGGAGCACTGGCTTGTCACATTCCTTCTTTTCCTGTAAGTGCAGTTCACAAAACCCTATTTTAGGCAACTGCTATTTTATCCTTAGCTTCATTTCAAGGAGATGATATATCTCCAAATTTTTGAGTATTGGGGGGTATTTAGTGACAAATGCTCCTGACAGGCTTCACACAAACACCGCACTGTCTGGTGTCCCAGCTAACATCGCTTTCTTGTTATCATACTGACAACATGATTTCCAGTCATGTTATTTTTTCTGTTACAGAACTCATGCTTTAAATATCTTTTTCTGAAACCCCTTGTGTTTTAGCTGAGCTCTTGTTACTTCCCCAACACGTGCTCCTATGAATTCCCAAAAGCCACAATGACACAAACTTCTAATGCTTGAACTTCGATGTTTGGTGTTTCTCAGATTTTGTGACTGTGCCTCATAAGCAGCTTTGATGTGGGTTGGCATCCTCCCTGCTTTCCCAGATTGTTGTCTTCTTCCTCAAAGTTTCTGCTTCTTTGCTGTGTTTCACTTTGCTTTGTACTGCCATGAAGTTGGATGGGGATTCACAGGCTCGGCAAACCCTCAGCCCCTATCCCTACAAAGAAAGATGCTCAGTTCTGGCATCTGAAGCGGGCACAGTTTACAGCCAGTGTAGTATTTGTAAGCATCCAGAATACAGAAAATCCATTTCCTAGAGGTTAGTGTGGTTAATAGGAACCACATCATTAGGTATTTTAAGGAGCTGTGTATTGTTGGATGTTATCGTGAGGCTGTAACTCTTCTTTGCTCTGAGTTCCCTGTCACTGCCTGGCTCATGGGCAAAGTGTAGTATTAGGCCTTTAATTAACATTATGTTATATAAAATATATATGATTCCAATAGCTTGCAGTCCTAACTACTGAAATTAATCAGACCCTAAATAAAATTAAACCTATTTTTTGGCTATTGAAGTTAGCCCTTTTTAATGGAAGAATGATAAATTGCTCACTGTAAATATGCTGTAGTACTCAACATAGCTTTGATCCGATTTTGATTTCCCCTAAAATCCTTTAAAAAACTATACTGTCAGATATTTAACATTTTTTTCTTAATGCAGAGTGGAGCGTTGCCAACAGTTAATGAATAATTTTTAAACAAGATTGTTAAAATAAAGGTTCTGACATAGAATTTAGCAAAATCAATAACTCAGCTAGAAATGGTGTTAAGTTTCATGGGTAAGATTTTGATTCTAACGACATGGTAAAAAATCCCTTATCTCCCCTAATTTAATCATCCCTTATGTCAGATTGAGAACCACATTGTGATTGAGTACAGAGCAGTTTAACCTGGAAGAATTAAGGCCTGTAAAGTTACTCAGGGTTTGCACCAAAGCAAATCAGAGCAGAATCTGGCCCCTTTTTTTTGTCTTCCAGACCCAAACACACACATGAGTGCTCTGAAGAACCTTCATGATAGAGATTTGTTTTTCTGAGCAACTGTGAAATGAACTGGCTTAGAGCTTGTGCCAAATTTGGCTGAACTCCTGCCAAGTCTGGTGTGCTGATTTGTGTGGCAACATTGGCAAGCAAAGCGAAGGTTTACGTTGCCTGGGACGTTACACATGGATGCAGGACTGGGAAGTGGTTCCAATTCCCTCCCGTTCTGCTCGGTGGCCACAGCCAGTCTGAGGGAATGGTTGTCTGCTAATGAGCTCGTAGTGAAAGGCTTGGGCTGAGATTTAAAAGCCATTTTCGGGGCATACGGTGTGTTATGGCCTTTTATCAGCGCTGCTGTGACATGTCAGGGACTGCTCTGGTGGTGGGAATGAAGCTATTTGTTTTCTGGATAAGTATAGTCGCAGCTATTTCCTGCGCATTCCAGGGATGGAGAAGTCTCCTTGCCAATTCGCTCTTGACATATTTACAGACAGAGAAGCCACCTTTGGACTAGTTTTTGCAAACATCGTGTTCCATTATGAAAATGTTCCCAAGGCTGAGGGTGAGGAGTCTGGCTCAGAATATCTCCCACCCCAGACAGTGTGGGCCAGTGTCTGATCTCAGCCGTGCTGGGGAACGTCTGAAGGAATTCCATTAACTTTCCGGCATGTGTTCTGGATAAGCAGTGGAGCTGAGGGTAGAGACTGATCTCCAGTCTTCAACAGGTCCGAAGTGGACTCAATTGCTGAACTTTAATTTTCTCTGTTTTCTAAGCAGGAAAAGAGCCCCACAGAGCCCTTTTATGGGCCCTGCTTTCTCAACTGTGAGAGTCTGAAAACTGTAAGGAGATTCACTGGTATCCAAATTCCACAGTTAATAATGCATTCCCAGAGTGGTGGGGAATTGCTGTGGTTGCCAGCAAGGGCTGATGATTCTGCATGTCAAAAGCAGTATTGAGGAGCTCTCTGAAGGCAGCTCCAGCACCGTCAGGGCCATGAATAATGAATAAAATGGATGTGCAGTTCTGGTATCAGCCAAGCTTTTAAGTCCATTCTTTTAAATCCTGGGACCTAAAACTCATGTTCACAGTGCTTTACTAAGCAGAGTTGGCCATCTGAGCTTAGGCTTGACTTAGGTGAAATCATGCTGTACAAAAAAGCAAACAAATGCAAATGGAGCAGAGAGTGATGTTTTCATGGGGCTCTGACGGTGATGGGAAAATTCCCACTGCCTTTCACTGACCCTTAAACAAGGCAGCATTACTGCACAGATCTGGGTAGAAGAGATGAGAAGACAAAAACCTCTTTGGGAAATGGTGACACTGGTGTCACAGTCTGGCCACCTCAGTGCTTAAATAGAGGTTTTTCACTTTGCTACCAAAAGCTTTTTGCACTTGAGCCAAGGCAGTGTCTCTGCAAAATGCCACTCCAGAGTAAAATTTTTATGACCAAATTCTAATCTCTTGGGAAAAGGTAGTGTAAGAAGGTTGCTAAACTTCTCACATGGGCCTAAAACCAGGCCACATTGCTTTGCTGAAAAAGGCCAGTTTGTATTGAACCTACTCGGGAGTAGGCAGTGCAGATGTTACAACGATGTGGTGTTTAGGTTGTATTTTGCAACAGGTAGATTTCCTGGCACTGGAGCTTGACAGCCTAGTTTGCAAAATTACTGAGGTGGATTCTGCTTGCTCTTGCCACTGTTGAAAAATGAGAAGTATCACCACAGTGGCAGCTGGCCCGTTCTCTTCTGTTTCATCAAGTATAAGCGCCTGTTCTGTAGTGACAAACCTCAATGATAAACCTTGTTAATAACAAGTAAGATACAGTAAAATGGTGAAACTCTTTAATAACAGAAAATATATCAGAAAGAGAGCCTGGTGGGTCAGCTAGTCCGTTTGTCTGCCTGGTGTGCTGGGCAGGGTGCTGCCTGCAGTGGGAAGGGGTGCTGCTGAACCCCTCAGAGCCTGCTGCCGCCTGACCAGCAGCAGAACCACCAGCCAGAGAGTTATTTTTGTGCTGGACAGGTAGGGATGTCTGAGTCTTCCAGTTATCCCTGTTTGTGATAAGTTTTGCTAAAAAACACCTACTACTGAAATCATTGGACGTTTGCCACTGGCTTTATGACGAGCCAAAATGGGTCCAGACTGAGGTTGTCCTGGAAAAGGAAGGGCTTTAAAGCAGACCTCAGCCAAAGCCCATGGAAATGGTGGACTTTGTTGTGGTTTGGCTGAAGCCTTCTCCCAGGATACCACTGGTGGGTTTGTCGTTGCTGTGTGAGGGCTTAGGTGCCTTCTGTGGGTTTTATTTTCAGTTGTGGTCAGGGCTGGGATTCAGGAGCATCTTTTATCCTCGGTGGAAATGCACAAACAATGCAAGCACTGCTGGGAGGCAGAGGAGCTGCTGCTGGGGCCTCATGCTGGGACAGAGCCTGCCTGGCTCCCCAGGAGGAGGCACGGGCAGCCCAACCTGCCCCGTCAC
This sequence comes from Dasyornis broadbenti, assembly GCA_013397935.1. Lineage (NCBI taxonomy): Eukaryota > Metazoa > Chordata > Aves > Passeriformes > Dasyornithidae > Dasyornis > Dasyornis broadbenti. Next base: position 3,733,680 of record VZRN01006271.1, on the reverse strand, counting down.
ACGGCATCCTGCCCACAGCCACGCCTTTGAAGCCAGGGAGAAATGGGACATCACCAGCCATGGGAATGGTTTGCCGTGTAGGTGGCCAGAACTGGCTTCCTTCCTTCCACCAATTGCCAGGTGGAAGCATTGTGTTCCCGTGGGTCAGGGAGAGAGGAGGAAATCTGGAACAAACGGAGTCTTTAAGGGTTGAATGCGCCAGTCCACTGTAAGGAGAATTTTAGTTTTACACATCTGGAGCCCAATGGGTCTGTGCTGTCACCTGATGGAGAAAAATGTTTGAAATGCAGAAAAATATGTCCTCACTGGGTAGAGAATATGGGAGTGGATTCCTGGCATCTTGTGATTTCAATAAATGGCAATCTGCCTGTCACTATCACATGAGAGTATTGCACAGGGATTCCTCAGACATCCTGAGCCTCTTGTTGCTACAGCTTACGGATGACACTGGAGTATCATCCTGCTGACTTCTTGGAGTTTATAAGTATTGATTATATTTCAGTGCTATAATCTATTCAATGTATAATGTAAAATGTGTATAAAGTATAATGCAAAGATACATGTATTTCAGGATTAAAGATATAAAAAGCGGCAAGACTGAAGATGTGGCTCAAGTCACGAGTCTAAGAAACAGCAGGATTTTTAATTAAGTCTGCTCATTTTCTTTAAGGCTGACAATACATTTGAGAATTTGACATTTATTTATGAATGCATTCCAGATTTGCACGCTGCATATCAAAACTGAGGACAAGCCTAAAGAAGGGTGGGGTAGTGTGTTTAGATACTGTATCTGACTTGCCCTCCTGCCCGCAAGTGAAATTCTTTCCATCTGAGTCCTCCTGAGGTGGTGCTGGGTGAAACAGCCTTTGGCAGAAGATTGTCTTGTCCCTACTCCTGCCCTGAGTCAACCGAGAAGGTTTGCTTTGTTTGCTTTGTTTTCACTCACTTCTGCCTCCCCTCTGGCATCCCATCTGCCTCCGAAGGTGGTGCCTCCCCTCTGCTGTGCCCACCAGGGCGGGAAACCTGTCACCTTTCCTGTCTGCTTCTTATTTCCATTTTCTGTTGGAATGGCCCTTGACATTAAACAGGACTCCTATCCTTCCCAGGTGTCCATCTTTGCTGCCTCAACCCACCGTGTGTCTTGACACCATTCTTTTACTTCCCAAACGTATCCATGTGATGTTCTTGGGGAGCAGAAGGGTGGAGAGGTGGTCCCTGCTCGCAGCCCTCCCTGTACTACATCGTGCAGGTATAACACTTGCATCTCAGAGCAGAGCTTGTCACTGAGGTGCTGTTGATGCACAAGCAGAAAGCAGGGATGAATCCTCAGGGCTGTGTTGGCTCTGCCAGCTGACAGCAGTGGTGAGCAGTAAATGCAGTAAATGCAGTAAATGATTCCTCAGCGGCTCCCGAAGACAGGCTAGAGTCTGAACTCAGGTGGTGCTCAGGTCTGGTGGGTGAGTAGGCAGTGTTTAGAGCTGACGATCCCTTTGATGGCCTTATCAGCTCTTTGAAGCCCAGGAGCCACTCCCTGCCCATACACACGTGATAAGCTCCATCAGATTCCGCATATCTTCCCTGCAAAAATACGGGGCTGAGTTGACTCAGTCGGGACAGGAGCCTGTGACTCTGAGTGGGGGCGTGCTGTGGTTTTCCCACATCTATCCCCAGTGGCTGGCGTTGGCACAGGGTGGCAGAGCTGGCATCTGCCTCAGGGGCTGCCCAGCACAAACAGGCTGGGCCTTGCTGATTTAAATGCCAGAAGAGGCAGCATTCCCACCGCCTGGCCCCTCCCTGGCACTGAACAAACCGATGCCAGGTCCTCAGACCCAAAGGTGCTCACTAACTCAAGAGGATGTTTCTTTAGGATGGTTTCAGGTGTCATATGAGGCTTTCAGGTGCTGTGGTAGGGCTTTGCCCTCTAAATGTGGGGTCACCAGAACTGGCTTGGGGTAACTCAGCATTGAGCCATTGCTCATGGGGCTCCTGTGGGTGGTACATGGGCAAGTGATAAAGAGCTGGGATGCAGCCAGGCAGCCAAAAATATCAGGAGAAGGGCAAAATTATTTACAAAGCAACTGAATATTTTCCTCCCTCCCCCTCACATTTTTAAACAAGCTTCTTTTACCACTAAGAATTTAATCCTAAAGAAAACTGGCAAATGTCTGGGAGGCAGAGGTACACCTCCACCACGTTGTTTAATAACAATATACTGATAGTCCTAATGGCAGTAGATAGTGCTTTCTGACCCAAAGAATGCGCCTTCTACCTCGAGAGGAAAAAAAAAAAGAGAGAGAGAGAAAGAAGAGAAAGAGAAAAAAATGGTTTGTGTTTGTAAGTGCTTGTTCGAAGCCAAAGGATTTCATGTCAAAAGTCTCTTAGATCCCTACAGTCACTGCAAGCAACACATAGAAGATTTGAGCTCAAATAGCTCCAAGTGTTGAAATTCAGCCCATTTTGGGTCAAGAAGCCAGTGGGGAAATGGCTTTCTTTGTGAAAATTTAGTTGAAGCTAGTTTAGAGCAGATACAGAAAATGACTTGAAGCTACAAAGTCAAGTTGTCAGAAGTGCGTTTCACTTACCAGGCTAAAATGTGGCCTAATTCAGCTCTTACAAAAAGTACTGGAGGTGCTTCCATTGATTTCCGTGAGTGCTGAGTCACCAGTGGTTGCTGAGTCACCAGCCCTGAGCACCAGTCAGGACTGTCAGAGCCCTGGTGAGAAGGCAGCTCTGATTCAGCTGGGAATATATCCTTATTTTTATGTACAATATAATACCAGTTTGTGTTATTACCTTGCCTGTAGCAGCACTGTGCAGAACAGAGTCACCTGACAACTGATGAAGTGAATGTTTCTTAAAAATACGTTCTGAAATGACATCTGCTTTTTGTCCCTAAAATATGTAGGAATTCTACAATGTTTCCTCCTTGACTTCCTCTCCTACCTTCAGTGACAACAATGGGAAAAGAAAGGAAAGGAGGAAAAACAGCTTCTTAAAAGAAACTAGAAGTGAACTTTTTGCCAGTTGCTTTTTAATAGCATATAATTGGGAAATTTCAGAAATTGGTGCTCTTTTTTGAATGTCTTCTCAGTGCTGTTGCAATCCAAAACAAAAGTGGGATGTGCTGAGTGCTCATTTTGGAGTCACTGGGTGCTCTGGAAAGGCTGCTTGTGAGTCCTTCAACAGCACTCTGCCTCTGGAGAGGCTAAAGCAGGTGGCATCAAAGTGACTGGGGGCACAGGTGGCACCTGGATTGGTTAGGGACAGGCTCACAGTCACCTCAGTCTCTGGTCAGAAGCTCCAAACCTCAGGGCTGCTCTGGAGGAGCTGTGGTTGGTTGGGAGGAAGTGCCAGGCAAAACAAACAGTACTTGAGGTTAAGAAGATCAGAGGGTGCCAGTATCACAAACCCCAATCTCTGCATCTGCTTCTGCTGTTCCTAAATCACGACAGAGAGCAGCCAGCATGGGGAGGTCATGGGGATAACATGTAGCTGATGAAATGCTGTGTCTGGTGGAGCAGCGCTCACCCAGCACCGAGAGGATGTGCTTTCCTTTCCTTCTGCTTGTGCTTCTCTAGACAAAGTTGCTCAACAGCCTAATGACAGTTAAAGAATTCTAATTGTAAAAACAACGGGCCAGGACCCAGAGTAGCCTCTGACACCCTAATACTGGATGCTGAAGCTGCATGGATGGATGGATGGATGGAAGGAAGCACATACTGTGAGTCACCTTGGGGCAGACATGGAAGAGTCTCTGCTCAGAGACTTCTCTGCCTATGGTGAGAGACAGTGCGAGGTACACAGGCAGGAGGAAGGTAATGCTGCCAATCACAGGATCAAGCTATTACTAAGGCTGACAATAATCTCAGTTTGAATTGCAAAAATGTGACTGATCTTCACTTACAAGAGCATGACCTGCACGTGGCAGGACTGGCCAGCAAGGGGCTGGGTCAAGCGGCAAATTTGGTCTCATTTGAAGAGATAAGAGGGGGCAGAAAAACGTGTTTACAGTCTCTCTGCTCTGGTACTTAGTGGTAATGGATGGTATTTTTAGATGCTTTGGTACTTGTAGGTGTAAATAACAGGTTTTACATGAAATGCATGAAATCTGGGGCCTTTTCCAAATGATGTCATCAGCCCAGGTGCAAACTGCCAGTGCCGTGCACAGCTGGGAACAGGGAGCAGTTGGTAATAGCAGATTTAGATCTGTTAGTCCTCAGTTTGTCCGTTTCCACCTGTAGCACTCCTGCAGCTCATCCCTGGCATGCCCTGGTTCTGGTGCTCACTCCTGTGTACACTGATCTCACCTGGAAATCACACCTCAGTGTCTGATGTGTTTTATCTCCATTCAGCTGATGCCTATCTTGTAATAAAATTTCTCATGAGCTATCAGCACTTGACAATTAGATACTTAACATCCCACTTAATGCAAAACAGATTACATCCTGGGAATTAACAAAACAATCAAATGCCTTGAGGGATAATGGAAGATTTTTTTTTTAATAGACGTGTATGTGTTTTTATATATATATGTTTACTCATACACACACACACACATCCATAGTCGTGAAATCTGGAGATGCTGATCAGCTTTTGCTGCTTGATTGATTTTCATGGCTCATTCCTGTGCCTATTTTATCTTTTGGTTTTGGTAAAAATTGCATTCTGTAATGTCAGTGCCTTGTGTCGCCCTTCCCGAGGTGTCTTTGGAAGCATGGTCTGACCCCAGCCCAGGGGTCCCCAGGCGGGTCCGAGCGCTCCCCTCCGCGCCCAGCCGACAGCTTTGCTCCCTCTGGTGGCATCCTGAGCCTGGCCTGTTCCCAACAGGGGCGGATTCTCCACCGCGGAGGTGGGCAGTGAGGGGGGACATGGTAGGGCTGGCAGCAGGGCCGTGCCTGCCATCACCAGTCCCGCTCACTCTGGGAATTCCTCCCTGGGTCAGGGCTGTGGGTCCAGTCCCGGTGTGATCCCAGGACCGCCAAAGCAGGGCCTCTGCCTGCTGAATTTAAATATATCTGATCATCTCCAGCTTTATCGCAGAGCTGATTGTCTTAACCCCAGCTCGTGCACATGCTGAGGCTGGAGCTGTTGGGGATAGTTGCATTGCTGGAAAAAACCAGAATCGTTTCCTTCCTGCAGCCAGCATCCCCACGGAGCAGAGCATTTTGCCTGTGATTTCCAGTCCTGCTGTCAGCACTCTTGGCACTCTTACAGAGGAGGTGTGTGGTTCAGCTCCTGGGACTAGAGCAGGGGATGAAGGGACTGAATGGTCACAGCTGGTGAAGATTTATAAAAATTACTCAGAAATAAGTTTTTAATACTAACAAGAGAGGAAAAATGTATTCAGTTCACTGGTACAGTACCTGCACGTGATGGGCTGAGATGCCCAGCAGCCACCAGCCACAGTGAGATCCAGGGACCTGCTCGGTGCCTTCATCCACTTGCAGATGCTGTGGACACCCTCACAGAGAATGGGGCCAAATCCTGGGCTCAGCCATTCAGGTCTGACCTCAGTGACTCCATGTCTGTGGGTGATCTGTCCCTCCTGCCCACACCCTGCCCAGTGCTGTGCCCACCCCAGTGCACACAGCCTGGAGCAGAGCCTTATGCTTCCTGTGAGAACGCTTGGGATGCCCTGTGTCTGTGTGTTATTTGGTAAATGATGCTCTTTTGGCTGTCTGCCCTCAAAGAAGAAGAAATTCCTTTTGCTTTCTGGTCATCCTTCCAATAACTGACCAAATGCAGTAGCTCAGATCCTGAAACACACTGTGTTGATTCATTTAACTGGTGATTTCTGGAGGCAGCAGCCCTGTGATACAGTGCACCGCACACCCGCAGAGGAAAAGCCAGTTGTGCCTTAAAGCACGTAAATAAATACCAGGCCTAGCACTGCTACCTCTCCTCTAAATATGAGAATATCTCTGTCTGATGGAGCTTTCCAAAGGCCAATATGATTAACCCCATTTTCCAGAGTGAGAAATTGAGTTTTCATCCATCATCATCCAGCAGGCCAAAAATAAAAACCAGGTGAGTCCTGGCCCTGCTTATCCTGTCCCAGTGACACAGCTCAGCAACTTGTCCCATCCTCTGTCCTCCACCATGGATGAAACTCTGTGGAGTCACTGAGCCTTCCTGGATGTTCCCAAGGCTGCTGCACGATGCAGGCTGGGCAGTGGCTTGGGAGGAGGTGAGAAGCCCAGACCCACGCCTGGTCTCACCTCTGCCGGCCACAAGCACTGCTGGCACCAGCCAGCCTCCCACATCCCTGTGCTGCTGGAAAAAGCTCGAGTCCTGGTGTGCTCCAACTTTGTGCTGCGTTTCATTGGCAGTTTTAAAGGAGCAAGTGACTCTTGGAGCCAAACAAATGCCTGGCATTTGGCTGTGCCTGTGTTTTCCTGTGGCCAGGCTGACCTTTATGAACACCAGAGTCACAGCTATGACAGGCAGCTCACTTGAACCCGCCCACCTGGGAGCTAGGGAGGTTTTGTAATTGCTGGGAAAGCCAGAAGTCTTTCTTCAGACCCTGATTTTTCCTTAGCAACCGACTTTCCTCCTTGATTTCTCTTCTCTTCACCTTTCCCTTCTATGTAACTCACAGCTGATCCTTGTTCTTGAAACCTCCCTTTATTGATGCAGATGCAATCAGGAAGAATGATGAGCAGCTGTAGAGTTCAGCCCAGCTCTATGAAATCACTCATAAATGTGCTTAACTTCAGTAAAACTGTTCTTGTGCCGAGTCTTAACCTTGTGCTTTAGTCTTTTGCAAGTCCTTGGCCCTCTTGCAGTCACAACTGGGTCACTGATTACCCAAGGAATGGCAGGATGAGGAAGAGGCTCTTGTTTGGATCTCTATGGAAGTTCTCTTCTGAGCCTATGGTCAGTGTCTGCTCTGATGGCAGATGAGTGCAATTTTGTTGTTCAGTGAAGGAATAGAGCATGAAATCCCCTACTGAAGTCCTCTTAGATACGCCTGTAAAATGCTGAGTATGAGTGAAGTGCCTGTGGCACGGCTGCTGCGCATTGTGCTGTCCTCATCACTCACAGCTGCTCATTAATTTCTTGGTGGCTGTTTCTGTACTTATTCTGGGCCTTACCAAGTGTCCATCTTGCTCAAATGTTAAAAAACAACAAACAAACAAAAAAACCCCCAAACCCAAAGATAGCATCTAAAGTTATGAGACTGGTTTTTAAATTTAAGTCTTTAATTGGGATTTGCTGTCTTTGCTTCAGGGTTTCCTTGACATATTTACACCTTGCTTTGAAACCATGAGCTTTAGTCATCATGTTCTGTTCAATGGATACAGGATGCTCACCTAAAAGCTGACTTTAGGAATGAAAAGGAATTGTGTGCTCCATTACTGCTACGTAGTAGTACCTTACAGAAACTGTGGTTAAGATCTGATTTGCTAAATGACCGAGAGGCAAATAGTTTAAGATGCTTTAAAACTGAATTGACATTGCTCACATCAGTTGTGTATCCTTTGTATCCTGCCTGTTCCTTGCTGTGTTCTGTACAGCACCCAGCACTCTAAGTGAAGTTCTCAGCACCTGCTGAAGGCAAATAATGATAATTAGTTCTAATAGCTGTTCTGTTTCACACCTCTTCTAGCTTGCCAAGGCAGATCACAAGGAGATGTCACCAAAGCAAATAATCACCACAGTGCCAAATGGTGTAGCATGATTTCAGTGCATAGCACGAGGGTTTGCCTGCATGATCCATCACAGAAGTGCTGAGGTTCTGCAGCTTTGCCTGCCCAATATCATCTGTTCCCAGCTTATGACCTGCACTGGTTCTGAGCCTTGCTCATGCTCAGGGCTCTGACATACAGGTGAATTATCACAGTGCAACAGGTTCCTGCATGTCAGGCTCTTCACCACAATTGCCTTGTTCGTGCTCTTGCCCAGCACTGCGGCTCTCCCCCCCCCTTTTTTTTTTGTGGCATTACTTTGGGCTTACTTTGTATTTGCTGAGGGGGCAGAGAAAGCACAAAGGCAGTTATTACAGAACACCTTATGCCTGTTAACTTGTGTTATTATTCCTGTTCCTGAAGTTGCTTTATGTTTTGGGGTTTGCTTACGATTTAGGGCATGAACTTGGTACCAAGCAGGCAAACACTTTCATGGATCTCCTCATTGCCTTCAAACCATGAGGAACTGTCTCCATTGGCTGTGTGTAATAGGTGTGCCTGGGGCTGTTCAAGCTGGGGCAAGATATCACAGGCTGAAAAGAATCAACATAGGAATATTAACAATACATTATTTTGCTGGTGCAGTTTTCCCATGTGATTACAAGTGATGAGTGCTCCGTGGGAGTGAGGGAAGATCAGCCCTGTGCTGATAGGCTGTGCTCGGCTGTTCACAGCCACGCACCTCTCTTTACTGTTAGTTCATTTGTTTGCTCTTATGCCTCTCCATTCTGTCCTGGAGGCTAACCACATATCATATATATTTAAAAGAACAGTAGCATACAACTGGTACAGATCTTAGGGTTCCTTTCCCGAAACTTTATGATATTCCTGCTGAGAATATGAAGATAAAGGCTTTAATCCTTGGGAACAAAAGGGCGTGAGTAATTCCATTTCATTGCATGACCTGGAATCTCCACCCATATAAATACATCAAAGAGTAGCTATGATTTCACTCTCTGACACCCATGGATTGAGGTTCTCACCCTGGGAAGCAAAGAGCTCCTGTGGCTGGGCTGAATAGTGCCCATGAGGCTGGGTAACAGGGATCTTTGCAGCGTTCTTTGATCTTCCTACTGGACCAAAATTATTCACATCTCCCCAGTGTTGCTGAAAACTTATCCAAGCACTCAAGGCAATTATTTTTAAATGTATGTGTGTTTTGGGCCAAGTCCATGAATCCTGACTCATGACTGACTCAGCCCTTACTTAAGCAAAACTCCATTTGATTTCATTACAAATGGGGGCAGCACTCTGTGGTTCCTGCCCCTGCCAACAGGAGCTGCAAGAGCCCAGCCCCAGCTCTCGAAGCTTTCTACAGCTCCCAGCACCTGCCAGTGCTCTGGAGCCTCCTGCACCTCTCTGAATGTCTCAGACAGCAGAGCTGTCTACTTAAAAAGACCCATCCTGCTTGACTGCCCTGCGCAATCCACCACATGGGTGATGGAGAACCATGGTGGCCTGGAGCTAAACCTGCCAAAGGGCTGCAGGAAATTCTGTGACCCACATTAACCAGGAGCTCAGACTAGATGGTTGTGATAGCCTGACCATCTGGCTGAAAACTGTTGCACTGCAGATTGGCCATAAGTGTCTGGAGTATTTTAATTTGTTGTAAATTAATTTCTAACACGCTCAGCTCACCATTGCATGCTAGAGGCCAGGATGGTTCAGGTAAAGAGAGGAATTAGATGATATGAGCACTGGGAAGAGTAACCTAAAATATGCAGGCAGGTCTGCGTGGCAGAAGTGTAACTGGTGCTAATAACCTCTGGATGTGAGCTCCTCTCTGTGCCCTGTTTCCCAGCACTCCTGGCTCCAGGCGAGGGTACAGCACTGCTCCTGACCTGGCTCCCTGCAGTCATGACTGCAGGAGTCAGCTCAGGTCTCGCCAACCTTATTAGCTCTGGCTCCGTGCCGGCAATTCCTATTCAAGCTGGCTCTGTGCAACGTGCCTGGATGTCTGTGCCGTGCACATCCCGGCATGGGAGTGGTGTCCCAGTGTCAGGAATGTGGGACAGAGACGCTCTGGCTGCCTGCTGAGAGCAGCACGGTCACATTCACACAAAGGAAGAGGCTCTGCTGAAGCGAGCTGTCCTGCCTGGAGGCAGCCCAAGTGTCTCTGTCCTGGCATGGATAATCCAGAAGTCACCCAAGGGAGACTGAGAGTGAGAAAATAGTGATCAACTGTCTTGAAGTGTCCCTGCTGTCCAGCAGTCCCAGGAGAGCCTATTAAAACCCAACCATTTTCTGCTTAGCAAGTGTGATTGCCACTAAAACAACCAAAAAACTTCAATGGAAATGTTACTTATCTGTGTCATTTAAGATAAAGCCACTGTGTTTTGCATGGCTGCACCTTGACAAATGGCCTGATTGGTTTTATTCCTAACTACAGCTAGAAATAACAGAACTGCTGTGCATATTCCCATCATTCGTGTTATTTATATTTTTGCCCTCAGAAGAGGAAGCATTTGCAGGATTGGACTCAGTGTTTGGCCTGTCAGCTGTTGCTGCACCCTTTGGTGCCTTAGACTATTTCTTTCATCAAAGTAAATAGATTTCATCTCCAGTTTGAGTAACTTACTGTTGTCTTTTGTAACGCTGCATTAGTAGGCTTTGAAGATACATTTTCTGCCAACATAAACACTTTCTTGACTAGCAGAAATGAGTCCTTGCTTGCATTAGTTTGCTGTGAACATTACAAAGGCTATAAAATAATTTTAAGTAGATGTCCTCATGTGAATCTCCTTTAGACTACTACGAGGCTCCCACTATAACGACTAAGTGAAGGTTTTCTCTCAGCAGGCAAAGGTTTGTTCCTTTCTTTCCCCCTTTTTTTTGTTCTTTTTTTACCTCTGTCTTTTTTTTTTGAAAAGAGAAGAACTGGAAGCTGCCCGACACAATGATGTTCTTTATTTTTCTGTCTCCCCAGTCCACCCCAGACTTCCAGGGAGGACACATAAAAAGTGACTCACCTTGTTCTGCACAGCACTTCACCTGTGTGATATTTGCAAAGGAATTTTGTCTCTTAGATGTTCTTCAGAAGTCAGTGAATTGCACAACAGGACTTAGTCCTTTGTTCCTGGCCATTTCTGACTGAAGTGTAACTCTCACTTTTACTGCCACAGTTCCTGCTTTGCTGTACAGACTTGAGATCAAAACCCCACCATAGTCAGAAATTATTCCTATTAACTCCACAGGTGTTAGATCAGTCCTTTATTTTATTCAAGGCTATCTAAGGCCCAAACAGCAACTATATTCAAATAGAGACAACTCTTTGAAGAAATGTAAATGCCTCCTCTTCAGCACGTTCACATCAAATATGGTTTTGGCTCTGTAGTTGTGAAAAAGTACAGAAATTACCAGTAGAGACACCAAGATCTAAGTCAAAACTAGGGAAAGCTGGTGAGTAAGGACATTCTTCAGCATTTATTCTTTTGTGTTCCCATTCTTATGACTTGAATTCAAATCTGCCCCACACTGAAGAGCCTGGAAACAAGATCTTCAGGTCTTTCCTAGTTATAATGAGAACACACCCAGACAGAGTACATGAGGAGAATTAAAGGAAGGAGATTTGCAAAACCTCTTAAAACAGCAAGCTTCTTAATTTTCCTTTAGAATTCAAAGGATCCGTCAGCCAAAGCATTTAAGGTCTGAAGCAGCTAAGCCCCAGCAGAGTGCAAGGCTGGCTTGGTTTGCTCAGGCTTACCTGAATTTGGTCCTGTGAAAGCGTGAATTATTGACTCTCCTCTTTTCTCTGCTTTACAGTCCTCAGGTACCTGGAGGGCATCCCAGAAAAACAGGAGGGTGAGCCAGCTTTCACAGACATTGATGCTTTCTGAATCTCACTGGCTAAGCCCAAGTTTGAATATTTAAGGGTCTTCAGAATTCCCATGTAACACCCCCTACCCCAAAAGGAAAACCAGCTAAGCAGCAGCTTCCCTGTAAAGCCAGAGCATGGCCAGGGAGCAGCAGCCCTCTCATCAGAGCAGGAGCCAAGAGCTGCTGCAAAGACACACCATTATTCCAGCCTGGTGGTTTCCAGAGGCTGGGCTTTGATTGCTGTGAGTGAAATTGGTACTGTGTGTGGAGAGCACCAACAAGGCTGACAGTGTAGTGGGAGTGAGTAATGCAGAGGCCTTTGCTTGTCCTGCTGCACAGGAATGATTCCCACGTCCTCCAGGCAACACAGAGTGAATCAGTTTTGAAGAGCCTCTGCAGCACTACTGCGGCAAAGTAGGAAAAATATTGCAAAGTAGAAAAGACTTTTGGTCAGATGCTTTTTCACTGGCTGGTCCTCTGGCTACTTCATGCCTGAGACTGTGTTTTGTTCGTGCAGCTGTTGGAATGAACATGCAGCACCTTTTGGGGGGGTACCCTGCGCAGCCACCTCCTTCCCTCAGCCGCAGCACCTCCACTGAGTCCAGCAGGATCCAGCCAGGCTGTGCTGTGCCTGCCAATCCTCCCTCCTGCCCATCCACGGCCCTGGGATTGCCACAAAGTTGAGTTTGCCCTCACACTGGACTTTACACAGGGTCCTTGCGCCGTTTGTTTCTTTGTGCAAGACAGGGCTTAACACCCTGCCTTGTCAAACCTTGAATTAAAAAGCAGCGTCTTAGAAGGCTTAGATGGGATTAGGCAGCACAAACCTCTTACACACAGAGCTTACACTAAGTAAGCTTTTCTAAGTTACCAATGCATGATGTATCTGTAGCTCTCCTATCACTTTCCATCTCAGCTGGGTTGTTTCAGAGGGGATAATAGAAGCTGAGTTTATTGACTTCCCCTAGGACTTGGGTGTTTAATGCTTTTTTGGTCTTCTGCTGTTCCAGCCATAATTTCTAAAAACAGTTGCCAAAGCCAGACCTGGTGTGGGCAGGTGTAGTTTCAGCTGTCTCAGCAGATCTGTGCCAAACTTCAGCAACTGCAAATCTGGAGGCAGCCTGTGCTGGCAGGGAAAAGCAGGGGACCGTGGCTAATCCTAGCCCTGTCTCTGACCTGCTGTGGGACTTTATCTGCAGCTCTGCTATCCCCTCAAACCTATACTTGCATATTTAGAAGACAAGACCTCTGGATAAGGATGCCTTTATTATTCTTTTATGCAGAAGTTAATATAAAGGGTTACAGTCATGCAACACTTAAATAATTGACCCATAATACCCCTTGCGTTGCACAATTCAATGCGTGAAAAGCTTTCCTGTCCCACGAAGAGGCAACCTGGAGAAGAGGGGAAAACACCTCTGTCTTTTGTTTCCTTGGCTGCCTTGCACTCCCCCACAGACTCTCATTTGGAAGCTATTTATTAGGTGGGGAAAAGCACAGTCAGATGCTGCATTGCTCTGGGAAGCACCTTCTTTTCCTGCACACACAGGGCTCTCGGTAAATCTTTAAAGAATCACAACAAAGAAAAGGAGCTGACACAATGAATTTTGATCTGGAAAATGAAATCTGACATAACCAGTAGTTACATTTTTCTTATTCCCTGGTAGTTTGCCTAAAGGCAGCTTTTAAATAATTCCTGCTTTTCACCTCCTGAGAAATAATCTATTTGCTTCTGAATTAATTAGGCAGCATCATAAAAACCTTTAGAGACTTTGCAAGCTGCTGATCTTTTTAAAATATATAATGGGCCTGATCCTTAGGCCAGACAGTGGGAATTCTGCTTTTAATTTTGATGGGAACAGGCATTTTATGTGTGATGCTACTGAAAAAAACAGGTTCCCAGTAAATATTACTGGGTGTTGCTTTTCCTGTCTGCTTTACTGGTACCTATGTCTGGTCTCTGTCTCTACATCTTGAGTCTCGCAGTGATGAGAGCGTAGGTCTTTTCTTATTTCATCTTCCCTCAGACAATCAGTGCCAGAATTTCTGTTGTTTGCTGCCCCGATGAGCAGACGTGCAGGGCGGTTAAGTGCTGTCTCTCCACTTGTAATGTCCAGAGTGTGATTGATGCCCCCGAGCTGGGTCATTGCGCAAGGCCAGAGAAATCAGTGGAGCTCTTATGTGCGGAATATGGCATCTCAAGCTTGGCTTTGAGATGTCAGCTACTCTAATACTCACCAGCTTCAATCAGCATCAACCCAGTCGACTAATTCTTTAGCAATGACATAATTTCCTGCTAATCTGAAATATGAAAATAACCAACATAATTTTGATCACATTGATATTAATTTATTTTTTAACATAAAAAACACCAAAATGGAGTTTCACTGACCAAACTGAAAATATCCGTACCAGTTTGTTTACAGGGTGATGTAAAAACTTTTATTTGACAAAGTAAGAGATTCAGGTAAGTTTCCAGGCTCGTGAGTTTTTCATGATGTTGGACCTCATGGCCCGGATGGTCTCTCTCTGTTCTACGTTCCTTTGTTCTTACATTCCTGACTTTGCCTGACGTTGCCAGTGGCAATATCACCAACACAAGTCAGGACAAGGATTAGATCAAAAGATGCACGAGGAACCAAAGATGGCTCAGAGTGAGATTTGGAGCTCAGATTAGGAGATCTAAACACCTGTATGTCTTTCAGGTGTAGCTTTGTATACTGCTGGCATTCTGCTGAGGGCTGTGCTCGCATAGCTCCAGGAATGTTCGTGGTCAGGAGGGCATCTGGTAGCTTGTCCCATGGCACTGCACTGCTCTGCTGAGTGGCACAGGCTAGAGAAACATGGATTTGCAGCATGGACCAGAGATAAACTACTTGTTTCAGGAATCACCATTTCAAACCTCATTATTCTGCAGGGTTTTCTGCAAGCTTTTAGAAATACCAAAATTATGTCCTTACTAATGTTGTTTAAAACTCAAAAGCAAATTCTTTCCTAAACTCAGGACCTGTTCCTCTCCTCTTTCTGTTACCTGACTTTTGAGTGGAGCTGTAACTTTCACTGTGCCTTCCCCAGGTAAGCACCCAGGCTTGGCTTTGCCCAGCAGCTGGGCTGCTCTGACAGTACTGCTTTGGGAAATAAAACAAGAGAAGGATTTGTCACAAGAAAGCCCAGATTGTCAGTGACAGTAGGAAAGTAGATCCAGCTTTATATCAGTCCGATTAGCCTCAGCTCTCCCTTGCAAAGTAGGAGATTCAGTGGTTTTCCTGTAAACGTTTTCGGTGTTTGGAAGGTTCCTGGAGAGCCCAGCAATCTGGGAGGTGTGGGATCAGGAGCCGACTCCTAAACCAAACCAACTTATCTCCAACAAGATCTATAGCAATGAAAAAGCTCTAGGCCAAGAGGGTTGTCATCTGCCATGTTCTGATGTCAAGGACTTTGCTTGGGTTTTTTGTTGGTTTTTATTTTTTTTTTTTTTTCCACCCCCAGATCTGCACATATCCATTTTATACACTGGAGCTTGGCAGAGCACAAATAACTTTTGCTAAGAAGAAGAGGTCAGTTACTTGTGTTCCTGGAATCAGCTTGGTCTTCCATGTCAGTCTGCCCCAGCAGGTTTTAGAGTCAGTGTGTTCTCCCTGCTCTGTATCAAGCCTGAATTTCTAGTCAAGAAAAAACATTGTTGTGGGCTTAAACCAAGAGTTACAGCTTTATTTACAGTTTAGGCACCACCTACAGCAATGTAGCTCATCACCAGGATGCCTTGGGAAGGTTTTCACTTTATAACTTACTGAGGCTGTTTGCGATATTATCAACAGAAGAAATGAAGGACCAGGGTGGAACTGTGGCCCCAGTAAAACCAATGGCAAAACTCCCATGGACTTCAGTGGGCCAGCATTTCACTGAGTACTACATGTGAGGAGCACATATTTTATTGTGACCTTGATGTCTCCTCATTCAGCTACTTTTCTCAAAGCATATTCAGTCCATGGGCAGCCTCATGGGCTCTGGCAGTACCTGGGTACCTCTTCTGTACTGGTAAATTGCTGGTGGTTTTTAATGCCACATCCATCCTTTTCTGTCTTCAGATCCCTACTCTTTCTCTCTGGACCTTGGACATTCTTTTCCTTCCTTTTCTATAGAAGCTCTAGATCTGAATCCAGGTAATATAGGGAGGAGAAAGAGGAAAGGATATTTTTACACTTTCCATGGCCACCACGAGGATCAGGAGCTGAATTCATGGGTCGGACAGGCACATCAGTGAGAATCCCCCAGACTAACAATTCATCCAGTTCACAGAAGAAAAGGATGCATCCCTCTGTTCCCTGCCCATAGCCTTCTTTGCCCTCCACCCAGCTAACTGAAATTGTGAAATTTTGGGCAGATTTTATGTACATACACCCACTCAGCCTGCTTTGTAAAGATACACACACAGGCACACATAAACACCCTGCACAAGCATGCACTGCACATGGTGTACAGGTTTGGTAATATTTTTCCTAGCAATTAATCTCCCTGTTTCTGCGTTTGTATGGATTCCTGTCTAATCTCCAGAGAGATAATTTCTTTCTGTATCCTGAGTGCCAGTGATATGTAAAGGCCAACCTGCACAGCACAGTGCCCTTTGGGAAGAGACTCCTGTTTAAAAGCCTTCCAGATCTTGCCTGCCACAGAAGACTATATTTGGAAGGATGTGAAAGCAAGACGAGAGGCACATGGAGCAAAAGCTGTGAGCATCAGCAGTTTACTACAAGTAAACAGTTTCACTTCTCGAGCTGTTGTGTTTGTCAGTCTGGTAAACAGGATCTGACTGCAGTGAGATAACAAAACTGTAGGCCTAAACCTGTCCTCCTCCTCTGCAGTTTGAATTATATACTGCCCACACTCCTGTCAGCCACCATTGCAATATTTAAGTCCACCATTGCAGTATTTAATTCCATTATTGCAATACCCCTTGGTTTCGCTGGAAGCAAGAAGTCACCAATCTTCCTACTCTTACAGGGATTTACAAAAGGAGGACTTAGTTAACTGTCTGGGATCAGGCAGCATTCAAAATCACTCCCAAACTGTCCTCTGTTTAGAAAATAGGAATCTTTTTTTTGTCCAGGTCACCAAGAGGCAGTGTTGGGAGCTGTCTCCGCTGCTCTCCTGAGCGGAGCCAGTGGTACAGCTTTGTCTGATAGTACCTGCTTTACCTGAATAATTGTGAGCATTTCCCTCTCCAGTCATCCCTCCAAGTATCTTAGAGTCATAAATTGCCATGCTGGAGCAAATGCAGTCATGCTTCGGGAATGATCTTCCCATTCAAGGTGAATCTTGATACCTGATGTATGAGAAGACCAGGCACATGCTAAAAATTCCTTGCTAATTTGGGTTGCCAGTTCATCAAAAACATCCTCCCAAACACGCACAGGATGTATTAAGTTATGGTATAGTAAGTGATCAGCTTGTCACACTGACATTTCTGCTCCTTGCCAGAAAAGTCCTGGACTTCATTATCTCTCTGAAGAAATCAGATCTCTGAGTGTCACCCTGCAATAAATTTGTGTAACTGGAAACCTCTCCCCAGGCATGCAAACATCTGAGGACAAGTGAGCATTGCTGTTCTCTGAAGACTGATGTATAAATATATACTGCACGAACAACATCCCTCCTCTGGGACAGGTCCAGTACAGCCTTAGCATCCTTTGAGTCTTCGTCCAGTGGCCCTTTGGCCTAGGCACATGACATGTTGTGAGGTGGGGCGTATCTTTTGGGGCTACCAAATGAGGGGTTTTAGTTGTGTCTAAGTTACTCCATGGTGTTACATTCCCACTTCCCATTCTACTTAGAAAAGCCTGGAAGTGCGGCCTGTCCTGCTGCAGGGAAAGTTGGCAGGGAGGCCTTGGTGGTGTCAGGACATGCTGTCACCTTGGTGACTTAGAGACCAGTAGGAACAGCACTTGTAAATGAAGCTTCCTCTGTGTGGTGGTCCTGTTGGTGAGGGAGCAGATGGCCAGAAAATCTGGAATTTCCAAGCTGCTCTCCCTGTATGTGATCTCTGACCTCTATTGTGAATTGATCTCTGCCTCAGTTTCCTTTTCTGGGGGGGGGGTGGGGGGGGTGCCTGCTGTGTTTGTCAGTGGAGCTCAGGGCAGCACAGCTGTTCAGAGTCCACCCCTGTGGCACCTTGGAGCTGTGTCAGGAGTGAAGAGCGATGGTACCCCACACGGTGTAGCTCTGGGAGCCGCTTCAGTAGGGCTGCAAAGGAGCATCCAGGCTGATCTCTGGCTGATATGATCATGGGCCAGTGGTTTCTTGCAGATGTTGAAACTCGTAGTAAGGACTCTTATGGTGTAATAATTTTCCAGATTAGCTTGCAAATGCAGCGCAGTATGAAATAGTTTGTCAGGCGCTCCTTGACTTCCTTGTGAAGTTCATTTTTGGGATACTTTCTCAATTTCAACATTACTTGTTAGTATTCTTAAGGAATATCAGTATAAACAGTCTACTGTGTTTTGCAGAGTTCATGCAAGTCCATATTCTGTTTTACCTGGTTCCATACCAAGCCATTAGCCCCCACAATTGTCTATTATTTGCAATCTTGGCTCATTAAGGTGATAAGTTGATAAAGCAGGTTGTTGTCTTTACCTTGGGGGCTCTCTCCTGGGTTGATGCATTGATACTGTGGGCAGCCCTGTCAATATGCTCCCCTGTTCTCAGCGGGTGCCACGGCACGTCCCCCACTGTGATTTATGGCCCCGCCGCGTGCAGGCTGCCAGCCCAGCACACTGCCTGCTCCTGGCAGAGCCATCCAGGGAGTGTCTTGGGAAAAACCTGCAGATGGAGCACGGGGGAAGGACTGGGGGAGTTGCTGAGGAGACCTTCCATGGCTGTATCTCTTCCTGACTCCTCCTGGGTGCTGACAGGACCTCAAGGAGGAGTTTGTTCAGCTCCTTGGAGGAAGAGCCTGGTTCTTCAGTGGCTCAGATGCTGCAATGGGTTGAGGAGGTGACAGGGGTGGGTGAGGATGTCCTGAATAACTTTCCCTCAGAAAGTTGTCAAGAGAACACACAGAGAGTGGAGAGAGGTTATTTCACCCCAGCAGCAGGGTAGGGGCTTGGCTGGCACCAAGCTGCTGCTTTGAGGCTCAGTTTGTCACTCAGGGGCCTTGAAGGGACCCAGGGGGTGAAACCAGCTTCATCCAGCAGCCCTTTGCAGGGCTTGTGTCCCCTGCCAGGGCAGGGCAGGTGTCAGGGACATCCCAAAGGGAACGGATGGCAATGGTAAAACTGAGTCCTGTACATGTGGCAGTGGCACAAAGTGCAGCTCGTTCGGGAGCCCCTGCAGGGCAGAGATCTGTTGAGGAGCTCCTGTCCCATCATGTTCTGCCTGTTTGACAAACCTGCACATAGTTCTGCTCAGCAGCAAGAAAAAAGAATCATTTCCACGCAGGGCTGGCTTGGAGATTAATTAGTGTGATACAGTGGATGCTATATATTGCTGGGGAAAGTATTTTTGGAGATAGAGTGCTGATAAGGACCTGCTTCTGAGGAGAACAGCAGACACTGGACATTATTGCAGTGGTCTGGAGCAGGTATGGAGCCTGGCCACCTGTGGGAGAAGGCAGAAATACCAAAGCAGCCGTTTCCCTTTCACTATTCAGGAACTTGGTGCCAAATTGTTGCCTGTTCCTCCCCAATGATAAAAGGACACGTATAGTAATTAATAATAATCTGAGTCTCAATGTGACTACTAAATAATTTTCAGTTAGACATTATGTAAATTTGAAGTAATTTTTTTACTGGTGATGCATAATAAAATAACTGTGGTGATTAATTTTTCACCCTTAGAGTTTAATTAAGATCATTCAGGAGGTTTGGACTGATACACCATGCTGTAAATCACAGTCCAAGCCACTGAAATATCTGCCTAGCTTTCAGATTAGATAATATTTTGAGGGAGGAAATCTTGCTGACAGATAGGCACCTGAGTTGCCCAAATCAGGAGGCCATTTGGTCCTCTGAGCACTGAAATGATACATACTGGTTATTAATATACGCAATTCAATGTGTGCTTTTCTAGGTTTAATTTTAGGGATGGACTCATTCCATCATCTGTATTCCTGCACAACTCATTGTGGAATAAATAGAGTGTTGTTCTGTGTTACCCTAATCGGCTTTAAAGGCAGCGCAACTGAGCTCTCCGAGGGGTAAAGTGGGTAGTATCAAGTCACATTTTATTCTAGGATAAATGTGTGCAGGTGTGGTGTTTTGTGGGAACAGCCTGAATGCACAACCCCAGATGGAATCACTCCTCAGGCTTAGACAAGCCTGAATTTCCCAGTTTCAGCAGGAGCTGTGAGATGCACAGGGGTATTTATTGTAACTGCAGCCTCTCAGAGCTCCTCCAAACGTCCTGAGCCCAACACCAAGGAGCAGCTTTCCAGCACATCCACGATTTTCATAGTGCAGAGCAAAGTGAGCAGCACGCCGCTCTCCTGGGAAAAAATGCCTGGGGCCCTGTGTCTCCTATGGCAGCTTTGGGATGCAGAGTTTTCCCTGTTTTCTCTGGGTGTCTCCCCGTGACTGGGCTGTGCACACCCATGGTTTTGCCCCACGAGTCAGAGCAAGTCTGCAAGATGTGTCAGTGCACAGGACAGACCCTGACTCATGGGGAAAGCATGTATGGAAAACGTTGCCCTACTCCTACAAATGCTTGGTTTTCTTTGCTGTGTGAATCGCCCCGCCCCCCCCTGTTTAAATAAATCAGGAGTTTAGCAATAAAAGCTAATGCTGAAAGGAAGTGGTGCAGGTGAGCCCTGTAGAATTTCCCACTGCATTTATAAAAAACTTTTCCCATTGCATTCATAAGAAACTTTTTTCAGGAGACAGAGTCAACTGGGCTTGAAAAAAATAAGGTGGGAGTTTCTCTGATGCCCAGAAGGTAAAGCATAAAATGGCCATGTTGCTAAATCTTTACTGCTAGACTTGTTATTCTGGAGTTGCAAAATAACACAAAACACTACTCTGGAACACCTATTCCTAAATCCTACTGTTTTATTCCAGAATAAAGAGTATCTTTAAGGAACACTTCAGTAATTTAAAATTTAAATTCACACCTTGTATTCCTCCTAATTAATTGTCAAGGATAGGCAAATTCTAACTTCCTTTTTAGTCTCATTGCTGTAAATCAAGTATAACCCTGTTGAAATAAGCCAGTAGTTTTCAGTATTACATATGAAATGTGTCACGTCAAAGGAATGACTCTGGGTTTTACCCCACAAATGTGGCCCACAGTGTGTGAAAAGACCCTGGATTAATCACACCAACCCCTGCCTTGGCTGTAGCATCTTGAGCAGTGCTGCAGCAATGGAACAGAACAGGCAGCAATGGAACAGGCAGCAGTTCCAGCTGCCACGGTCAGAGAGAACAGAATATCAACGCAATAATTAACATCTAATTTAGCAGTTAGACCAGGGTTTAAGCGGGTTCCTGCATTAAATAATGGCTTCCAGAGGGGAGCAGTTTTGGGGCTGCTCACTCCACCTCCCTCCAGCTTCTCCACTGCCATGGAAAGCAGCTACATTAATGGTGCTTTGGAGGGTTTTGTCTGTGAATGCTGTGAGGAAACCCCTCTCTTGTGGCATTAAAGGAAATGCAGGGATGAAAGTACATTTTTACAGTCAGGCTTAAAAGTAGGAAATATAAATCAATTTAGGCACATCCTAATTTTCCTAAAAGCTGAGGATCTTATTTTAATCATCCTTAAAAATCTGCCAAAGGCTTGTGGGTTGCGTTGGAGAAAATGGCCACCTGTAGACAGGTCTCTCCTGGAGAAATGTGTTTTGCTGTGCCATATTCTTGGTGACTAATTCCTACATTCTGCAGTTTGGTTATCAGTGGACAGTGGAGCACTGGGAGTTTCTCTGCTGTGTGTCCATCTTCAATGCTCCTGTCACCAGTCATTGTCTCAAGGTGACAACAAGGTCTCACAAGGGGTTCAGGATTTTACATTCCCACCCTGTAGGTCTGAATCAGCTCAATCTTAAAGCTGATTCAGAGAGTTGAACCATAGGAGGAATAAAGTCTTCATCCTTCTGTTTGGAAAAGGTCTGTGATGAAGCTGTGTCATCTTTCCTGCTTCCCAAGGCAGGGACAGGGGCTCGAGCTCCCTGTTGTGCTCACGGGTGCCTTCGCAGCCACCTCCTCTCCCAGGTCCCCTTCATGCGTCTCCTCTCGGCTCAGACCCTGACAGCTCCCTCTTTCCCTGGCGTTTGGCTCCTCCCCAAGGAGACTGCATGGCTTCAGCACTTCTTTTTTTGAAAGCTAGATGCAGATTCTGGCTTTGATAATTTATTGCTGTATGAAACATCTTTTGGATTTCTGGAGCCTCGTGCTGCACCTCCTCTTTCTCTGGCAGGGCAGGTGAGGAGGAGGCAGCGAGTCCTGGCTGGTGCACATCCCCCACTGCCCACTTGCGGCAGCTGCTACTGAGATTTTAACTTCTGTCACTGACTTTCCAGTCCCTTGTTCACCCTTTTAAATTTTCCTTTATTGTTTTAGCCTGTCTGCAAATCCATTTGTTTTCCTTCCAGAAAAGCCTTGGCTTGCTTTGTTATTTAGAGAGCTCTTTGTGGAGAGTGCTGTAGCTCACTTTCTGCTATGGATAAGTGCTCCTGCCATCCTCACACCCGGTACCATTGGAAAACCCAGATTGCTGGGTGCTGCCTTGAGAAAAGGAGACTTTACGACACAGGAGTCCAGATATGTTGCTATGGTTGAGAACAATCCATGCTGTCCTAAGCTACGATTTTAGCTGCAATTTTTGCTCCCTGCCCTATTGGGTCAATAATGTGTTTTCCACACACATGGGCTCTTTCACCATCCAGATTTTGTATTTGCTTTTGTCTTACTTAAAGGCTTTGCCTTTGTTTAGAGCAGAGGTTACGAGGATACAAGTCGAACATCTTGTCTCACCCACCCTGTCCAGATCTGAGCCCTGGCCTGAAGAAACGCACCCTTGCTGGGGACCTGGGCATGGCCCATGCAGCACAGGAGGAGTTTGTAGAAACAAATGCTGATCTGGAAGCACATCCCTGCCTTTCCCCAGGGCAGATCCGGGGGCTGTCCCCAGCCTGCCCTATGGCTGGTTCCCATGGAGAGCTGCCCTCCTGTGCTGGGACACCCGGAGGGAAACCTTGCAGAAGAGGCTACAGAAACCTCTGCCATTACATCTGCACTGAGTGTTTGCCCGGACACTGGATGAAGAGTTTCTCCTCCCAGGGGATTTGTGGCACTCTGTGCTGCTATTTTCCCTGGTTTTGCAGCCTGTTTTAATTGTGGGTTCGCCCTTACAAACTGAGGGCCAAAACCTAATAGAAAGCTGTTTACAGTGCTGCTTGCAAAGTCTTCACAGAGTTCAGGGGCTATTTCAGCAAGACATTCCTGAACAGTTCTTCACTTCATATTGACCCCAGTCTGTTCTCTTATTCACTCTCCATCCTACAGGAGAGCTCAGGCTGTGCCAGCAGATGCACAGCCTCCTCAAGCTATTTAGCCACCATGTCCAAATTAATGTCATGGTTTTGTGAGTGCCCTGTGAGCACAGGTAAGTATTAGGACAACTCCTGGAGCCTCACACCTCACTGTGGACATGGGAGCTGTTTTGACCTAGAAGTTGGGAGGTCATTTTTCAGGAAGGAAATCATTCTTGCATAAAACCCTCACTGTTGGGGGAACATTGGGCATTAGGATGATGTTCACAAGTCCTGTGATCTCTGAGGACCCTGCACTGTGTCGGGGTGAAGGCTCATGGGCTTGCCACTGGCACAGGAGTGACATTTGCCCTTGCTGGAACTGGGTAGTTGTTGGAGAGGGTTATTTGCTCTGTGTGATTGATCACATCTGGGCACAAATAACGCTGCCTTGCGAAACAGCCCTTGAATGTGTCAGACTGACTCACACTGTGGCCTGAGGTAGACGTAAGAAGACATTTAAGGAACAATGGAATTTCACAGAGAACCCTGCTACTTTTTAATTTCTTTTTTTGTCCTGGAGCAAAAGGCCTTTGTCAGCTGATGGGAACAGGGCACGGTGTCCCATGGGACCAAGGGGGTCTCTAGTGATGGTGGTGGACATGGGAGCTGGGCCATTAATGCTGCTGCACTCCAGCCCTGCCTCTGTCTCACCAAGGTGAACCTGTCTGGCTCACAGCTGTGTACTTTGATGGAGAGGGAGACAGAGCAGGCCTGATTTTCCCTGCATTGCTGCAACCCCTGTGTGATCTCAGGGAGGTTCAACGTGAGCCACTCCACAGCAGTATTGAGGCCCTGAATTTGCAGTTCAACATGTATCCTTCAAAGTCCAGGTGATTTGTCAGTAGGAATTGGGCATCTGAAATGAAGCTGAGCCTGCATCTTTCCCCAACTGCTTTTTGTTCATTAGCTTGCACATAAGCTTTGCCTTTTACCTCATGAATACAAGTTCAAGCCAAGCACAGAGTGAAGTTTTTGCAGTCCCACAGGCACTTGCTCAGTGTTGATGCTGTGGAACAGAGCAAACCAGTGCCTGGCTGGCTCACGGCCTGCTGTGATTCCAGAGCTGGAGTTACGGGGAGGGTGGGCTTTGTCCCTTCAACACCTTCCTGTCACTGCTGAAGTGATGCTACCCTTACATGTCAGCACTTAGAATTGATCTGCTGCTCACAGTCCTTCTGCTGGCAACCAGTGCCGCAGTGAAAGATGCCCTCTAATTAATGTACTTCAGAATGAATCATCTGAAATGGCTCCATGCACGGAGCCAGGCACTCCTGCCTGAGCTGTGGGGCTGCTCGTGTGAGGAAGGGCTCCTTGTGCACATCATTTACGTGACTGGGCCTTGAGCATTTGGCCCTGGATGGTAAAATAGGTTCCCAGCTTCCCCGTCTGCAACTGTGTTTTGGGTGCTTTGGTGAAGGCTCACCAAGGCCACTTCTTAGCAGATCCATGAGTGTCTCAGCAAACAGAAGAGCCTGGAGCAGTGAGCAATGAGCCCTGCTCTGCTTGGGATTTGGTGCAGGGCACAGCCAAGGACAGGTACTTGGCACTGGGGCTGTTACTGCGAGGCTTTGAGTCCTGCCTGAGGTTGGGCTGCAGAATACAGACGAGCTGTCATTTCATGCTTGTTTGTCTGGCCCTGCTGACTACGGTGAAATGCTTTTGTTTTACCAGGGAAGCCTGAGCAGGCCCATCTCGTGAATTTTAAGGATCAGGGTGCGGGTGGAGGATGGGAATTCAGCCCAGCCCTTCCCAGGTCTCAGTCCCACAGGAGCCACTGCTGTGCCACCGCACAGGCTCTTTTACCCTTCAACAAACACAATAACTGAGAAGTCTCCTGTAGAGGTGTGTGAACTCTGTGTGACTCTTGTGTATAAAACCATGACTACAGCTCTGATCCCTTGGTGAGCTCCAGTCACATCCCACACGTGGGTTTGGTCAAGCACTCACTGACACCAGATTGTTGCCTTTCCTTAAAGAAGGGCATGGATGTCTCTTCATGGAAGCTGAACCACCACATGGATCTGCATCATGAGAGCAGTGAGGACAGCACCTTCCTAAGAGTTGTGCAGAACAACTGCGGGGAAGCGGTGCCTGCTGTGGATTTATCAATAATGCTGTCCTTTCAGTGTTTCCTGGGGAAAAAAAGTATCTAAAACTCTCCTAAAGGAAATTATATTTTGAACTAAACATTTCTTTCTAGCCTGGGACCCTGTTTGTTTTGGTAGCAGAAAAGCTGTCAAATGGTAAGCTGAAAATTTGGAATTTTCAAAGGGAAGTAGAGACAAGCAACTGCTGCATGTGTTCAGAGCAGTCTTAGCTCCTGCTTAGTTTTCTGAGCATCCAGAGAGGGTTAACAGGGATGAGGATGTGTCAGTTCTATGCCAGGTAGTGGATTTCAGCCTGCAGTGGCACCAACTTCTGCAATTTTACCATAGGTTTTGTTACAGTTGTTTTTCAAAGCTCTGGTTGCTCATATCCTGTAATTATGTGATAGTTTCAGCATTCTTTAAAGCTGAAGGTAAATTGGCAACTTTTGTGATTGTACAGAATAGCTTAAAAACAACCAAAAAATTTTAAAAGGAAGAAGGGCAAATAGAGGAAACCCAAAATTACGTTTCTTTGAAATCTCAAGATTTGTAAGGCAAACTTGTGATTTTGTGGCTTAGGACAGGACTGCTAAGTGCTTGGTGTTGGCAATGCTCTGTTTATTTTTTGTGCTTGGATTCCTGCATGGCTTTATACACATTATGAAAAATGCACTATTTGATGTTATTTTTTAAAAGGAAGCAGATCACTTGGTTGGGTGATCTCCAAACCAGACTGTAACATGCTATAAAAATTCTATAGTGCACTGTAACAAGCTACAATAGGCTAAGATGTTACTTTACCAGCATAAAACCCAGGCACCTTACAGAGGAAGAGAATTATAAGGTATATTGCTTGTATTCATGGCCAAAAAGAGGAAGAAAAAAATATACACTGTGTGTGTAAACAGCATATTGGAATTACAGAATGAAATTTAATTAGATCATTTTAAATAAAATCCACATACACTGATTTATGATATATTTCTTTCTCAGCCTTTGAAATGATGGCTGTCTTTGCTTTGAAAACCAGTCATTTGCAGAGAGCAGGTCTGTAATTCACAAACTGGCACAACCAGAAGTTCGTGGATTTGAGTTGGCAGATGCCAGTCCCAGCATATCTGTTTCAGAGGCACAGGCTGGGATTCCCAGGGAAGGAAGCAGGGGAAACACACTGCAAAAAGCATCTGTAACCTTTCCTTTTTTCAAATGTGTAATTATAAAGATTAAGTCACTTGTTTTGTTCATTAAAAAACAACATTAATGTAATATATAATTATAACCAAAGAGAAAATTTATGGTCTTTGTAGGCTCCATCTAAATGTCCTCTTCCCTAGGGGGAAGGGTTTATGCTATATTTGCAAAAAATACGTGATTAGTACCCAAATCAATAGTGAGAACTAAAAGCAGCTGGAACACAGGCCTTTCTCAGGGCTCAGGACTGGATCAAGCCCTAATGAAACACATACACAAACGGCTGCATGGAGGTGCCTTTGCTCACACTGATGAAGCATCAGTTTTCCTCTCTTGCATTGCTGCACCATGAACTCCCACTTCTTTGCCCCAGCACTGACAGCAAGTCTGACCTCCAATCCTAAGGACAGATTTATTTAATGTCTTAAGGAGTTTTGTTTGAGTCTTCATGTCACAGGGCCCAGCTTTCCTCTCTGGGCAAATAGGTACAGGCTGAATGAGACAGCTCTCCCAAAGTGGGACTGTCACTAGATGATGGCTCTGTCTCTGTGATATTGAAAACAGACATCAAGGCACTTTTCACTAACACATTCCATCAATGCTAGAGACTTGTCACACAGGGAGCAAACACCGAGTGAAGCAAAGGAAGCATTTACAATTTGCTGCCATGAAAGGAGACAAGATAAATCAATAGGAACTAAATTAGCACAGCCAGCGGCCCTCACACCTACTTTGGAAACTCTATTAAAATCCATGGCCCAGAATTTGCAGGAGGGATTATGTGCGTGAAGGGTGAGTCAAGATTTTAGAGTGAGCTAATGTAAGTGACACCCACTTCTCAAACTGCCTGAAAATACTTATTGCCAGCATGTGCTGCCAAAGACAAGAGTTCTAGTAAGTATTTGCTGGCTGTCATTGGCCTCAGATAAATCCGTTGGGAGGGGAATAGTGGAGGAGTCAATCAAAAGATAACACTGAGTAAAGCTCAGTTGCATAACACAACAAGAAGTCAAATTTAACCAAAGCTGAACATATGTCTGAGTACCGGGGGCACAAGCAGAAGTGTGATGGCTCAATCAGAATCTAAAGAGAGTCAGATTTGAGAACAACACACAGGAACAAGATCTGACATACACCCCATGTGATTGAGTTGGTTGTGTTATTGTGCTGCTCTTGGGTGACCTTTTTAATTCAACTGAAATTATATCTGTCCTGGGCGTTTGCAGGATTTGTGGATTGATGACAGCATCCCACTGACAGGCTGAGGTAGAAGAAGACTTGCTAAAAGCCAAGTGGAGGTAAATATTTCCTTGCAGAAATCTGTCTGTTGGCACAATGAATGCAGCATTTTCCGGAAGCATCCTGTGTGTGTGTTCTGTGCAGTTGATCCGCACACACAGAGGAATCTCAGACACTGGGATTGTTGTAAAGCACACAGCAGGCTCAGATCTCCAGGGCCACATGTCTGTTGTGGAGTTGATCCCTATATATGTGACAAAAGCAGGACTGCCAAAAGTCCAGCAACTGCTACTCTCAAACTGGCTGCTGGATAGCCAGGAATCCTAGACAAAACAGTTGCTTATCTCTACTTCCCTTTGAAAATTCTGACTTTTCAGCAAATGTATAAAGTCTTCTAATTCTGCTATGCATCATTTGTATGAGGAAAAAAATAAGTATTCAGGAAAATTTGAACACATGGTAGCTCTCTGTGCAAAGAAAATATCATTGTCAGCACACTTAGTCCTGCCTCCCAAACACCTTCAGAAGAATTTCCTTTTTTCCTGGTGCTCACAGTAGCACATTTGTAAAGCCCTCAGGACTTGGAGGGGAGGAAGAGCTGGATCAGGGCTGGCTGCACAGCAGTGCATTTTTCAGCTTTGCCCTTTTCCAGAGCTTCCCAAGGAAATGGGAACGTGCAGGCACTACTCTGCGCTGTGGAAAGGGCAGGGACACTTACCCAGTGCCTGCCAGGGGAACTGCAGGGATAAACTAGTCTGGTCCTGCACCAGCTTGGCAGCAGCTTGCAGAGGAACACAGGCTTCCTGCAGGAGCAGAAAGGCACGGCTCAGCACTTTACAAGACAACTTTAAATTGTCAAAGCCGTCACAGAGTGGGGAGTTCTGCCAGACTTGGTGGTGTTCTTCAGCTGCATTTACCTTTCTACACTATTGAGTCCTTCACCTGGGAGATGCTATAGAAACACAAGGCATTAATAGCATGGGGCATACAATAAAAGCCAAACAACGCAAACCACATGCAATGTAAGCAGGAAGAGAATTCTGTGTGTGCTCTCTGCAATTGGCTGGGCCTTAACATGCAGTAAATTGCAGCAAGTAAAGGCTGTGAAGTACGGATCATAAACTTGAATTCCACTGCTAAACTGTCAGGGCAGAGATCTGACCAACACCATAAAATGTGAGAAGTGATTTTAGGAGCCTCTGTTTTGATGAGAGGGATTTCAGAATTGCTTTCCAAAGGTCGTCTGCACAGCGTTTTCAGAATATCAGGCGCCAGGACTGCTCTTCTCTTTTGTAAACCCCCTGATGTTTCTTGTGCATTGGCACTGCACCTCGCTGGGGGAGACTTTGTTTCACAATGGGATATTTGGGCACTGTGGTAATGGGAACTAGGAAAAACTCAGAAGGACTTTCATGCTGAATCACAGCTTATCTACTGCATAGCAGAAGGGAGGATTCCAGATCTTTTCTTTTGCCTTTTACCTTTGTGAGACTTATGGCAAGCATCTTCTGAAATGATCACAGGGAAAGAAATGTCCATCCCCCCTATATTTTCTGTCTTGACTACAGCAAACAGTGGGGAGATAATTCACCTGTAGGTGGTCAGTCAGGCTGGCTGTGCTGACTTCACATGCTGGAGGTGAGCTGGGGCTGGCAATGCCAACTAGATCTTGGACACCACCTTGATGTGCTATGTGCTGCCCATATAGACCTCGATTTTGCAGAGCAAGAGCTAAAACCTAAAAGATGGGCTTGCAAAGTTTTTGTAGTAGGTTTTTTGTGGGAAAGTTTGTCATTGCCCAGTGCTTATACATGGGTAGCTGTTGCAACCAGACTGTTCTGATGTGCAAAGTCTCTCTGATCCATTTTGGGGGACCTTGGGACTGCATGGGAGGTAAATATGAGAAGGGCTGCTCAGGCAGAGCCTTTGTGGTTGTGCTTAAAAATGATTGTTAGATATGTTTAATGTGGAACAGATTTTCTCTTCTCCCTGTGCGGTTTGGTGGGGTTGGGAGAGCCTGTGGTGCTGGAATTCTGCCTTGGATGAGCGGAAAGGACCTTGCAGGGCTTCACTTGAGGCTTGGGGTCCTGTAGGCCTGGACCTTCTTCCTACTCCAGCCCACTTCTACCTCATATCTGTTCAGTGATAGGGCCTGCAAGGCAGTCGTGGACCACACTCTAACCTGACAGGGGCTGATTTCCCATCCCAGCAGAAAAATGCTCTTGGAGGGGAGAGCTGGAGGGCACAGGGTGGCTGTACCGGTACCATAGAGCACTGCGGAGGAATCCCCTGGAGAAAAGGAGGGCAGAAGCCGAGGAATGGCCAGCTGAGGTGCTGGCAGATGGCAGCTGCTGTGAGAAGTGCCCAGGTGCCTGGCCCTGAGCCTGGCCTTGGTGCCAGGTGCCTGTGGGCTCCAGAGAGGAGCGTGGCAGGAGCCATGGCTGTGCCAACAAAGGCTGTGCTCAGCCTCTCTCTGTGCTTCTGGAGTGCTGGGCTTTCCCGGACATGGACAAGGACCTTGACATGTGTTTAAACACATGCCCATGGTGCCCTTGCCAAAGGAGAGGCGAGGAACATCAGCCTCGTGCCTTGTTTTATCCAAGACACAAACC